>CM053627.1:127015437-127033852 GCA_028646595.1 Phalanger gymnotis
AAAAAAATGTAACATTTTGTGGAACAATCATTTCACCTTTATGTCAGCTATGTTAGAGTCAGAAGGGTCACTAGTGACTATCTAATACAACAGATCCCCCCCCCCCCGCCAAACATTCTCCATATCAACACATTCCACAAATGATTATCTAGACTTTGCACAAAAATTTCCAAAGATGAGAAAGCCATCGTCTTCCAAAGTAGTGAATTTTTGGATCATTAATTTCATGTAATCTCTGCCTTTAACCAAACCATTGAGAAGAATGTGTGCCAACAGAGGGCCAACCACAGATCCTGAGGTACTCCAAGGGAGACCCCTTGCCAAACTGACATTTAAGTGTTAATGGCTTCTCTTTGGGTCTTGCCACTATTTATGAATCCACCCATCTGAAATATTGTTTAGTCCGTGTCTTCTCATGTTTTTCTAGCAGCTAACATGAGAAACTTTATCATATGTTCTGATAAAATTTAGGTAAACTATAACCTTGGCACTGCTTTCATCTACCAGTTTAGTAACCCTGTGAAAAAAAGAAGTAAAATTAGCCTGACATGGTACCTATTCTTGATGAAGCAATGTTGGCTCTTTGCAGTCTCTGCTTTCTTTTCAAGATGTTCACTAACCATCAGTTTAATAATATATAAGTACATTGATATCTTCTTTACGTGTCCACTTGTCTTAATGGGCACAGAAAGTACAAAGTTAGGTGAGTTACAATGCAATTTCTATATAATCCCCCACAAGGCTCTCCTGCTGCTCCCGCTGCCCTTCACTCACCCCATATACGTGCACAGATAAAGACTGCCTGTCTGGACCTTGGCACAAGCAGTAAGAACAGCCTGGCCTGGGTCTCCACTTTTCCTTCCCTTTAGTGCATGCCCTTTAGTGCATGCCCAGATTCTATCTCTCTTCATTTAGTCTAAGATTATCACATAATATTTGGTCTGTGCCCCTATTCCCATTAAGATTTTATCCATTTCCAACTTTGAGTGTTTCTGAAGAATGCAGCCTTTAATTATAGAACAGAGTGCATTTATTGAATGGAATTAAAAATAGCAGTACATTAAAACTCCTGAGTGGGTGGCAACCTATGGCTTTTAGTGACTCCCTACTTCTCAGTGGTGGCAGCTGATTCTGTTAAGTCATGAGCTTTCATTTTTTTTACTTTCTCCATGGGACAGCTGTGCTTAGAGGCCATTTGCAGAGAAGGGTAATCAGACATCCCTCTAACATCAAAGTTATAAAGAGGGGATGTGTGTTGATCTCTACCTCTACTCCTGCAGGGATGGCATCTGCTTCCTGGTTGATTACTAGGCACTTAGGTGGCCCAGTGAATAGAGTGCCAGCCCTGGAATCGGGAAGACCTGAGTTCAAATCCAGCTTGTTATTGACTAACTGTGTGACTTTGGGCGAGTCACTTAACCTCTACTTGCTCCAGTTTCCTCAACCATATCTCCCAGGGTTGTCGTGAGGATCAAATTAGGTAATATTTGTAAAGCACTTAGCTCAGTGCCAGACACATAGTAAGTGCTATAAAAATGCTATTATTATTATTGTTATTTTCCTTTTTGTGGTCATTGGAGGGGATCTCTGATAGTACCACCATCGCCATGTGTGGTCCTTGGGGGTTGATGGTCCCCTAAATTCACCTTGCCATCTTGCTGTCCTGGCTGCATCTTAGACTAGCTTCCCGGAGTCTTTATCTGGCCCTCTTCTGGTTCATTTGCCATAAAGCAGTCCATTCTTTCTTTTAAATGTTCATGGGCATCTAGCTGGGGCAGTGGGGAGAGTGCTGGGCCTGGAGTCAGGAAGACTCCTCTTCCTAAGTTCAAATCTGGCCTCAGACAATCCTAGCTGTATGACCCTGGGTAAGTCACTTGACCCTGCCTGTTTCAGTTTCTTCATCTGTAAAATGAGCTGGAGAAGGAGGTGACAAACCACTCCAGTATCTTTGCCCAGAAAACCCCAAATGGGGTCACAAAGAGTTGGACATGAATGAAAACAACTGAACAACAAAGTATTACATTTCATGACCATTTTTGCCAGTTCCTTTTATGCTACTTCCCCGAAGCAATGCGAGTCACTGATACCTCTCTTTCTTTTGGTGCCTTCCTGATGGGAAAGATATCATCTTTCCTGTGGAAAAGATAAACATTCTAGAATTTAGCTAGGACTCTAAGTCAAGTTCCCTGGCCTATTAGTTTTTAGATTATATTCTGTATCTTTTTTTTTGAAATGGAATCTTTTCCTCCTCTACAGTCGTGGTGGTACTATTCTTGTTCTCCATAATCAGAAATAATTGATAATAGTTCAACAAACATGCTTTCTAATTCTTTCCGTCATCGCTCATTCTGAACTTTGCACCCTGGTCATTTTTCTTTTAGGATCAGGCCATATTTCTAAGTTCATCTTCTTTTACCAAAGGAAAAGAGTAGCTTAGTGGACAGAGTTACTCTTGGAGCCAGGAAGACAGAGGTTCAAGTCTTGCTTCTGACACATACTAGTTGCGTGATCCTGGGTAAGTCAATTAACTGTTCTTAGGCAGCTCTCTAAGATTAGAAGTTGTCAACCTGTATTGGTAAATGGAGTTACCTCAGCTGAGATTATACCTATGAAATCAGAGGTCTAGTCCCCATCCTATTCTATACCAGCTCTTTCTTCTGCCTTCTCTACATATTAAGAAAAAAAATCTGAGTAGGTTGGTGAGTTTCCTGTGTATCCATATTGATCTTTTTAGAGATCACTTGTTGGTAATCCAAAAGGATCTCGATAGGCTTGCACTGAGAAGAATTTAATAAAATGAAACTCGGGGGTAAATGTAAATTCTTATCGTGCTTAGGTATAAAAAACAGGGTCACAGCCTGCGATGGGAGATTGATGGTTAGATAGCAGCTATTCTGAAAGAAAGATGTGGACATTTCAGAGGACATCAAGCTCAGCAGAAGAAAGTAGTGTGATATGGCAGCCAAAAAACCTAATGTAATCTTCGGTTGCATCCAGAGGGATGCGGCTTCCAGGCATAGGGAGGTGATAGTCTCTCTGTTCTCTGCCCTTGTCAGACCTAATCTGGAGTATGGTGTTCACTTCTGGGAGGCACAGATTAAGAAAGACATTGATGAGCTAGAGAGTATTCAGAGAACAGGAACCAGGATGGTGAAGGTCCATGTCAAGTGAAAATTGTTCGAATTTTCAACCATGGGCATATTTAGCCTGGAGAAGAGAAGACTGTGGGAACCAGAACATAGGGGTGGGAGTGACATGCTGAGTGTCTTCAAGTATTTGAAAGGTTAAAATGTGGAGGAGGGATCAGTCTTGTTCTGTTTGGTCCTAAAGGGTCATCCTAGGCAATTCTCGTCTGAATCTTTTCCATGACTTCTCCACAGAAGAGCCACCAAACATGATGAAGGTCTTCCTTTGGTTCTCTTTATATTTCGTGGATAGCAATGTGGAACTGGGACTGTCTTTTTTCTTTTTCCTTCCTTCCTCCCTCCCTCCCTTCCTTCTTTCCCTCCTTCCCTCCTTCCCTCCTTCCTTCCCTTCCTCCCTTCCCTCCCTCCTTCCCTCCCTCCCTTTCTCTCTCCCTCCCTCCTTTCCTCTCTCCCTTCCTCCTTTCCTTCCCTCCTTCTCTTCCCTCCCTCTCTTTCTCTTTCTCCCTCCCTCTCCTTCTCCCCTTCCCTCCCTCCCTTTTCTCTTCAGAAGAAACGATAATCTAGGCAGCCCAAGTATTGCATGGAGTAATACTAGAGTATTAAAAACCCCACAACAGCCTCAAATAATTTCTTAACTCCATGTAAAGTCATGACTGTATGTAAAGTTTTAGGAAGTAAAAAATTTTAGGAAGTTAGAAGGAAGTAAGTTATTTGATGTTTCCTCTGTTTCCACTGAGGACATCGGAAAAAGTTCTGGCTCTAGACACAAGGATCTGGGTCTAAATCCCACCCTTTTACTACTTTTGTGGCCCTGGGTAAATCACTTAACCTCTCTGAGCCTCAATTTCTCCATCTGTAAAATGAGGGAGTTGCTACTGACAAGTTACTTAAACTCCCTAGGCCTCAGTTTCCTCAGCTGTAAGATGAGGTCATTGAATTAGTTTCTAAATCCCTTACAGAGATCTTTGATCCTCAGTGGATATTAACTGCTGTACCCTCCTTCCTGTGAAAGGTAAAGCTCATTATGTTCATATTTTATAATTACTGCCTTCCCACCTTTAGTTAGTGGCAATTTTTGCAAGCTTCTCATTAGTGCTTAATTTCCATGATTGTTTTATTCAGTGGTTTCCTTAAATACTGCTGGGAAGGCTGTCTTTGGCATTTTCGACTTTAATTTCATCCTGCCACCCTTATTAGTTTGGGATCCAGGGGTGGATTCTAGTCACATCTTCAATGGCCATTTGTTTCACTGTGTTTGAGAGCACAATCTCCTTAGGCTTTTGAAAGTCTCTTTGTCTTACTTCACGGTGCTATATTCATGAGGCAGACAGAATCTTCCTGGGTCTTCTTTCCTCTCCATTTCCCAGGTTGGACTTAAAAAAAAATACTTGAACTAGCTTTCAAGGGGCCAGATTGACTTCCATGCTCTGACATTCATTTTTAGAGGAAATTGCAAAGTGTGGTGCCTTAGCATCATCAAGTGTTCCTTAAAATAACTTCTTCAAGAGGGAGAAGAAGAGGATGTTTAAATTAGAGGCAGCTCTTGACTGGAGGTTGCCTGTATTTCACTGCTCATTAGTTCCTCTGTTAGAGGGTGGTTTGGGAAAGGAAAGGAGAAGTAATGCAAATCAGTTCATGTTATGCTTGTTAGACATTTCAGGGGAAAAAGTCTGATGAAGGAAGGAGCTGAAACTATTGGCTAACATCAGGTTTTTGAGTTATCCAGAGAGGCGGCATAAGGAAAAGTGCACTGAATTTGGGGTTGGTGTTCAGTTCGATAATTCCACAAGCATTTGAGTGCCTTCTATAAGCCAGGAAAGAGCTTACATTTTTTTTAAAGTGTGGGTATCTTATATTTTAAAATCACCTTCATTATTCCTTCAGTCCTTTTTAATAGAGAAAAAAGAGCATTTCAGCAAAACTGACTGACCTGCCAACTTATTCTGACAATATATGCAATGTTCTAGGGTCACTTCTTCCCCCTCCTCCACCCTATTTTCAGGGATTTATTTTCTATTTGATGATTCCAAGTTCTGAGAATTTCTAGTCCTTTGCCTTTAGGCAGATCGTTCAGCTGGATAACATAGCTCTGCTGGGCAATATGCAAATCGTATCATCTCTGTGTTGGGTATCACGTCTCTACTGGGCACTTTGTTGTCTCTTTTGGTCATCAAGCTGCTCTCTCTTACTGTCTATTAACTCTCCATTATAGGGAACTACCATACCTAGACAAGATTAGAAAACAAAAACCAGGAGTAATCCAGCCTAAGATTAAGTTCATCCTTTTGACTATTTTTATCAGCTTTTTATTCAAAATGCATGGACCATTAGATCGTAAGTTTGTTGAGGGCAGGGACTGTCTTTTTATTAATTGTACCCCCAGCACTTAACACAATGCCTGGCACATACTAGGTGCTTAATAAATATTTATTGGATTGAATTGGATATGATTTAGGGTGGGTTAAAAAATTCCTTATAATTCCCACTTAAATTCCTTATGGGTATCATGTGGCTTCCAAATCCATTTCTGCAAAACAGAATTCACAGAAACTGTGTGGAAACTGGGACTATGAAATCTACTTCACTCCCATGATCCTCTCTTAGAGTCATGTGAATTTAGCTGAGGAAGAACAAATACTAAGTAAAGATAACCAGAATACCCTTCCCAGCCTAGATTACTGCCTTTCTCTTCTAGGCGGCTAGGTAGTGGGTGCAGTGCATAGAGTTTTGAATTTTGGAGTCAGGAAGACCTGAGTTTAGACTTCTGCTTCAGTCACTTAGCTGTGTGATCCTGGGTAAGTCATTGAACCTCACTCAGCCTCAGTTTCCTCATCAAGAAAAGGGGCTAATAAGAGCACTCATACCTCATAGGGTTGTTGCGAGGATCATCTTCCATTCTACTGTCAAGTTGATCTTCCTTAACCACCAGTCTGACAATGTCACCCTTACCCCTCAATTTAATCAACTCCAGTGGCTCCCTATTATCCTCTAGGATTAAATATAAAATCATTTGATTTTGAAATCCTTTCATAGCCTCACCCCTTCCTGCTCTCCCAGTCTTCATACATCTTAGACCCTTCCGAGTGCTCTGCAATCCAGCAACACTGTCTTCTCTGATGTTCCTCACCCTAGATCCTCCATCTTTCTCCCTGGGCATTTTTAACTTGGCTGTCCCATGCCTAAAGCTCTCTCCTTTTTCATCTCTTCCTCCTCTTAACTTCTCTGGCTTCTTTCAAATCTCCATGATAGTCTCGCCTTCAGCAAGAAGCCTTTCCCGATTCTCTTTAATCTTAGTGTCTTCCTTCTGAGTTTAGCCCCAATGTGTCCTCTGTATATCTCCTTCGTGCATAGTTAGCATGTTGTCTTTCCCATTGGATTGTGAGCTCCTTGAGAATAGGAAGAATCTTTTATTTACCTACCTTTATGTCTCAGGACAGTACCTGACGCATAAGACAAGCTTACTAAATGGTATTTGGCTGACTGACCAACCAACCAAAGTGTTTGCAAACCTTAAAGCACTATAGAGATACTAGCTAACTCTGCCAGCAATAATTCCCTTTCTTTTGCTCTGCTTTCTAGCTAATTCAAAACTGTTCTTATACTAAATTGTAGTACCTAGAATTATATACAATACGCCAGATATGGTATGACCAGGGTACACTACAGAGGGGCAATAGATTCTTTGTTCCTTTAAACTATGGCTTTCTTACTTCATCCTAAGATGGCATCAGCTTTCATGACTAATAATATATGGTATTGTTGGCTCATATTGAGTTTGTCAACCACTAAAATCCCCAGATGTTTTCCAGACTAACTCTTGTTTAAACATGCCTCCCTCTTTTAGTACTTATGAAGTTCATTTTTTTTAAACCTAAACATAAGACTTTATGTTTATCCTTGCTGAATTTCATCTTATTATATATGCTCTGATTTGAATCCTGACTGACATCCATCAGATTAGCTCGCCCTCCTAGCTATATGTCTTCTAAAAATTTGATAAGTATAAAATTTATGTCTTCATCAAATTTATTGACAAAAAATATTGGACAACACATGGCCAACCACATATCCCTGGGAGGCTGGAGACTTCCTTTCAAGTTGGTATTGAACCATTAATGATTGTGTCATCTGCCCTCAAATCAATTGGTAGATGTGAAGGGGTGGGCTTGTTGAGGGGAGATGCTTATAGTTGTCAGCAGGAGACATTTCAGAAGGCTGCTTCCCAAGATTTGGAGCTCAAAAGCATTTGTGGCACTGAGAGCAGAATGGATTTTTAAGCCGGACTGAAAGGGTTGGCCAAAGGAAGGCATTCTGCTTGAGAAGGAAGCAGAATAATTCATTTCCCGGATGGGATTTTTTTTTCCTGATTTTTAAAAAAGAACAACAGAGGCAGAGTTTTACAGAGCGTAGGCTCTCAGACAGCTGTTTGTTGCATGATGAATGGCCACGTTCTGGAGAGTTAAAACTATGCAAGCACTGTGTCAGTTTTGTGTTTATTTGAAGGTCCATTATTTTCCCTCACTTATATTCCAAATTTTAATCTCTAAAGACTTTTTGGATTAATCACATGACATTGAGGCTGATTAGGGATTGGCTCCTAAAGGGCTTTAAATATAAAATGTCAGCAAACACTTGGTGGAATTGGGCAGCGGGGATGCTTTTGAAGCCACTAAAGTATTACCTTTTAGCCTAGACTTAATGCACTGATTATCATTTTCCACTCTATATCACTTCCTTTCTGCCCCACATGCTGAAAATAAAGGATTGAGTGGCATTAAGGTAGGCAAAAAAGCCTGGTTATTTGATTCCTCCGGACACTCTCCTATCCTTTGCTGCTGAAATGAGCTGCGAATAAAGCCAGGGCCGTAATGAAGGCAGGTTGAGTAGAGTTTTGGTCCAGGTGTGACTCCCAAGGGATTGAGACCAAAGCAGGCCACAGGAGAGAATGAGAGAGCAGGGTTGCAGGCTGGCAGAGACCGGGTGCAGAGGGGGGAAGAAATTGACCGTTCTCACTCTTGGCATGTCCGCATCCCTGGTTGGACTGTCTCTCCTGGAGTGCATTTGTGCCTCTCTCCTTCTCTCTCTGCCCGTGCCACCCCCCCCCCATTCACTCAACTCGGTTTGTACCAGATTTTGCATACACAGGTTTGTGTGTCCCTATAGGCCACAATTATGACGACAGACAATCTTTGATTGAATCAGATATTGATATTGCATAAGATTATTATAGCCTCTATTCTTTGAGTCTTTCATTTTCACAAATATGATTTTTATAGAGTTCCATCTTTTAAGATATTCTATAAATCTTTGTCTTTAAACCTGTATTGTCCATGTGACTCTTGCTGTGCCTCTTTAACCCATTAATGAGAGAATGCTCTAGAGCTGGGTCAGGTTGTGTCTCCCCGGGAAGGTTATGGTTCTAAATAAATTTAGGGCTTTGCACATACAACCTTGCAAAACATTGGCCTCTGAGCAGCTCCCCTAAATACCACTGCACTGTGCTGAAAGGCCTGCAAGGTTGGCCAATTGACTAAAGTGATTTTAGAGTCTAGAAGGGATTGTTGGGATGAGTTGGATAATAGCATAAGGAAAGACTCTGGCCAAGGAAATGGGCCAAATGGAAAAAGAGTTGGCAAGTTCCAGAATTATGAGGGGATAAAGACAAGAATGAGACCAAAGAAAGTTAATTTGGTCCCAGATATTGGAATCTCACTGATCCTATTGGAAAGGGGAATTCGGAATAGAACACATCAATACTAGTCAGGTGATTTAATGGATAGAGCACTGGGTCTAGAGTTAGGAAAATCTGAGTTCAAATCTAGCTGTGTGACCACTTAAACTTTGCTTCAGTTTCCTCAATTGTAAAATGGGGATAATGATAGCACCTATTTCCCAGCCCTTTTGTGAGGATCAAATGAAATCATATTTATAAAATATTTAGTATAATGCTTAAGGCACAGTAGGTACTTATTAAATGCTTATTCCCTTCCCCTTCCCACTGTGAGGCAAATGCAAAAAAAAAAAAATACCATGAAGCAACTGCTGTTTTAAGCACTTATTCAATAAATCATAGACTATTGCACAAAAAACCTTAGATGTCACTAGTCCCTCCATTTCCCTATACTCCCTTTCAAAAACAAGGTACCCAGAGAGATGATATATCTTCTCTGTTTTGCCCAAAAGGGAGGAAATCTTAATAATTAATGCAGTTTAAGTTGAAAAGCGTCTGTCATGCTTTCAGAGAGCTAGTTGTTAAACATCTGCTAGCACACTGCTGCTCATGTTCATCAAATAAGATCAATATAAGAGAAACTGAGGCACAAAGTTCCAAACATGATCAATTTCTTAGTAAACTGCGAATTTACCGATAAATAGGATCTCAGTTTTCTAGCTAAGCTAAAACACTGAATGAGGAGGAAAACTCTTTTATAGTTTTGGGGAGTACAGAAAATAGGAAGGCTAGGATTATAGATGTGAGAAAACATGATTAGATGGAAATTGGGAATGAAGGCTAGCAACAACCCCCTCATTCCCTCCTGCGATTAAGAAATTTTCATTGAGTCCAGTTGCATCTGCAAGGACAGAGATAGCAAACCAGACTCTTTTAGATAACAAACCAGACATCGTTGGAACATAAAGATACTAGGCCAGACCCTCTGGGGTCCATTTGCTTCTTTCAAGGGTAACTGATTTCCTTGACACAAGAATAGAACAGTGATTAACAGGAGAACCAGATTTCTAAGCTTACAGGGCAGCTGAATTCTGAACTAAGGTCAGAGCTAAAAAACTATGGACTTGGGCAGTTTCAGGACACAAATCAATAAACTATAAATAGAATCAAATAAAAAAAGACACAGAATTGATCTGATTATTTCAAATCACAGAATAGTTAGGAAGGATTTCAGTGGCCATCTATTCTAATTGGTACCTGAATGGGAATTAACCACACAATATTCTAACAAATGTCCAGCTTCAGAGAGCCCATTGCTTCCTGAGATTACCCATTCTACTTTTGGACCGTTTTAATGCCGAAGAAGTCTTTTTATACATGGAGTAGAGCAGACATTTGCCTCTCAATTCTAACTCTAAAGTTTACCCGTTGTTCCCGGTTCTGCCCTCACAGGAAAGGTCAAATTAGGCTAATTCTTCTTCCACATGACAGCCGTTCTAATACTCAGACAGTTTAATTATGTTCTTCCTAAGGCTTAATTTCAACAGATTAAACATTCTTAGTTGCTTCAATATGTCTTCGTATGACATGATTTCCAGGACCTTATCAATATTCACCTAGAAATAAACAAAACACTCCAGATGTGTTCTGACCTGGGCAAAGGAGAGCAGGATTATCAACTCCTTCCTGAAAGCTATACCTGTTTTAGCAGCCTGAGATTACATTAGCTTTCATAGCACACTACGGTTTCATATTGAGCTGGTACAAAGCAGACTAAAGTTGGCTGAGGTTTTTCAGGCACTGCTTTCTAGCTATGTAATCTCCATTTTAGAATTGCGAAGCATAAGACTTTACATTTACCCCTATTACATTTCATCTTATTAAATTTGGTCTACTATTCTCCTGTCAAGATCTTTTTGGATCCTGACTGTCATCTTGTTTGTTAGGTAGATGTCTCAGTTTCATGTCATCGCAAAATTTAATAAGAATTCCACCGATGCCTTAATTGAAATCGTGGACAAAAAGGTTGACCAGCAAAGGGCCAAGCACAGATCCCTGGAACGTGCCACCTAAGATCCCCTTCCATGTTGATGTGAAACCATTAAAAGATGATTCCTTGGGTTGGGACATTCCAAATTTACCTACCCTGTTATCATCTAAGCCGCACGTCTTCATCTTGTCCATAAGGATAGTATGAGAAGCTCTGCTGAAAATAATGTGTACTATTTCAATGGCATTGCAGTGATTTAGCAGATAGTAATACAAAGACAACAATTGTCTGGCATACAGGCTTGTAGTATTTCTTCTCCTAAAAATACTTTCTACAATTTTTTGTCAGAAAGACAAGTCAGATTCATTGACACAGATGGAAGACTCTTTGCTGTTCCTTTTCTGAAATTTGGGACAATGTTTGTTCATCTCCAGTCCTGTGCCACTTCTCCCATTCTCTGATTGTTCCAAGAGCATTGAAAGTAATGCAACAATCAAACCAAGCAATTCTTTCAGTATTGTAGGCTGTAATTCACTTTTGCCTGGCGACTTGAATTCACTGATCATGAGTAGGGTTTTTTTTTTTTACCATGTCCTCTCACTTTTCTTGAGTTTTAACTTCCTGCCAATTAATTTTGTTCTATCCTTTCCGGTCTGAGGTGCTACCTTCCCATTCCAGTAGTATCTACTACTCCAACCAACATCCTTATCGCGACACATTCTAAGTGTTTTACTCTCTGTTTCAGGCAGTTGCCAATGACTCAGAATGGTGAGTCACTTCTTTCGTGCCTCCCTATGTCTACACCTCTAGACTAGTGTACTCTTATGTGTGTTCTTACTTTTCTGCTGATGCTAGATGTAGTTGCAGGAAAGTGTGCTGCAGGTTTATGGAGGGAATATTTTATTATTTTCTTCTTACTATACCATCTTGGCAAATGTCTTTGCTTTGAGCTAATGGTATCTACTTAATGTCTATTAAAAGGAAAAAGATGGGGCTCATGACCTATGGAAACCTTAAACATGAGGGTAGTTGCCCCTAAGGGGATCTAACCTTTGAGCTCAGGTTGAAGGGCGTAGGCTACAAGGTATAAGAGTGAGAAAAATAAAATTCTGTGGTCCAGTTGTAAGCTCCTTCAGGAAAGCAGCTTTCTAATTCATCTTTGGATCCCCAACAGTGCCCAATAGAGTACTTGTCTATAGAAAGCAGCCAATTAGAATGGAAGTAAATTGAGTTGAAGGAAAACCATATAACCTGCTTGTGCTTCATCTATAAAACAGGGCCAACAGTACTGACCTATCTCTGGTGAGGGGAGAGATGAATAAAAACGTTTGTAAATCATATTACATATATACAGTGAGTACCACATAAATAACCCCTGCTGGAGTCGTCATGTGGTTTGAGGAAATTCTTCTGAAGTACAGTTTGCCAAACTTTTCTCCAGGTGATTAGCAGCAGCTCTCTTACTTCAAGCACATTTTTACACTGAAGTCCCAGCAAGGTCTCTCACCTATTGCTGCTTTGTAATCCCCCAGAGTGTACACCTAGTCAGGGGGCTGTCCTTCTGCCGTGAACCTTCCTGCCTTTTGTCGGAGAATAGATGGTGGCCACCCAGAGCCATTAGAGCTATTTGATTAGACTTGGCAGGTGCTCCTGGACTGCCTTAGATGGGCACTTCAGGATAACTAGGGAAGGATCAGTGAGGGAGGAGTGATCTTGGGCAGGGGTGCCTGGGAAACAGTGAGCTGCCAAAGCTAGAAAGTCAGAAAGCAGTCAAGGGAGGGAGTCACTGTTTGGTGAAAATGTAAAGGGGTTATATTTAGAGAAAGAAAATACCTTCCCTTAATTACAAGGCCTTTCAATTTATTGACTCATATATTTAGATTTGGAAGTAACCTTAGGAACCAGTTATTCTAAATCCCCACATACTATAGAGCTGCTTTTGGCCCTTCTAATATACTGTGTAACCATTCATCTCTTTGTTCCAACAGTTTCTGTGAAAAGAAACGATATTTTATTTGTTAGTATGCAAATAGATGAAGGCAATAATTATAAAACTAAATTGAATTGGAGACCACAGAATTAAAAGATTTCGTGAGATTCAATGGGACTATAAGTCCTTTCTTGTTTGCTGTTCAGTTTTCAGTTGTGTCCTACTCTTCATAGCTCCATTTGGAGTTTTCTTGGCAAAGATACTGGAGAGATTTGCCATTTCCTTCTCCATCTCATTTTGCAGATAAGAAACTGGAGCAAATAGGGTTACGTGACTTGCACAAGGTCATACTACTAGTAAATGTCTAAGGCCAGATTTGAACACAGGAAGATGAGTCTTCCTGTCTCCAGGTCCTACACTCTATCCACTGTACCACCCAGCTGCCTGGGAATAGGAATCTAAGTGTAGTCATTTCTATAAGTCAATGTATTCTAACGTACAGACGTCTTTGGACCTGGGTGCTAACCAATGTGAATTTTATTCCTACCAATTTAACCCATGGGCAGGCAAAGCCCCGGCCTGGACATCAGAAGCCAGGGATCTAGCTTCAGCTTTGCCATGACTTTGGGTAAATCTTTTCTGTTGCCTTAGCAAGACAGCAATCCCAAGGGCATTGGCAAGCTTGAGTTTGTAGGTTAAACCATTGTCAAACATACTTTCTGTCAAGCTAGAAGGGAACTTGGAAATCACGTGAGCCAATCTTGTAATTTTATAGATCAGGAAATCAAGATCCAAACATGTAAAGCTCATGATCCCACAGTTAATAAATAGGAAGACTGGGCATTGACCTCAGGCCCTCAATTACCAAGGCAGTACACTTTTCATTACAACACATATTTGCCTTAACTATCCAATTATTTGGTCCTATGAAGATCTGCACATGAGCAGCTGACATTATACTAATCATATGGGTTTGCCCTAAGCTCTTTGTCAGAAAGGCAATATAGTCCACCAGTTTTGGTGTTTGTTTTTGGATTAGACCTGTGATTTTCTTGGTTTAGTGTCCTCCTAGAGAGTAAACTCTATTACCAATCTAGGGTGCATCTGATCTTCATTTTACATTGTTACAGAGTTGCCTAGGGGCACTGAGAAGTTGGCCCAGCCCAGGTTCACAGAGAATGTGTCAGAGGCAGAATCTGAACCCAGATTTCCTAACTCTCAGACATGCTTTCTAACTATTATGTCATGATATTTCTCAGTTCAGGGTTATTAACTATCATACATTATAATCTTGACCATTCCTTTGCTATATTATGGAAGAATGTACAGTGTTACTCTTTTCCCCCTCAAGAATGTTGTTAAAGCAGTGTGTTAGTGAAGAAGTACTTAGGCACTGGTGATGGGGCCCATGATTTCACTGGTAGAGGGAACTGCCAGACAAAGAAGTTCCCATTATCCTATGATTTCCACTATCACTGCAGATTGCTACTTTCTCTGTAACTTATAATTAAGTGGCTTTTCTGAGGTCATGCAGTCAGTAGGTGGCAGGAATGGGACTTATACCTGGCTCCAAGGTTACCTCTCTAGCTACTATCTAAGTCTCCTCTCAATTTGAATCCTCGAAATAAATGTAAGATTTAAATATAGGAAAAAGAAAACAATTTGGACTATAATCCAAGACAGCATCTACTTTACCCTACAAAGTGAGTTAACCACAAAGAATGAGACCCTCCCCAACACCCCAATATTGATGAAACTTTTGTCTAGAGGCTGATAATACTGGAAATTCAGAACACACAATGTGCTGAGAGTTGACAGGTAAGGACGCTGGAAGAAAAATGACTAATATCCTATCTCTGGGAATTATGATTTGATTTTTAAAGTGTATTGTCTTGTAGTAGGCTGAGATTTTCTATTTAATGAATATACATAATACCATTGAAGAAAACCTAATTGGATTTCATCCTCAAGTAAAAAGTATGCACAGACCAGACACAGTATCTGAGAACAGGCCACTCAGGCTCAGTATATTTCCTTCCATTCCTTAAAAGGCTTTATGGATGAAACATTGGCCTGGAATATAGAAGGTTGCTTCCATTTCAGTTCTAAAGCAAAGAAAACTATTTTTCTCCAGTGTCAAAAGTAGTACAGTGTTGAGGCTTGAACCATCAGTATTAAGAAGTCAAGTTAATAGGATAATAGGAAATGGAGCACACAGTGATGAAAGCTTAGTAAATTATTTCAGCAGAAACCAATGGGATGATATCCAGATGGAAAAGAGCAGATGCCATTACAATTTTATTAGAGACAGAAGGGAATTATGTTATATCATGACAGAAAATGTCAACTTTGTAATGTCAATCAAAATAGATAGATATTTTGTTAGTAGGTGAAGGAGCCCAGGTTCTTTACATGTTAAGAGCCAAATCAAAGGAAACTGCATCAATAAATAAAGCTAGCTATTTTTCACCTCTTTGCTGTAGAATGAGGATGTGTTTTTATGTCACATCCTAACATTGCCCATCCCTGGAGTTTTTGGCAGTAGTCCATTTTACTACTTTAGGGTCAAAAGGAGCTCATGGTTATCTATAAGTACTGGTACTAATACATGCCAAACAAGCCTGGTTATAAAAGCCTGCTCTCTCCACCCTTTGAAGCAATTAACTGAAAAGTTCATGGGGCTTGGATTCAGAAGTCCTAATTTCACCATCTACCATGATGCGTAATCAGAGACACATTGATAGTTCACTGTAGTAGGAACTCACTCTGTTGCTGCTCCATTGGGGGACTTGCTGGGAATGTGAGTAGGTCTATCATAGATGTATCCCAAAAAGAGAGACTAGGCTTCTGTGCTGGCCTATAGAGCTATGATCATCAGTGCTGATCAGGATTGCATTCATGTCCCTGTTTCTGCCTGATCATCTTCCTTCCCCTTTCCCTTTTGCTCAGTTCCTTCACTTTGCCTTCCCCTTCTTCTCTGTCAACCTTACTCTTTGCCCCACATACTGCATAGCAACTCCAGAGGCATGTAGAATGCTCTGATTCTTTAAGAGGGATGGGAGACCCTTTGGTTTTCTTGCTCCTTGAAGTATAAAGGGTACAACCTAGAAAGACAATACATGTTAGAAGTTTTTTCATAGCTCCTATTGCTTTGGAGAATGCTTTCCTGACCTAGAGTTGCCATGGTGACTGTTGAGTCAGAGGGGAGTAGGCTTTTATATCCTTTTTTAAGTTTAGAAATTGTGTTCTTTTAAACTCTTTTCACTAAAGTTATTTTTATTTCATTCTATAGTCAGCAGGTGCCTCAATACACTTTAACCCTGACTCTGAATCACTGGGTTGGCCTAGATTATGCCTGGTCTAGACTATCCTCCCATTGCCTCATCTCTCTATCTATAAAATGGGGATGATAATTATACTATGGGCTTCATAGAGTTGTGAGCATCAAAGGCACTGATGGTCTTTTCAAAGTGATTTATAAAACCAAAGCTATAATCTGTCAGTTTTTAAGTGAACTTTGGTCCAACTCTTTCAATTCCTTTATACAACTCTCCAAGAAGAATTTGTAGTCCTTCCTCCTATTTAGATGCAACTTCATTCATTCTTCTGGTTTCATTTATAGTGAGAGTATCAATTTTGATATGATACAGTTCAATACGATACAAGTATACCTACTTGTTGGTCATTAGACAAAGTGTTCATATGGAGAGACCCAACCACTAAGTTTATATTTATAAAAGGTTGAAACACTATGGTTCATAGGATTCTCTGCTTCCTTCTTGACTACTCTGTCATGGTTATTACAGATATAGAAGAAATTTGGATGGCTCCCAAATGGTCAACCTACTGATGATGAATCTCTCTACACTTAGACCTGCTGTTGCTAGGAATGTACATTAAGACTTTCTAGCATTGTAGAACCTAACAGAGCTTGTATCCCACTGACATAACCTTTGAGAAATCAAAATCACTTGCATACCATGATAAGACAGCAGAATAGATCTTTGTAGAGGTCCCACAATTTCACATTACATTTAGTTATTCTCATGATAGGTATTTACTATTGAAAAATATTTCTGGGGGCAGAGACAAGATGGTGGAGTAAAAGCAGGGACTTGCTTGAGATCTCCCCCAAATCCCTCCAAACACCTGTAAAAATGATTCTAAACAAATTCTATAGCCACAGAACCTATGGAATGACAGAGCGAAACAAGTCTTCAGCCCAAGAAGGCCTAGATGGTCATTTGGTCTATTGCACCATACTGGGAACAGAGCACAGCCCAGCCTGGGCTCAGCACAGTCCAGGCCAGAGCAGGCCTCAGGTCACTGAATCACTGAGCTGTGGCTGTTTCCAGACTTCTCAACCCACAAATGCCAAAGACAACTTAGCATGTCAGTGGGAAAACTCTGTTGGACCTGGGTGAGAGAAGCGCATGGTCTGGCCCCAGGCCCAGGGCAGCAGAGGTGGTGGTGGTGGCAGCAGAAACAGCAGCAATGGCAGCAGCAGCAGTGGCAGTTACTTCTGGAGCTCCAGGCTCACAGCCTGTGGGGGGAATCAAATGGCTGATCAGAGTAGGGGGTTCAGGGATCTCTTTGCTGGTGCTGAGGCAGGATTCTCTTACTTTGCCCTGTTTGGATCTGGGTCATAGTCCTGGGTGGGAGTCCTGGGGCGAGGAGGAGAACTAGTGTGGCAGAGCTTGTGGTGGCTGTGGAGAGGAAGTCCTCCTAGCAGTCCCAAGGCAGAAAAGAGTGCTTGAGGTCACTCATTGACCAGAGTACAGGCCAGTAGAGGAGTAACAACTCTCCTTGGGTCATACTACCTCAGAAGAACTGAAAATGTACAGATGCCTACAAGTACCTTGGAAAACAGCTGTGCAAAACCCCTGAAGCTTGGGACAGATCACTTTATACTCTGCAAGCAGTAATACTTTGACAAAGACCTCAAAAGTCAAGTAATTGCCTGGGAAAATGAGCAGACAGCATAAAAACTCAGGCTATGGAATCTTACTTTGATAACAAAGAAGATCAAAACATACAGCCAGAAGAAGACAACAAAGTCAGAGATTCTACATCAAAAGTCTCCAAGAAAAATATAAATTGGTCACAGGTCATAGAAGAGCTCAGAAAGGATTTTGAAAATCAAGTAAGAGAAGTAGAGGAAAAAATTTGGAAAACATATGAGAAGGATGCAAGAAAAATATGAAAAATGAGACAACAGCTTGCTAAAGGAGACCCCAAAAATACTGAAGAAAATAACATCTTAAAAATAGACTAATCCAAATGGCAAAAGAGGCCCAAAAAGCCAATGAGGAGAAGAATGTCTTAAAAAACATAATTGGCCAAATGGAAAAGGAAGTCCAAAAGCTCACTGAAGACAAAAATTCCTTAAAAATTAGAATGGAGCAAATGGAAGCTAATGACTTTATGACAAATCAAGAAATTATAAAACAGAACCAAAAGAATGAAAAAATAGAAGACAATGTGAAATATCTCATTGGAAAAACCACTAACTTAGAAAATAGATCCAGGAGAGATAATTTAAAAATTATTAGACTACCTGAAAGCCATGATTAAAAAAGATCCTAGACATCATCTTTCAAGAAATTATCAAGGAAAATTGCCCTGATATTCTAGGACCAGAGGGTAAAATAGAAATCGAAAGAATCAACCTATCGCCT
>CM053627.1:127034352-127070734 GCA_028646595.1 Phalanger gymnotis
ACACACACACACACACACACACACACACACACATATATATATATGGAGAGAGAGAGAGAGCACAGGGTGAGTTGAATATGATGGGATGATATATGAAAAAAATTAAATTAAGGAGTGAGAGAGGAAAATATGGGGAAAAGGAGAAAGGGAGAGATAGAATGGGGGTAAATTATCTCACATAAAAGAGGCAAGAAAAAGCTGTTATAATGGAAGGGAAGAGGGAGTAGGTGAAAGGGAATGAGTGAACCTTACTCTCATCAGATTTGGCTTAAGGAGGGAATAACATACACACTTAATTGGGTATCTTACCCTACAGGAAAGTAGGGGGGAGGAGACAAGATGGGGGGTGATACAAGAGAGGACAGATTGGGGGTGGGGTACTCAGAAGAAAGCACTTTTGAAAAGCGACAGGGTCAAAGGAGAAAATTGAATAAATGGGGGACTGGATAGGATGGAGGGAAATATAGTTAAGTCTTTCACAACATGACTATTATAGAAGTGTTTTGCATAATGATACCTGTATAACCTATAGTGAATTGCTTGCCTTCTCAAGGAGGGTGGGTGGGGAGGGAAGAAGGGAGAGAATTTGGAACTCAAAGTTCTAAAAACAAATGTTAAAAATTTTTACATGCAACTGGGAAACAAGATATACAGGCAATAGTGTATACAAATCTATCTTGCCCTATAAGAAAGTAAGGGGAAACGGGATAGGGGAGGGAGTGGGGTGAGAGATGGGAGGGCAGACTGGAGAAAGGGGCAATCAGAATACATGCCATCTTGGGGTGGGGGGGAGGGGAGAGATGGGGAGAAAATTCGTAACTCAAAATCTTGTGGAAATGAATGTTGAAAATTAAAAATAAATTAATCTTTAAAAAATATTTCCAAGAAGACTGCCCCAGAAATTATTTCAGCCTATGTACCAACATCTGATTCAGAGAATGAAGTATAGAAATGCTACACAGCATTTGAAAAGATCCTCCAAATAAGATTAGTATATACTTGAGAATTGATGACTTTAATGCAAATGGGGAAATAGGATGAGGATGGCCAGCTAGGTGGCACAGTGGATAGAGCCCCAGGCCTAGAGTCAGGAACACATTTTCCCTAATTTAAGTCTAGCTTCAGATACTTACTAGCTGTGTGACTCTGGGAAGTCACTTAATTCTGTTTGCCTTAGTTTTCTCCTATGTAAAATGACTCGGAGAAGAAAATGGCAAACCACTCCAGTGTCTTTGCCAAGAAAACCCCAAATGGGGTCAAAAGAGTCAGACATGACTGAAAATGACTGAACAACAGGAGGAGGATGGTAAAAATATGTTGGAAAATATAGTTCAGAGTAATTGCTGAGGCCAAAAATTGTAAATTGTACCAAAACTAAGTGGCAATACATACCGCGTGCTTTTTCTGAGAAAAGAATTAGAAGCCTTGGACAAGATAAGTCCTAAATAAAATCACAAAAAAGAAAATTGATTATATTTTAATGAATAGGAAATGCCTTGATGCTGATGTGAGAGTCATTCCTGAAACAGTGGGTGTCTATGTCAGAGTATTGACTTGCCAGAGTAAAGATCAAAATCAGCACAAACTAGAAGAATAAAAAAGGAGGAAAAAATATAGCATAAAATTAAAACAGCACCAACCTATTGACATGACTTTCCTATTTTTATACAGAAATTGGTTTAAAGATTCTCTTCATAAGAAATCACCTGACTGCCCAAGTGGAGACACATGGAAAGCAAGGCTAATGCTGACTTAGAAAATGTCTCTCCCTCTCCCTTTCCCCCTCTCCCCTACGCCCTCTTCCACTCTCCCTCTTCCTTCCCTCTCCCCTTTCCCTCCTCCCTCTCTGTCTCTGTCTCTGTCTCTTTCTGTCTCTCTCTCTCTATTTCTCTAAGCAAATTTGTCATAAGGGCATATAAGGATGAAATCAGAAGGAAGGAACAGTTGAAAGATGGAAAAGATCTGCAAAGGTTTTGATAACAAATTCTTTACATTAACCGTGACAGTAGATTTGGATCCACCACATTTGGATTCTAACACAGCAGTCCCGGATGTGCCAAGGAGGTGGAAAAAGTGCTTAAGAAAACCAAGACAAGAAAATCATAAAGACTACAACAAGAGTATTCGTTAGCTGGGCATCTACTTTGTTTCCAATTCTTTGCCACAACAAAAAGTGCTGCTATAAATATCTTGATGTATATGGAGCCTTTCTTTTTGGCAGTGACCTCATCGGGGGCATATCCAGTAGTGGAATCTGTCAGCCAAAGGATATGGCCTTTTTAGTCCTTTTATTTGCATAATTCAACATAGCTTTCCAGAGTTGTACGAGTCCTAAGCTTCGCCAGCAATGTGTTAGCATGCTTATCATTCCACAACATCTGTGACATTGACTATCCTTGTCTTTGTCATATTTGCCAATTTGCTAGGTGTGTGGTAAAACATCAGGGTTGTTTTGATTTGTATTTCTCTTTTTATTAGTAATTTGGAGATTTCTTTTGCATGTCTGTTGATCATTTGCAATTCTTTTGAGAACTGTACATATCCTTTGACTCTTCACTATTGGGTAATGACTTTTGGCAGTTAGGTGGCAAAGTGAATCAGGTGCTGGGCCTGGAGTCAGGGAGGCTAATATTCTTCAGTTCAAATCTGGTCTCAGACCCTCACTAGCTGTGTGATCCTGAGCAAGTCACTAAACCCCGTTTGCTTTAGTTCCTCATCTGTAAAATGAACTGGAGAAGAAAATGGTGGCAAACCCCTCTAGTATCATTGTCAAGAAAACCCAAAATGGGGTCATGAAGAGTCAGATACAGCTGATCAAAAACAATGGCTTTTGGTTTTGTATAGTTCTATTAATTGTCCATTATCGTCCTGGATATCAAACTCTTACCACAGATATTTGGTGCAAAGTTATTTCCCTAATTGGCCATTTCCCTTAGCAAAATGTATTAGTTTAAGCAAAAGCTTTGCATTTTCACATAATTGGAATTATCTCTTTATCATTTTAAATTGTCTCTATCCTTTGTTTGGCTATGAATTCTTCCCCTGCCCATGAAAAGTATATTGTCCGCTTCTCTTCTGATTTTTTTTTTTGTGGTACAGACATTAATAATCATGTATCTATTTTTGAATTTGTGGAATATGGTTTTAGATGCTGGCCTAAGCTTAATCTTCTAGACTGCTTTTTAGTTTTCCCCAAAGTTTCTAATCAAATAGGAAATTCCTTCTTAGGATATTTATGCTGCCAAACCCTGGATTATTGAATTCAGTTATTTCTGATTCTTATTTGTTTAGTCTGTTTCATTGTTGTACTTTTCCAGTTGTTAACCGCTGCCAAGTGGTTTTCATGGTTGCTGCTTTCTTATACAGTTTGAGGTCTGGAAATGCTATTTTCCTTTCATTCCTACCTTTTCTCCATTATCTTTTTTGGTATTCTGGATCTTTTGCTCCATAAAGTGAATGTTATTATTATGATTTACTTAGCTCTATATAGTATCCATTTGGTAGTTTGATTGGTATGACATTAAATCTGTAAATTTGGTGGTGGTATAATTTTTATTATATTGTTAAGGACTGGCCATGAGGAGAATTGAATATTCCTTCAGTTATTTGAATTCTTTATTTAAGGTGTATTTTATAATTGTATGTACACAAATATTGAGTGGATTTTGATAGATTGACACCCAAATACTTTATGAAGTTTTCTAATTATTTCGGGTGGAGCTTTCTTTCCTATTATTGTATCCTGAATTTTGTTATTATATGACAACGCTGTTGATTTTTGTGAGTTTATTTTGTAGCCTGAAGTTTTGCTAACATTATTAATTATCTCAGTAATGTTTTTGCTGATTTCCTGGGATTTTCTAAGGAAATCATTGTGTCATTGGTAAATAGGGATAGTTTTATCTTCTCTTTGTTTATTTTTATAATTTTTAATTTCATTGTCTTGTATTATTCCAGTGCTAGGATTTCTAGGCCTATGTCAAACAATTACATGGAAAGGGAATATGCTGGTTTTCCTCCTATATCTATATCTGTCTCTATCTCTATCTATCTATCTATCTATCTATCTATCTATCTATCTATCTATCTACATGCACACACACACACACACACACACACACACGCATACATATTGGTAAAGGATTCAGTGTATCTCCATTGCATACAGTGATTGGGATCTGGTTTGAGATAATTTTTATCATATTAAAAAAGACACTTTTATGTCTATACTTTGTAGGGTTTTAAGCATAAATTGCTTGTATTTTGTCAGATTTTTCTTATCTTTGAGATAATCATGTAGTTTGGGGTTATTTTTGTTTTAAATATTATTAATTATGTTGATTATTCTCCTAATGCTGAATCACCCTTGCATCCCTGGTATAACTCTGCCTTGATCGTAATGATAATTTGGGGGGGGGGATAAACTATTGTCTTTTTGCCAGAATTTTATTTTTTGAATTGATACTCATTAATGATATTGGTTGATAGTTTTTTTTTTCCCCTTTTGCTTTATCCTTGAATGATTCAGGGATTAGGATTTCATTTTTCTCATAAAAGGAGTTTGATAGAGTGCTTTCTTTTCCCAA
Source organism: Phalanger gymnotis (assembly GCA_028646595.1). Lineage (NCBI taxonomy): Eukaryota > Metazoa > Chordata > Mammalia > Diprotodontia > Phalangeridae > Phalanger > Phalanger gymnotis. Next base: position 127,038,939 of record CM053627.1, read on the forward strand.
TTTTCAAGAATAATTTGTGTAGTATAGGTATTTGTTGTTCCTTAATGGTTTCATAAAATTCTACTGTATGCCTCTGGACAGGGTATTTTTATTCTTGTTTGTTCCTTAACAGTTAGTTCAATTTCATTTTTTGAGATTGGATTATTTAAGATATCTCTTTTGGTGTTTTGTTACTTTGGGCGTTCTATATTTTTAAAGTTAATCCTTTATTTCTTTTGCGTTCTCACTTTTGTGAATATATGAGTGTGCATAATGGATTCTGGTAATTGTTTTTATTTCTTCTAATTTTGTTATGATTTTCACTTTGCTAATTTTCTCTTTGGTTGATTTGATTCCCCCCTTCTTTTAATCAGGCTAAAACATTTATTGATTTTGTTACTCTTCTCAAAGAACTAACTTTTAGTGTTGTTAATCATTTCTATATTCTTTTTGGTTTCCAATGTGTCTATTTCTCTTTTCTTTTTCAAAATTTCCTATTTTGTGCTTATTTTGCATTTATTTATTATCTTTTTAATTTAGAAAAATGTATAATCAGTTCATCAATGCTCTCTTTTCTATTTTGTTAATGTATATTTTTAAAGATGTGTGTTTTCCTCTTATTGCTTTAGCTGCATACCAGAAATTTTATGTTGCCTCATCATTATACTTTTACATAATTATTGATTTTTTTCTATGATTTGTTCTTTGACCTACTAGTTATTTAGGCTTTAATTGTTAAGTCTCCATTTAGGTCTATGTCTTTTGATTGTGATCTCTGAACTAATTACTATTTTTATTGTATTATGGTCTTTAAAATGTATATTGACTATTTCTGCCTTTTTACATTTATTAGTGGTGTCTCTGAGCCCTAATACATGATAACTTTTTTCAAAAGGTGCCATGGTGTTAATATACCATTAAAAAAAAAGCATTCATGATGTAATGTCATGAGGTATCAGTTCAATTTACTTGTCTTTTGCCTCCCTCATTCCTCTTTCTCGAATGATGCTTTCCCATGTATTTCTCCCTATCCTCACCTTTTCCCACCTTTACGCTGAAGTAACCAAGTATCACTATGTATTTTGACTTGTATTGGAAAGTATTACCAATTCTCTACTAGTTCATTCACAGCAACAAATATTTGTTCACAAGATACAGTGATTTACATGTATCCTTTCTGCAAATATCAAAATTTGACACATAATATCAAAATATACCATGAAATGCTTCTTGTTGCCTCTAGGCAAGAGGGTGTTTCTGCCAACTCTTGCATTTGCCTCTTGTAAGCCATTCTTTTATTTAGCTACTGTTTCTCTCCTCCTCCTCCTCTTCATCTTCCTCTTCTTCCAAGGCTGTCAAGATTGATACGATTCAGTTCCTCCAACAATATGTCCACTTGTTGGTCATCGGACAAGGATCTCAGATTTGGGGTACCAACAACCAAATTGAAATTTATTGGTGGTCTAAAAATTGTGAGATCCTTAGCACTCACTATTTCCTTTCCTTAGACTCTATCACCACCACTGCAGAAACAGAAGAAGGCCTTACAGGACTAAGGGCCATTAAATTTTGTTTCATGGGTCACTATGGCCAAAAAAATTTCAACAGCAGGTGGTCAGCCTTCTGGTGATGTGCCTCTCTATAAGAAGCGAGATTGTTTATCAGAAAACAGATTTGGTTTATTACTGGTACCATACTCAGAGCCTTTACTACATGGTAGGACTTTCCAGAAGTCATACTCTACCTCTCACAACCCTCATCTTTTTAAGGCTCATTTTTAAAATACCAAGATTCTTCTTATGATGTTGCATGGTTGCAACTTATGGAACATTGTAGTCTCTGAAGAATTGACATTGAAAGTCACCTAAAAAGCAATGACAAAGAGCCTGGTGGGTGTGAGCAGACTGCAATACATTATAAACAAGTTATTATACAGAGAGTATCATTAAATCAATAAACATTTATTAAGCACTTACTATATGCCAGATACCATGCTAAGCTCTGAGGATACAAAGAAGACAAAAGAGAAATGGGTGAATGAAAAAGAAGATAGACAGACCATGGGATTGGAGTGAGGGATAACAGATGGACAGTCAGTGTGCTTCATTAATATTCTCATGATGTCAAGAGAAAGTGAGAAAGACCCTTAGGATATTGAGCAGAAGCCCTGTGGTGAATTCAGAAAAAACTCAGATAAGAGTTCTAAAGTATCGGCTGGCATGGATGGGTTCTGATGTGTATCACTAGAATATATACCTCAACTAGGTCACAGATCCATTGGTAAAGTATTAATTTTGTCAAGAAGCAGTGGGGCACAGTGGATGGAGAGCTGGTGTGAGAGCTAAGAAGGCCTGAATTCCAGTCCTGCTCTGATCTGTACAGGCTGGGCCTCCCTGGGCAAATCACTTAACTTCTTAGTGTTCTAAGACCATAAGTTGCAAAGAAGAAGGTTCGTTGGCGAAGACAGCTCACTGGGTCATTCCCCATATCACTGAAATCTTAGGTTCAGCACCTATTCTCATCTCTAACATTATTGATAGTGTGAGTAGAGGGTCCAGGCTTGCAGTCTGGAAGGCCTGGGTTCAAGTCATACTTCTTATACATTCTTAAGATCAAGGGCAAACATCTTAACCTCTCAGTGCTCTTGTCCACTTTGAAGTATAATTTTAAGAGAGTTGCTGATTTGTCTGCGTCAGAAATTCCCTACAATAGGGGCAGCTAGGTGGTGCAGTGAGCAGAGCACTGGCCCTGGAGTCACGAGGACTTGAGTTCAAATCCTTCCTCAGACACTTGACACACTTACTAGCTGTGTGACCTCGGGGCAAGTCACTTAATCCCAATTGCCCACCCTTCCCCCCTGCAAAAAAAAAAAAAAAAAGAAAAAACCCAGAAATTCCCTATAATGATGAAATCGCCAGTCAGGAACAAAAAAAAATTATAAATGTTATTATTTGTCCTTAAAATAATTTTCAGTTTGTCTGATTCTTCTGTCCTATGTGCTAAATAAATAAATGTTATTGACAAACTAATTGCCACTAAATACCCATACCCTACGCTTTCCTTCTGTATTAGAAGGCAAATTCTATCTTTGATTAGCATTGTCATAGAAGTTTACTTTGCAGGAGTGGTGCAATGACTCATTATTAACAAATGATGAAGAAATGTTCCCCAAAGAACAGAGGATGGGGGTTTTCAGCTATAGAATTGGAATAGGATCAGCCTTTTTAATATTGTGATATCAATATGCTCTGGTTCCTGTGGTACCCTTTGATCCAGATGTTTTTAATTACATATGTGTCAGTCTCCTCATAGCTCTTCTTGCTGTGTCCATGTTTCTGTTCTAAGTACTGGACAATGAGAATCCATTGGCAAACCCACTTCCAAAGGACCCTTACTCCTCTGTAGGCCAAGCAAGTAGCTATAGCACCAGGGTTGGGAGACCTGCAATCTCGAGGCCACGTGTGGCTCTATAGGTCCCTAGGTGGGGCGCTTTGACTGAGTCCGAGTTTCAAATCCTTTTATTAAGGGAGTTTGTTCTGTGAAGTTTGGATTCAGTCAAAGGGCTGCACTTGAGGACGTAGAGGGCCATCTGTGGCCTCAAGACTGCAGGTTCCCCACCCCCGATATAGCCTTTGCTGCTTGGATACTGACTCGGATGGATTCTATCTTGCAAAGATTTTGCTCTGCTTGCTCCTTAAATCCTTTGCTTTTCATGCTATTTTACACGTAGGGAGATCATAGACAGGAAGATCTGTGTGGAAAACCACATTTTCCATTCAATTTATTTCAACCAACTTTTATTATTCACCTAGTACTCACAGAGGACTGAGCCAATTCCTGTGGAAGATACAGAGGTAGAGCTTACAATTTTGTAGAAGTGATAAAACATGTTATACTAGTAGAAAGGGGGTGAGAATTGACCCTCCCTTATTACCCTTGAACAATAGTCAGTACTTGGTACAAGGTACAGCAGGAAGTAACTTTGAGTCAGGAGTTAAGAGACTTAGATTCTAATCTCAGATCTTTCACTGAATGGAGGACATAAGGAGCAAACATTGTAATCTTGGAAAATCATGTCCCCTCTTTGTGACTCAGTTTCTTCATTAGTAAAGTGAATAAATAAAGTTGAGAGATGAGATGTAGGAAAATTTAGTTGGTAGAGACAGACAGAAGGGAGAACTGGTAAGAAAGTGAAGATGGACTGATGAGAAACACATGGGGTCTGTAGAGAGCTTAAAGCCCACCCATCACTACTAACGAAAGGTTTCTCTTCAACTTTACAGTGTAAGGCTGTTGAGGGGGCAGCCTTTTTTGGTTCTGAGCAGCAATGGCTACAGTTCAGCTGGGGTTCCTGTTCTCAGAAGCTCTACTTGCCACCTTCCTTTCTGGGATGCGACATCATTTACACATCAAACCTGCAGTGCCTGGCAGATCTTGAGACTCCTGCATTCAGCTGATGAGTGAGTCATTACACCCCTTTTTGTTTCTTAGCTTGTAGCCTTTTGCTGATAAAATGTACAGTATAGGGAATGGAGAAGGGACTTGCACTCAGACCTGTATGGCAGGCAGGCTAGAGAAAACTGTTCCATTTTCAGTGTGAGCTTCTCAGAAATTAGCAAACACTAAGTATTAGGGCTTGAGGTATTGTTTTGTTGATAGTCTAGGTGCTAGAAAGTGATGGGGAGAATGTTAAAACTGCAGCTTAAATTTAAGTGTGTCTGGGTACAATTTTTTTTTTGAGAGCCAGTTGTTAAGCATTTATAACACAACTCATACCCATCCTGGCTTGGAGGTATAGGAGAAGGTAATTTTGGGAAATAGGTGTTGAGAGTGCTTGTTCTTTAACATTTTGCTCTTGAGTTTGTAATCTATTTTAAGTAAATGTTCATTTGCCTTAATATGATATCATGTATTTAATTTAAGAGGTCCAGTGAGAAATGAATAGTGGTTCCAACTAGATAGAGGACCCAAAGAGGTTTGAGTAACCTAAAGGTAACATCAGGGTGCTCCATAAATAACTGTTAAAAATAAATAATATAATAAATGGTTGGGGTAACAAGGGATAGTGGCAAATGACTTTGGACTAGAAGTGAAGAGACCAGGGTTTTAGGCCCACTTCTTTATTGAATAAAAGTATAATTTCTGGGAAAATTATATTCCTTCTCTTGGCCTCAGTTTCCTCATCAGTATCGTGAATGGCTTGGACTAGAATGAATTTTAAGTTTTCTTTTTCTTTTTTTTAAATGAATTTATTTTTAGTTTATAACATTCAGTTCTACAAGCCTTTGTGTTCCAAATTTTCTCCCCCTCCCTCCCTCCTCAAGATAGCATGCAATCTGGTATAGGCTCTACATATACATTTACATCAAACATTTTCACATTAGTCATGTTGCAAAGAAGAATTATAACTAATGGAATGAAGCATGAGAAAGAAGAAACAAAACAAAAAATAGGGAGCAAATAGCTTGCTTCAATTTGCATTCAGACTCCTATAATTCTTTCTCTGGATGTGGATAGCATTTTCCATTATGAGTCTTTGGAGTTGTTTTAGAACTTTGCATTGCCGAGAAAAGCCAAGGCTATCAAAGTTAGTCATTTCACAATGTCTCTGTAACTGTGTACGATGTTCTCCTGGTTCTGCTTCCCTCACTCAGCATCAGTTCATATAAATCTTTCCAGGTTTTTCTGAAGTCCATCTGCTCATCATTTCTCATAGCACAATAGCATTCCACTACATTCCTATACCAAGTAAGTTTTCTTTCAGCTCTAAAATTTTAGTATCTCTGATCTACTTGCTTCTCTTTGTCTAAATACCAAATATGTAAGTAAAGTACAAGGGTACTGAGTGGGAGATCTCTTTTGATTGGGGAATCAAGGAAGACTTCAGGGAGAGACATCCCTTAGGCTGGACCTTGCATAATGGTAGGATTTTGGAGATCAGAGGAAGCAAAGATTCACAGAACTGAGAAAGTACAGTGAGTATTTAGGGAAGCACAAGTGGCCCAACTCAGCTGGAGCATAGGAAACATGGAAGGGAGCTGTAAGAAGTAAGGCTGGAAGGATAGAGTGAAGCCAGTAATGGAGGGTCTTGAATTACTCAGAGTTACAGAGTTGTAGTTTATCTGACCAGTCAATTAATTTAGTCAATTAGTTGTGTCTGACTCTTGGTGATCTGGGATTTTCTTGGCAGAGATACTGGAGTGGTTTGCTATTTCCATCTCCAGCTCATTTGACAGGTGAGGAAAAAGAAATAAACAGGGTTAAGTGACTTGCCTAGTGTCACACAGCTAGTAAGTGTGTGAAAGCCATATGTGAACTCAGATCCTCCTAACTACTAACTACCAGCCTGTAGGCTGGGCACAATATCCACTGTGGCACCTAGCTGCCCTGAATCACCTTATCCGTCCAGAGCTGTACCCAAATCAATGCTCTAATCTCCAGCAAAGAACAGACCTGCAGCAAGACAGTAATGAGAAGAAACTAATAATGGCTGATATTTATGTGGCCCTTTGTTTTCCAAAGTACTTTACATATATTATTTCATTTGATCCTCATTAATAACTCTTTAAGGTGGCTTTGTACAGTAGAAAGAACATTAGATCTGGAGTCACATATTTTGGATTCTCTCTCTCTCTCCCTCTCTCTCCCTCCCTCCCTCCCTCTCTCTCTCTCTCTTGCATTAGGATCATAGAACCTGGGTTCCTATTTTACCTCTGATGTTTAATCCCTGTATGGCTTCACCTCCATGCCCCTTGGTTTACATATTTGTAAAGTGAGGGGTTGAGGCTAACTGGCCTCTGAGATCTCTTCCAGCTTTTTATCTAGGATCCTAGGTAGCAACTATCATTAATTTCCATTTCATAGATGATCAGTTAATCAATAACATTTATTAAGTGCCTACTATGTGCCAGCCACTGGGCTAAGTGCTGGGATGATGATACCAAAACTGAAAAGTTGATTAATTTGCCCATGGCAAGTATCTGAAATAGTTTAAAAAATAGGTTTTTCTGGTCATCCCCTCCCCTTCCCACCCAGGTCCAACTTCCATTCACCAAACCATGCAGCCCCTTAGAAGAGTATCTTTCTATGATTATGACCACCTGTTGTGCTAATTCAAAAGCTCTACCTTGGTGCTAATGAAGTCTTCCAAGAATGTGACATCTTTCTCCTGACAAGCATTTCTATGAAAACGCTTGAGATAATTCAAAATTAAGCGAGTGGCATTCTCATCTGGGGTCATCTTATCAGTGAGCTCATGCCTTTAGCAAAAAGAAGGCAAAGTGAAGACAACCCTGGAAGCTGTGACGTCCAATTCACTGAGCTGAGTTGTCCTCCCTTCCTGACAATTTTCTTTTTAATTAAAACATAGGCTAGTAGGCAGAATCTGGGGGAACATTAAGAGTCATCCAACCATTTGTGTGCATATGTGACCTATTTAGCCTTTTAAAATTCTATTTAATGCCAGAAACTACATTAGAGAATTCAAACAAAAGCTCACAGGGAGCCCCATAATGAGACTGTTTTGATTATTCTGGTGATTAGCCTGTTTCCTTTCTCTTCAGTCATTTCATTTAGGAGAAAAGTAGTCATTTTAAGAGCAGGCAGATTTTTTTTTGATTATTTTGCTACTTTGCTGTGAAATTGGCAAATGCCCAGCCAGCTGTGAAACTGTGATTATCACTATTACTTAACATGTATCAACCCACAGGGCATGCAGGTACCAGCCACAAACTGCAGCAAGGCAGCTTCATGGTCTTCTCTGGGTTAGAGAACCAGGAAGGGCAAAGGATGACCAGGGTGTCTTAGGATCTTGGATTTGGGGCTGGAAGGGACCTCCAGAGTCATCTAGTTCATTTCCCTCATTTGACAGATTAGGGAGAGGGCCCAGAAAGCTCTCCCATACTTCTATGCCAGAATAGGTAATGTAACCTTCCACCTGCAATCCACCGCTTTCCATTGAATGAAATGTTAAGGGAGTAGACAACAGCAGGCTGGGAAAATGTCAGGTCCAGCCAGATTCTGAGCCACTGCCATGGGTTGCCTGTATCTCACCAGGGAAATCCAACTCTCTTCCGCACAGGGGCTCTTTCCTTTAAGTGTGTGTACATTGTTGTTGTTTGGTTGTTTTGGTCATGTCCAACTCTTTGTGATCCCATTTGGGCTTTTCCTGACAGATACTGGAGTGTTTTGCCATTTCCTTCTCCAGTTCATTTGACAGATGAGGAAACTGAGGCAAACAGGATTAAATGACTTACCCAGTGTCATGCAACTAGCGTCTGAGACCAGATTTGAACTCAGGTCTTCCTGACTCTGGACCTGGTGCTCTATCTAATGTGTCACCTAGCTGCCCAAGTGGGCATATATGCCTCTACTGTAATTAACTTTCCAGGCTGGATTTCTAAACTCATGTTGTATCTAGATGGGTCAAACAGTTCTTACTTGCTCTGTCTTTATTTTCTTTATTCATGCATTTTAAAAAGTACCTACTATGTAAGTATCTACTATGGATCCAAGTATCTACTAAGAAAAACCATTTTATTGGATGTTAGAGGTGATAGCGAGAATAAAGGAGGCATCTCCTACATTTGAGGAACTCATTTAAAACTGAACAGATGTAATAGTCACTTCGTGTATATAATTTGTCCATTATTGTGTACATATTGTTTCCTCCAATAGAATGAAAGCTCCTTAAGGGCAGAGACTATTTCATTTTTGTTTTTGAATCTCCTCCCCACCCCCCAGTCTGCTGCTTAATAAATGCTTGCCGATAGATTAATATATACATAGGATCATATCAACTGGATTAAAACTGGAGAAGACCTCAGAGGTTATTTAACCCAATCCACTCATTTTACACATGAAAAAAGTCCCAAACTGGATAAGTGACTTTTGTAAGGTCATATAGATAGTAGTAGCAGAACTGAGATTTGAATTCAGGTCCTCTGACTTTAAATTTAGCACTTTCTACTATATTATACTGCCTTGATACAAGGTAGTGATAAATCGGAGGAAACCTTTGGGTTGCCATTATGGAATAATAGAGATCTAAAGATGATCTTTCATAGTGGGTCCTGAAAAACAAACCTGTATGTTAGAAATCTTAGAAAGAACTATGTAAAAATAGAGACTGTGCTGTGTCAGAGCTTTGGTTCATAAAGTCTGTTTTGAATTCAATGTTTCAGTCTTTGACATGACATTAAGCTGTGGAAAAGTAGGATCTCCTCTATTATGTCAATCTGAAAACCTAAGCTTCCCTCAGTAACTCATTCTAGAGTTCTCATCCAAGAATTTGCCTAAGACTTATTTGTATTTTAAGCTTGTATTTGCTCTTGAGAACAATGTGTTGCCTAAATTTCATAGTGGATAATGTGCTGAATTTGGAATCAGGAAGACCTGAGTTCAAATTCTGATTCTAAGACTTAATAATTGCGTAACCAGGGCAAGTCTGAACCTTTCTGAGCCTATTTCCTCACCTATAAAGTGGGGAGAAGGATACTAATAGTATTTTCCTCACAGGGTTATTGGGTGACTCAACTGAGATCAAGCATGTAAAGGGATTTGCAAACATTAAAACACTATGCAAATGCTAATTATTATTGAAAATAATAATGAGGGGCAGCTAGGTGGCGCAGTGGATAGAATGCTGGGACTGGAGTCAAGAAGACCTAAATTTAAATCCAGCCTTAGACCCTCAATAGCTGTGTGACCCTGGCAAGTCATTTAACCCTATTTGCCTCAGTTTCTTCATCTGTAAAACGAGCAAAGGCAATGGCAAATCACTCTAGTATCTTTGCCAGGAAAACCCCAAAAGGGGTCATGAGGAGTCAGATACAACTGAAAGGGAATAACCAACAATAAGAATAATAATAAATATTTCCTTTTATTCATTCTAAAACTAACTTCTTCAAGCTTTAAGGAGTACTGCTAGTTTGTTCCATCTGAAGTTTGGTGAGCAGCTTTATTTTCATTCTCCTTATGGGAAGTGAAGTCAATAGAAAGAAACAAGAAACATTACAAAATATCATAGCTGAGCAGGACAGTCCAACCCCTCCATTTTTATTGATGTGGGTTCAAATCCTGGCTTTGATGGACATTTACAAGTTAAGTGACCCTAGGCAAATGATTTTATCTTTCTGGGCCTCAGTTTCCTCATTTTAAAAGTAGGAGCAGCAATACTTAAAACTATCTGCCTTGCAGGGTTGTAGTGAGGAAAGTACTTTATAAATCATAAAGTTATATAAATGAGTTATAACCATCACTTGAAATATTAAAGGAAGTATTCCAATTGGCTAAACTATTCATCATACTCCCTCTTTCTCAACTGGTTACCTAACCTTTGTTACTGTCCTCCATTAGCAGGACCTCCATCCCTTTGATCATTCTAATTTCTCTCTTTTGAGGAGGAGTCAGAATTATAGTCTTACAGACTGAGATCTGGAAGGAATCTCAGAGACCATCTAATCCAATATCCTCATTTTACAGATGAGAAAATGGAGGTCTAGAGAGATTTGCTCTAGTCAGCCAGGTAGTGAGGGGTGGGCTTTGTACCCAGGTGCTTATTCCACATGGAATGCTCTCTTTCTTTGCTCTGCTCGAACCACCTAGAATGCTTAGGGAGAAATTTTTGCTCTTTCAAAGAAAAAGACATTCTGGCAATGGTCCCACTCACTGTGATGGTCTCTGATCCTTCTTTATAGAATGCTCATGTTTGAGGGGCAGTTTGCTAGACTCATCAGTGAAATATCGTGGTACCCTCAGGCTGCGATCATGCTATAGTACAGGATTTCTTAAAGTTTTTCCACTCGAGATCCATTTTTGGGTTCTGGCAGCTGTTTGTTGACATCGCATGGCCTGAGGGCGTGCACAGTGCAAAGTGCGCTTGCTTTGTGTTCAGAGCCAAGGCTGCAGTGAAGTTGTCCAATGCAACACAGGCAAGCAGTGCCAGAAACACTTCAGATTCATTATGCATTTGATTTTGAATTAACTTCATTGTACGTTCAGAAACTTTTTACTGTTGACAAATTTTTCACGACCCCATATTAAATCGTGACCCACAGTTTAAGAAGTGCTGCCCCATCTGCCACTTTGCCTCTGTTTAGCTTAAAGTGGCAAAGTGATTGGTTGGCAGAGTGGTAATGGTAGAATATCACACCTCATCGTAATAGACTATTCTTACCATATATATGGGAATAAACAGTTTTAAGAGGGAAAAGTTTTTGGCTTACACAAATGAGTAGGGTAGTTTGGTCCTCCTTTTTTTCGGGAGAGAAATAACCATTAGTTTTATTGTGGACCAAAGGAAGTGTTTTGTGATGGGAAGGACCAAACACTATGGTCTAGTCCCAGTCCTGTCACTTAGTAACAGGGGGATTTTAACCAAGTCATTTTAGTCACAGTTTCCTCATCTGTAAAAAAAAAAAAAAAGAATATTGACAATAAAAGGGATGGTGGATAGAGTGTGGGGGTAGGAGTCAGGAAGGCTGGAGTTTGAATCTTGGCTAAGACTCTTACTAGCAGTGCGACTCTTGGTAAATCACTTAGGTGCTCTGTGCCTCAGTTTTCTCACTTGTCAAATGGGGATAATAATAGTGTTTACCTCACAGGGTTGTTATAGAGATTAAATGAGTGAACATTATGTCATATGTAAAGCATTTATTTGGGGCAGCTATGTGCTGCAGTGGATAGAATACTAAGCAAGGAGCCAGGAAGACTTGAATTCAAATCCCACTTCTGTGTGATTCTGGGCAAGTCACTTAACTGGTCTGAGCCTCAGTTTCCTGACCCATAAAATGGGTCTAATGATGGTAATTACCTCATGGGGTTGTTGTGAGGATCAAATGAGAGAATATTTTTAAAATACTTAGCACAGTAAGGTAAATGTTAGCTATCCTTCTTTCTTATAATTAAATGTTTTATAAACGAACAAGTTTTTATTTACTAGATGTAGTTGATAGGAGGATTAAATGAGATCAGGCAAGTGTACCGCTATGCAAGTGGGATTTATTACTGCCAGTATGTTCTCTGCTGGTTTGTAATTGTGTAGAAAGAGACTCAGTGTAAATCTAGGATGCCTCATTGGGGATCTTGGCAGAATCATGTCTAAAACTAGTAGGCAGAACCAAACAGGAGAGATTTTCCCCTCAAACAATGGTATGTGAATTTAGTGGCTGACAGAAATCAGTCTGATACATGGAGGAGCTTTCAGGCTGCATTCTGACTATCCATTTCAAACACTCCTGACAACAAGGGGAATAAAAGGCAGAATTCATAATGAATAACTGATTTGTTTGACTGAGCTAATTGGTTTGCCAAGCATTTGATGGTCTGCTAGAGAAGCGGCTTAAGTGAGGTCAATATGCAAGTCCAATAGATAAAAATGACGTAGAATTCACAAATCATTTATTTGAAAGACACCATTCACAAGTCACACAGAATAGCTAAACTGCTGTCTTGCCCACTAGGCTTCAGAAGGAAGAACTAACACTTTAAAGCATTTTCTTAAAATTAAAAAAAAGTCAGTTTAAATGTTCACAAAGCTCTCCCCTGCTCTTCTCCTCACCCTCTACTCCCATTCCTTTAGGAAAGGAATTAAAAAAAAATCCAAGGAGAAAACAATATAAACATTTCTTAATTGAAGGTCTAATACTTGTGTCTTACATTTCTGGGCCTAGTATTAAGCCTGCTTGTGATTTGAATACCAGTTTTTTCAAAGATTGTTCTACTACCTATGAATCATCAGGGTAATAAGGTGACTTTAAGATTTTTTGCTTAATTTTACTTTTTTCCCCAACCTTTCTCTCATTCCAATCTTGTAATGAACAAAATTGACTGAATGTTCCCTTTGTATATAACACAGTTCTAAGCTGATAGGGAATGTCAAAAGAATTTGAAGCGGAATCATTTCTCTGAAGAAGCTTATGCTCTGATAGTATATGAAACTTTCATATTTTATTCATTTGGCCTCCACTAATTCAGAATTGCTAAGAATTTGGACATGGGCTGAGCTGTACTCTAGGGGAAAAAAAAGGACTTGCTAAGCAAATTAACGGCGTCATCAACATTTGGGGTGAGTGGGAATGAGAAATATTTTATTTTTGGAGAACAAATTGTTTATTAAAACTTGGTAACATATTTGGGTATAAATGATTAATGTACTAATTAAAAGTAAATCTTCTGTAGCCATAAAAGAAGGCCTAGAGGGAACTTCATGTGACAACACTTTAACCATTTTTATTACTCTATTTCCTTGTAAATCATTTAAAAATAAATATTCTACAATACAGCTGGGCCTTCTTACCAACCAGTCCAAATTAGTGAGGTTTTACTGTAAACACAAAGGTCAAAACCATGTAAACTTCTGCATTGTTCACTCTAGGGCTGTATAAGGCCTACAGTGAGCTTCTTGTGAGTTTGCAAGCTGTTAGGATCAGTCCTGGGTAGAAATGTACGAGGCACCTACCTCTCTTTCGTTTTTAAACTTGCGTGCTGGCAGAAGATGCTTCTTTTAGGTTCAGCATGATCCCAAAGGCCATGTCCTCTGACCTTTGTAATTTTTATGTTGAACTTTAATTGGTGGGCAAGATTTAAATGTTTGATTTGTTTTTTCCTTGGGGGCTTGGAGGACTTCGACAAAGCTCCTTAAATAACTGGATAAATAATTAATTGAGCAGATTAGAAACACTATCAGCTCTCCCTTTGTAGGCAGATCTCTGGGGCCCACTGCACTCCTACCTAATTTGGAAATGCTTTCTCCTGGGCTGTTATTTTGGGGCGCATTCAGCTTGCTATCTGCTTTTCTTGCTATTTTCAGTATCCCAAGGGAGACTCAACTGACATCATAGCAGCAAAGAAACAGGCAAGGAAACCAATAACCTTTTGCTTTCATAAAGCATTTATTTTTATTTGAAAACATTATACAGGCATTACATTGCCACAGCCAGTCCATATAGGAGCATGCAAATATCAAAAATGGAGAAAGTGTTGATTCAGCGTGTTGGTGCAGATTCTTTTTTTTTTCTTCTTTTCTTTTTGGTTTAGATTCCCATTTGCAATGGTCAAGGTTAGTGTGCTTATCGTGGGGTTTACCAGTAGAATCCTACCCATGGGGTAAAGTCTTTCCTTTTAGCTAGCTTGGGACTATGAAATGGCTTTAACGAAAACAAAATGAAACAGAAAACATACTACACGCTTGTCAGAAGGTTAATAGCACAAGTTAGCAATATCTAAACTAAACACTGAAACTTTTCCATTATGACACAGTGATGCATTTTTTTTTTCAATTGCTTGGTCTACCATGGTGTATGTTTCCAAGTTTGCAGCTGTGGAAAATTGGAACTAACATAGCTCTGTCTCCTAACCATGATTCTGGGAGGTCCATGCCCTCCCTCAGATGGGGAGGGGTTAGGTAGGTTTCCATTCAATAGCTAAAAATTATTTTGCCTAGGGCTGCTCAGTTCCCAAGGGATGGTGTTGTTGACAAGAGCTCTGGTTTATTTATATAACTACTGCCCCACACTGCTAAAGTCTTATTCAGCCAGTAGAGAGTTGTGAGCTGAAGAGTTGAATTGCTGCTGGTGTCTATAGAAGTTCTGAAATTGTAGGAAAGAGAACACTTGGAATGAAGTTATCCTTCCTACCTTCCCCTTCTCATCCTTCCTTACTAGGCTAATTAATATTTGTACACAACAGAAAGGCTTATATGCCACTGTTTTCTCTTGGGGGCCCAGTGAACCCTTCTGATGGGGGTCAGTTCAAGATATTATTCACCTCTTTACCTGGAGAAGAAAGAAAGCAACACCGTAACTGACTCCAGTGATGGGAAGGTCTTTGTGAGGAGAGCTTGCTGAGTGATGATGAAGGGTGTACAATGCATTTCTAAACATTCACACTTGGTTTCCATACAATGGAGTCAATTAAAATATTCTATAAAAATGTTTCAAATGGCAGATTTAAGCCATCTGTTGATTGCAAACCTTTTTTTTAAATTTAAATTTTTAAAAACTCCCAAGACAGTGAACTGACTTGGAAATGCCTTCAATCCAGTTGTTCCTAATAAGACTACTAAACATCTACAAATTAGTCTCATAAAAATGAATAAAAAAGAAGACTACAAACATTTGGCTTAAAAAATAAATACTAAAAACAGGGTAAACCAAGAAATGTATGCAAAATGAAGGAATGTAAACACAAAAATAAAACCACAGTCTTTAAAGGTCTTTAGACCCAAATAGACATAATGCTCAGAGAAAGGTATTTAATTGGTTTAAAAGGTAGCAAGAGAGTACAGGAGATGGCAGGATTCCTCAGGACTGGAAGAATTTTAGCACAGTGATTTTTCCAGAAAATAAACACATTCTTTTAAGGGGTTATCTGAGAAGACAATGGATTTTGAAAAGAAGTGTTTTTATCTCCTGTCTCAAGAGATCTTTCTCTTGGAGTGAGGGCCTGGCCAGATTATTCCTGTTATGGTTGAAAAATACAAAACCAATCTACACACTTTCAAATGAATACTAAGGCATAGCTTTTCACTTTAGTACTGGCCTGGTTCGACCTCTTTAGAATTGTCATGCCATTTTAGCATGTCAAAAGTAGTATAAATGCTCCTTTCTACTTTGCAGAAACCCTGTGGTCTAGTTGGTGTGCTTAATATTTGCACAGATATTTATATGACTTAAAAATTCTCATGAACATTTACCTTTTATTTCTATACCCTTTGCCTTTATCAATGCCTTCTTTGCATCAACCAAACATAGAAGATATTTCATATACTCACAGGTTACAGCTAGACCTGGGAAATTAGGTGGGCCCTTTTTTGATTCTTGACTTCTAGTCCTTGAAAAAAAGGATCATTTTCAGGGGAAAAAATGTATATAAAAGACCCATCAGATTCTTGTTACCCAAAGAGAAAAAAGCAAGACAGATTAAGAATGTAATATCTTAAAAGATTAGTTCTACTTGCCAGATGGATACCAAACATTCCTCAAATGCATAATTGTAAAATGATGGTATCTCTACCATTGTGATGGTGTCAAGTCAACTGAATTACTCTTGGTGCCTTACTGCCTTTGGACCTAAACTCTTTAGGTGGGTGGCACAATCGGTTAAACTTACAAAATGAACACAATTTCTTTATTGGTACACTTAGCAAAAAGGAAGCCTCACAATTGGTAGATGGCATGGCTTCTTCAAGTGCCTTAATTCTGTTCCATATTATCTCACTGAAAAAGATCTAGAAGGAGGAGGAAAATAAAACACTGGGATTTCTTTTTTTGTGGGGTAAGCAGGAAAGAGGAAGCATAAGAGAAGATAGATTTGGGTGAAAACAAATATCTTAAAAAAAAAAAAGACTTTGTTTCTGGAGTTTCCCCATAGCCCATAACAATGATAGATCCCTGACCCTATTATCATAGGGACCTGGTTGGCAGAAAACCTCATGGCACAACAGAAGGCAATGGCCTGGAGGAGTATGTAGTGATTGCAAATACAAAAAGGCTAAAATGCTCATTTTAGATCTATTCCTAGAATAGAGAATTATATGGTCAGTTGCCCCTCCCCACAAGAGTCACAGCACAGATGACATATTGAGCCAGCAATCCAACAGGTGGTGGATTAACCGTTAACCACCAATTCCTAGGCCAACTAAGCTTTTCCGGGGTGGAGCTCCTGCAGCATGGATCACTCACAAAGTCTATGCAAAAAAAATTAAATATGATTCTTAAAAAGTGACTTGCCATAGAAAAGTGGGATTTATGTGACTGCTTGTGGAACTAGTAGTAATTTAATTTGTATTTGCGGTAGGGGGTAGTGGTGGTGTGCAAAATCCCCTCTTGAATATTGGTTCGATAATAACAACAGTTATAATAATAAAAAAAACAATAACAACACTAGCTTTCGATTCAAAACTTTTCACAGTAATTGATGCAGAGGGAATTGTAGTCAGTATATACCCTAGACAGACACCTCTCCAAATAGGATGTTTTGGAGTCTGGGTCTCCAGGGACAATGAGCTTGTTCTTTGCAAGAGGCTTTCAGATTTGCTACCTTGCAGTCCACCCGTGTAAACTGCACCTGGTAAATACCTTTCTCTATGTACAATACAGAGATGATGGGCATACACGTGGCCACTGAGTCATCCTCAGTGGCTTGGGAGGGCCTAATCCTAGGCAACTCGAACATGGGGCTCTTCTTCCATCTCTTGACCTAGGCTGGTATAGGTGACTGAAGGTTCCACCTGCCCAGAGGCTGGTAAGTCTACAACAGTTCCTGATGGGTTTCGAAACTGCTTGTATACCCGAGGGTCCTGGGCTATGTATGTGGAGGTGGAGGAGTAGAGAACCAGTCCAACGAGGATAGTGAAGAAGGACAGGAGGTAAAGTCCTGAAAACTAAAGCAGACATAATATCAAAGTCATTAACACAGTAAGACCACAGGCTTATTCAGTTATTCATGCAACAAATATTTAGTAAGTGCCTACTGCATACAAGTCATTGTATTGAAAGAGGGATAAGTAAATGATAAATAATGACAGCTAATATTTATATATGACATAAAGGTTTGCAAATCTCTTTACATATATTATCCCATTTGGTCTTCATGACAACCTTGTGAATTAGGTGCTATTATTATCCCCATTTTATAAGATAAGGAAGCTGGAAATAAATTAAAATTCCACGTGAAATCTACTCCTAAGACCCCATCCTTAAAAAATTGCAATCTAGAAAGGGAGGTGAGATATAGACTGTACAAATAACTATAGTAAAAAACAGAATGCAGTTTGTATAACCAGTGTATAGCACAGTGACTGATACATACTAAATGCTTAATACATGTCATCTAAAAATCTATCTATCTAGCATGAAATAAGGCCTTAAACTAAATTTTTAAGAAAAATTCAGTTCAGAGAGAGACCCCAGGACACTAGCCCTTGTATGTGTATACACCAAAACACTATGAAGGTATTGCTGGAGAGTCAGTGAAGGAAAGAGGGGACTGGACTAGTGTTCACCTGTGGTGGGTGGTCCTAATAATTCTTATTCATCAGATACTAAATTTTGGTATTTCTTTTTATAAAATAAGTTTTTTATTGATTTCTTTTGGGCTTTTGACATTATCATAGTTTCCCCTAGTATCTCCCCACTTCTCCCTCTTAGAGGGATTTGTCATAGACATTTTTTAAAAAAAGAAAAAAAAAGAGGAAAATCAGAACAACTGATTAATGCATTGAAAAAGTGAAAACATACACAATGGGCAAGATTTATGGACCTCTCACTTCCACGAAAGGGTGAGTTAGGGATATCCTCTCATCTCTTCCCTAAAGTAATCTTTATAATTTTGTTATATTATTCACTTTTAATTTTGTGTGTTTGGTTGTTTCCATTTATGTTGATGTAGTCCTTATGTATATTGCTTTTTTGATTGCTTACTTCGCTCAGTATCAGTTTGTGTAGATCTTTCCATGCTTCTCTGTATTCATCAAATAGATTATTTTGTTACAGCACAATAATATTCCATGTACCACATTCATGTACCACAATTTGCTTAGCCATTCTCCAATTTACTTTATTTCCAGTTCTTTGCTATAACAAAAAGGACTGTTATAAATATTTTGGTGTATGGAGACTTTCTCCTAATTAATAGCTTCCCTGGGGTATAAGTCCAGTAATGGGGTCACTGGTTCAAAAGGTATGGACACTTTTGTTACTTTATTTGCATTATTGCACACTGCTTTCCAGAACAGTTGTACCATTTCACAGTTCCAACAACAATGATGCCTAGTATGCTACAACCCCTCCAACATTGACTATTGCCATTTTTGTCATCTTTGCCAATTTGTAAGGAGTAAGATGAAACCTCAGGGTAATTTTGATGTTGATTTTTCTTATTAGTGATCTTGGAGGTTTTTTTTGATGAATATGAAAATAAAAATTTTCTTGTGAAAGCTTCACAATTCTTTTGAGAATCATCTTTTCATATCCTTTACTTATGTACTGGGGAACGGCATATACATGTGCTTATATTATATATAAATAAATTGTTTATATATCTTGGATATATAAATATGTGTGTATGTATATATGTACATGTATGTGTATATGTGTATCAATTGTTTGTATATCTTGGATACCAAACCCTTAGAGATATTTGGTACAATTTTTACTGCCCCCCCCCATTCAATCACTTCCATTCTTATCCTGGGTGCATCAATTTTGTCTGTGTAGTAGCTTTTAGTTTCATGTAAGCAGAGGTATCTATTTTGCCTTTTGTAATTGCTTTTTGTTTGGTTAGAAAGACATCACCTACCCAGATCTCTGAAAGGTATATTATCTGCTTCTCTTCTAATTTTTAATAGTATGATCTTTAATATTAAAGTTGTGCAATGAATATATATTATATAATTATAGTGTAAGGTATTGATCTAAGACTAATTTCTGCCTCATTGCTGTCTAGTTTTCCCAAGTTTAAAAAAAAATCAAAAAAGGATTTTTTTCCCTAGGTAATTTGTTTTCCACTTTGTCAAACATTGAATTACTGAGTCTCACTGTTTCTGATTTTCCCTTGTCTAGCCTGTTCTCTCTCTGTTTCTCTTCTCCATCCCTTTCTTCCTCTACCCAATACCTGATGGTTTCTATGACTGCTGCCTTATAGCACAGCTTGAGGTCTGGAAATGCTAGTTCCCTTTTGTCCCTACCTTTTTTCATCATTTCCCTTGATGTTCCAGATCTTTTGTTTCCCAAATGAATTTTAAGTTCTATAAAATATCTCCTTGGTAATTTCATTGGTATCGTAGTATTGTCATTTTTACTATCAAGAGTCACACTGGTAGTAAGCATCAGAGGCAAGATTTGAGCTGAGGTCCTCTGACTCCAAATCTTGTGCTGGTCCTTTCTGCAGCAACACAATTGTCTCTAGAATGCCTCAGAGCCTGGGTTTGGGTAAAAGCTAGAACAGGACACAGGAATGAATTTCAGAAAACCCAGACAGTGTCCAAAGAAATCAGGAAAGACCAGAACTCAAGGGAATTCAATGCCTACCTTCCATCACAATAGAAAGCTGCCCAATGGAAGGGGAGAAGGAAATGCAAGACATTAACTCTATTAACAATACTAAACCTTTTGTATAGATTTATTTTCAAATAACTGTCATTGGTCTAGGAGTCAGGAGATTTGTATTCTAGTCTCAGTTTTGCTACTAACTAGTTGTGTGACCTTGGAAAACTCACTTCCCTTTCTGCAAATCTTATAATAGAGGTTTGCAGCTTATATACAGTTCTTTCCTTCTGGCCTGCCTTGTACATGCAAGTACTAATTTTACTTGTTTTCTATTAAGTTATGAATATAAAAAATGAAATGTAAAAAGTCATTTCCTCTCTATGGGTCTCAGTTTCCTTCTTAGTAAAATGAGAGAGTTAGACCAGATTAAAGATTCTTAATCTTGTTTATGCCTTGAACCCTTCTTGGCATTCATTCCTCTTGGGACACCAGTGGTTGGACCCCTTCTCAGAATAAAATATCTCCTTGGTAATTTCATTGGTATCGTAGTATTGTCATTTTTACTATCAAGAGTCACACTGGTAGTAAGCATCAGAGGCAAGATTTGAGCTGAGGTCCTCATGTGTTAAATGCATAAATGTGTTAAAATGCATAAAATAAAATTGTATCAATTGGAATGGCCTAGCCATGAACACTGAATATTTTTCCAGCTATTTAAGTTGTTCTTTATTTCTTTAAGGATCACTTTGTAATTGAATCAATATGAGTCTTTTGTGTGTCTCTGTAGACTGTCAGGTTTCTTAATGCATTTGTTGTTATCTACAATGGGATTTTCCTTCTTACTTTTGCTTCTTGGATTGCTATTATTTTGTAGAAATGTACTTTTTTTGAGGGTTTATTTTGTAGCCTGCAAATTTGCTAAAGCTATTAAATGTCTTAATATCTTTGATGATTTGCTATGATTTTCCAAGTATACCATTATATAATTAGTAAATAAGAATAATTTTATCTCCTCTTTACCTATCTTTACACTTTTAATTTCTTCTTTTTTCTTATTGTGGTTGTTAACATTTCCAGAACTACACAAAATAATAGTGGAGAGAGTGGACATCTTTGCTTTTCTCCTGTATTTATTGGAAAATGTTCTAATGCATTTCCTGCTATATATGATGTTTGTATTTGGTTTTAGATAAATACTTTTTATGAAGTTAAAAAAATGTTCCTTTATGCCTTTACTTTGTAGGAGTCTTCTTTCCTTCTTCCTTCCCTCCCTCCCTTCCAACCAATGAGTGTTGTACTTTGCTAAAGGGTTTTTCTATATCATGAGATAAGCATGTGACTTTGGAGGTTTTGGGTTTTAATGTGATTGTGTTGATTTCCTAATATTGAGACATCCTGAGACCCATGGTATAAATCTAACTTGGTCATAATAAATGATTTCTTGGATAAATCACTGTAGTCTGTTTGACAGGATGGTGTTTAAATTTTTGATTCAACATTCATTAATAATACTGGCCTATTGCTTTCCTTCTGTGTTTTATCATTCCCTAGTTTATGTATTAGGATTATATTCAACTAATGAAAGGCTTCTCTTGGATGCTTTCCCCTCAATTTTTGAGAAAAATTTGTGAAGTTCTTTAAAAGTTTGATAGAATTCTCCTTTAAATCCACCAGGTCAAGGGTTCTTTTTTGTCTTTGATAATTCCTTTATAGCTAGTACTATTTCCTTTTCTGAGATTTAACATCTGTATCTGATCTGACAGTTTGGGTATTTTGTATTTTTAATGTATTCATTTATTTCTTTTGTGTCTTGCCTAGCATATAACTGCATATAATATGTCCTCATTACTCTTTCTATTTTTTCCTGGTTGTGTTGTGATTTGACTTTGCTCATTTTCTACTTTGATTTTATTTTTTGCCTTTTTAATCAGATTAGCTAAATGTCAAATTTATTAGTCTTTTTTGGAGAATTAACTTGCACTTTTTATTTATTTCTATGTTTTGTTTTTAGTTTCTGGTTTGTCTATTTCTCTTCTAATTTTAATCTTTTGGGTTTTTGGTGTTTATTGGTTGGCTTTCTAATTTTTAAAAAATTATATGCGGTTCATTAATCCTCTTTTTTTAATTTTGTTAATGTATGTTTGTAGGGATATGATTCTACCCCCTTCCCTCCAGAACTGTTTTACCTGTATCTCAGAAATTTTGGTATGTTGTTCCATCAATATAATTTTCTTTCATATAACAATTATTTCTATAATTTGTTATTTTACCCACATATTACTTAGGAGTTCATTATTATATGTCTACTTCATTCTGTGTCTTTTGTTTATGGTCCTCTAAACATTAACTATTCTTATATCATTATTGTTTATAAAAGAAGTATTTACTATTTCTGTCTTTTTACATTTGCTTGCCATATCTCTGTGTATAAGGATACAGAGTCCATTTTTTGGTAAAAGTTTCATGTGATACTGAGAAATATACATGCTTTTACAATCCTATTTAGAAGATGCCATACGGCTCTTAGCTGTATTTTCTCCAGCAATTTGTTTAGTTTCATATTTCCTTTTTTGTTTGTTTTCTATTAGCCTTATCCAATATCCAGAGAGGGATATACAAGTCATTAGTCCTGTTACTATTGTGTTACTATTTCTTCCTGTAGCTTAGTAATAATTGTCTTTGTGAATATGAGTGCTAAGATATTTGGAGTGTATATGTTTATTGCTGATATTGATTTGTTCATAGTTTCTTTCAGCATAATGTAGTTTCCTTGTTTATCTCTTTTTTGAATATCTGTTTCTGCTTTGTTAGATAGTATGATTGCAATTCGTGCTTATGTGGATTCCAGATGCATAGTAAATTTTTTCTTTCGTCTTCAGTTTATTTTGTGTAATGTCTTTGTTTTTTAAATGTGTTCCTTAGAAGCAATAGATTGTAGGGTTTTATTTTGTTATCCAGTTTATTATTCTTTTTTCATTTGGGGGGGGATTATTTAATCTATTCACATTTAAAATTATGAGAATTAGTTTTATATTTTCCTCCATTTATTTATTTCTAATATTCATTTTTCCAAGTTACGATTTCCTCCCCCTTCCACTATAATCACAATAGTAGATTTCTTCAGTTATTTTAGCTCTGTCTTTTTTTTAAGGTGCTATATTCCCACTGTCTCTCTTTCCCTCACCCTTGATGTCCCTTCCCATTTTTTAAAATACTTTTCCCTTTAGAGTTTTGCTTATTTATTCCTTTTCTTTCCTTCTTTTATCTAATTATCTAGTTCTTTCTCGTTTTTTTTCCTCTCAGCTAGTCAAGTAGATTTCCCCTTCTTTTCCTCCCCTTTAATCCTATTCATTAGTTTTAAAAATTTCATATCCCCCTCTATTCTCTGTATTCTCCATGGAATCAAAATTCCCAAGGTATCCATTCTGGACTCTCCCCTCCAAGAAGCTTAGCCACTGCCTTGTAGAACTTGCCCCATAGATTTTCCTTTTCTATTGTGCTTCACTCAGAAAAATTACAATTCTTTCAGGTGACAAGAGAGGATACTGTCCCACCCTGCCAACAACATCCCCAATTTTGCAATCTACCTCTGACTCAAAATCTCCTCCCAGGGTCCATGCCTTTTGATTCCCCCAGGAACTTCAATTGCCTCCTGAGGAAAGATGAATGGTCTTTTCAAGCACCAAATCCCTGCAGACAACATCTAGCACATGGTCCCCATCTTCCTTCATATAACATTTCTCTTCATCCATAAGAGTTTTCATTAGTAGAATCTCTTGCCACCACCAAAACAAGATTCCTCCCTACTCTTCCCTTTTTTAATTCTTTCCTCCTCCTCACCCATTCCTCTGTAGGCTCTTCTCTTCCTGTGAGATCACTGGAGTCACCTTCCCCTCATTGCTAGCTCCTGACCAGGGTGAATCACACACAACCCTCTATCCTCCTGCTGACCTCTCCTCTTATATGTGCCCTCACTTTTTGTAATTTAGTACCACAAAAAGTCAATTCACTTGTATGTGAGATGCCACAATGCTACAGGCTCTGCCATCATCTGACTTTTGTCTTTACTTTTGTCTCTTCATGTACATTTAGAAAGAAGTCTCTTACTGGTTCCTTTGCTGTCATACTGTCACTGTCCTTGGCTGCTGTATTTGTTCACTCCTCCTGCAGTATTTGAGAGGCAAACCATCTCTTCGGGTTTGAATTTCTTTTTAATGCCTATTCATTACTGAATATACATCTTTTTTCATTTATGGTTAAACTCAGATATGTAGGGAAGGTCACCCTGGGTTGCATCTCGAGCTCTATTGCTCTTCAGAACATATTATTCCATTCCCTCCTGTACTTTCTGATGAGTACAGAATAGTCTTGTGATATTTGAATTTCTTTTCTTGGTATTTGATGATCCTTCTCCTTGCTTCTTATTGTTTCCAAATTGTTAATCTCTTTCCCTCAGGCTCAGTAGGTTACCACATAGCCCTACACTCAGTGTTCTATCTGGTTCCCTCTGTTTCTTAGTTGTCTGGCCTGGCAAAACAGAGTACCACCATGCTGGTGCACCTGCAGTTTAGATTGATTTCTGTTGTTTGGCTCTCTGAAGCTTTGGGAGCAGGGGGATGTCAGGATGTGGAGCTCTATTTCAAGGCCAGACATATATTCTGCCCTGTTCCCTTTGTTCTTCTACTGTATTGTAGAGATCTTTTGTAGCACAGAATGTCACTGTGATGCTAGCTATTGAAGCCTCAGCAAATTTCTGCTGTTTGGATCTTGGATTTCCATAGCAATGGAAAGAGGCGCGGCAGGACCTGGGTGTAAGGCTGCATTTTGTTTGAGCTCATAGGTCAGGTGGTCTAGGGCAACTTTGCTACCAATACCATCTTGTATAGTGAGGGAGGCGGTACTGAGTGAGCTAAAATTACATATTACTTCATGTAAATTTTTACCTTCTTTTGGTTTCCTGGTCCTAGATAGTAGAAATAGAGGAAAGTGCTTTATCTTTGGTGCATAAATTCTGTTTTGGAGAGGTTTGAGAGATTATGAGGGTCAGAGAAAATGTCTAGACCTCCATTTTGTTGGGTCATGTGACCTGGAAGTAAGTTCAGTCATTTCTATCTTGCTGAAGGAATACAACTACTATCAATACTACCTACATTTTTGTATCCTAGGATAATGCTCCAGTTGTCTTCCCCTAGGTATGGCTCTGGAGGACAGTTTCTTTTGAACGGGTATTTTAGTAATTTTTGCCAGCCTTCTTTTTAGAAAATGAATTTTCCTCTTTCCAATTTCTTTCTTTTCATAAACCCATATATCTTTTGCTAGAATCTTTAGCCCAAATGATGAAGCACAAAACATTAAAAGTGTGAAGGAGTAATGAATAGGCATGTGGGGGGTGGGCTAGTTAGACACAAGTATATAAGTTAAAAGCACAAATACCCTAATATTACTCAAAAAGGAGTTGGTTTCATTATGGTGTCATTAAACTTGAAAGAAAATATGGATAATATATCTAACCTTTTAATACAACCTTAAATATCTGATGCCTGATTAATGCAGCTGTATTTGGTCACTCTTGCTTTACCTCAATCAAATTTAAAGACTATTCATCTACATAGTTGGCTTTGCTATCATCTTTGGGAATGCCAGATTAGATTATTAGAAAGGTCTAATATAATGTCTTCTCCCCACCAAAACTTTATTGGGTTAAATATACTGACTGCTGTTTTTCTAACATACTTAGCCTTCTAGGTAGACATATTTTTAAAAGTCAATTATGCACTGGTCCTGGAGTCAGAAGGAAACTGAGTTCATTTCTAGCCTCAGACACTTAATATGTGTGCAACTCTAAGCAAGTCACTTAGCTTTGACTGCTTCCAAAAAAAAAAAAAAAGGACGTAAAGTATGAATATGAATAAAGATGAGAAAAAAAGTGAATTTCTTTTTGTACATGCATCTAGGAATTTCAACGCATTCAGGCCATTTTTCTGTGCCCTTGAATCCTTTGAGAATTTTCATTGGAAGTCATTTGGGAAGCAAATGAGTACTTTACTTTCTGAACAAAAATAAGTGTGGCATTCCAGACAGGCTAGACCACAGGATTTGGAGGCAGAGAAATTGGGTTTGAGGCCACCTTTCTAACTTCCTACCTTTGTGACCTTGGGCAGAATATTTGGGTTTGTTTTTCATCTGTAAAGTGAGGGAAATAAACTGGATAATATTTAATATCTTCCCAGCTCTAAATCTGTGACCCCTTCTCTTCTGTACTGTACAAAGTCCTGGACTTGTAGGTAGAGGAGGTCACTGACCATTGGCTTGATTTCAGGACAGAAAGTCCCCTGCCTCACACCCTTCCTCTGCTTGCTGGCTGGGACCTCCAAGTCCTTAACTAGAACTTCATTCCTTTAGCCATAGGCGTTCTTTTCTACATCTGGTACCTGATTAATGCAGCTGTATTTGGTCATTCTTGTTTTACCTTAATCAAATCTAAAGGCTATTGTTTACAGAGTTGGCCTTATTATCAACTTTGGGAACTCTCTGTGTCAGATTATTGATTGTTAGGCTTAACAACATTTCTCTCCCCACCAAAGCCCTAGTGAGGTAAATATACTGCCATCCCAACCTCATGAAAAGAATATTAAGCTATTATCAGTTTTTACTGAATAAGTATGAATGAATTTCAGACACTTTCTCCAGTCTTGATAGAGCAAGAAGTCGGAAGATGGGAACAAGACCTAGAACTGAGAGGGCTAGAATTCCCCAAACCCCTCACTCTATTGGTAGCATGTAAGCTAGTTGGAACCCTTCTAGTTGCCTGAGATCACCCTCTACACCAGGCATTGGGTAGCAATGATTCGAGATTCTTTGCTTTGATTGATCCCCATCCTTAAGAACCTTTTGCTTCTCCTCTTCTTTCTGTGAACTATCTTTTTGACCACCTTGCTTATTATTAGACTACCAGAAGAGAGGGAGAAAGAAGATAGACAAAAGTCAAATTAGTCTGTTTTTCTAGAGGGAAGTGAGTCAGAAATGAGATCTGTGGAGTATCTGTGGATTTCAGTGATTTATCAGAGCCACTTTGTCCCACTGCTGGCTATACCCTTTCTTACCTCATTCAACCAATGCAACTGTGCAGTCAGTGTTCTCTAGCAGAAGGGACCACAGGGAGTAAATGAATAATTGAAATTTGTAGGTAATTCTCAAACCTCACTTTAGCCAAGTGGTAACTTTTGCAGCCTTAATAAAATATTAAACTCAAAAGGAAAAATCCACCATTTTGAGTCACCTTATCCTATTTCCCCTAGCCAGCCCTGGAGGTTAAATGCTAATAAACAATTTTGGAGCCAGAAGTGAAGTTGAGAATTGGAGGGCTGTGGGGGTGGAGAAAGGAGCCTAGAGAAGACACAAATTAGGTAATTGGTCCAGGACCACGATCCAGTGTTATCTGTCATTGGATAGTTCAGTGATGGGGAGGACAGCCTTACATACGGCATATTCAAAAACTAGCTCTTAGAAAAAGGCAAATATTGCAGCAAGGGTTAGGACCATTTGTCATGTTGTACTTCAATAAAGAAGACAGAATGAGCTTGGGAATCAAGAACAAAAAAATTTTCTTTCTACTTTATTCTCCTCTCTCTTCTAAATTCTGAACCTCTCCATAGTCAAGCTGCAAAAACTCATTCTGTCCCAATTTTTTTGAAAAAGAAGCATGTACTAGACTCAAGTTCAGGGATACCTTACTTTCTGAGGAATCTAGACAGCACATAGAGTTTTGGGCCTGGAGTCAGTATAACAACAATGCTACTTGCTGCTACTATGGCTGTGTAACACCAATAACACCAGCACACAGGAGGGCTAGTAGCACAGGTTCTTTGATTTGCTTTTCTAAGGAAAGCAACTTTGAGGAGTTTGTAATCTCACTATAACTAAGCATACATATATCATTCACTTAGTTCAGGGAAAAAAGTCAGCACCCTGAGCTTCGGAAATTACAAGCAAAAATTATAAACCGAGCAAAACAACACAAAGCAACATATAGGCTTCTAAACTGTCTGACCATAGACATTACATACATAGTTACTAGGGAGAGAAGCACCAACATCTGGGTTTTCAAAGAGGGGGTCTCCTTGATGGCTACCCAGAGTCTCCATGCCAGCACTCTTCCAATGAGTGTGCCCTCAAAACAAAAACTGTCAACCTCAGGTCTTATATACACTTCTCAGCACTCTGGGTCTTAGTACCTACTTAGCAAAAGAGTGTAGGGCCTGGGGCTTTCTTGTTTCTTAAGCAAGTCATCAAAGACTCTTGATTCAAACAAAGACTCTTGATTCAAACAAAGGAGTCAATCAAAGGCACTTGCCTTAGTGTTGAGAAGCACTCCAAAACAAAGACAACAAAAAGTCCCATTCTGCTTGGCCTTACAGTCAGGAAGATATGAGTTCAGATTCAGCCTCAGAAACTTGCTAGCTGTGTGACCTTGGGCATCTCATTTAATCTCTAGTTGCCTCAATTTCCTCAACTGTAAAAAGGAGATAATAATAGCACTGACCTTCTAGAGTTGTTGTGAGGATCAAATGTGATAGTATTTGCAAAGTATTTAAGAGAGTACCTGGCACATAGTTAAGCATGTTAGATATAATACTAGTGTTTATTTAACTACTATATATTTAATTTTTATTTAACTAAGAAATATTTAATTTTCTTTCTCCCTGTAAAAATGATTGTGCCATGCTTTGTGGTTGAGTAGGAAGAATGCTGAACTGAAAGCTAGAAGATCTGGGTTAGAATCCCGCCTGTGTTATTTAGCAGTTATGAGACTCTGGCAAGAGAACATGTGATTTGTTTAAAACAAATAACCACATTTCATTCACTAGTACTTTCTACCGATGTTTTTTTCTCCAGCCACTTAATCTTTTGGAGTCTCAGTTTCCTTATCTGTAAAGTGAGGCTTTTATAATACCTGTAATTCTTCTCTCCTGGGATTGTTGTGAGGTGTTGTAAAGTGCTATAGAAAGCTAAGCTATTATTATTCCTGGCATGAGAGTATAGTATTAGTGGCTATAGAATGCTGTACTTGGAGTCAGGCAGACCTGGATCGAAGGCAGCCTCTGATCTTATTAGTTGCTATGAAAACAGGGGTAAGTCAATGGACTTGTCTGAATCTTAGGTCTTTCTTTTAGAGTGTCTCCTACAGACGGCAGCTGGATGGTACGGCAGATAGAGTGCTGTGCCTGTAGCCAGGAAGCCTTTATTCCTATCCAGCCTCACACAACTTACTAAATGTGTAACTCTGGGGAAGTCATCTAACTTCTGTTTGCCTTGTTTTTTTCAGCTGTAAAATGAGGGTATTAATAGCACTTACTTTGGGGGGTTATTATAAGGAGTAAATGAGATAATATTTGTAAAACACTTAACACCTGCTATGTGCTAGGCACTGTAGTAACCAATGAGAGGACTATAATAGGTGGTATATAAATGCTTATTTCTTTCCCCAGTCTGCATTGGTGGAAGGAATTTCCACACCCAGGAAATCATAGGTCCTTGGAATGATGATTATTACATTATTATTAATAATAATTTTAAAAGAAAACTATATGGAAAGAAGCTTCTTTCTGATTTCCATTCTCCCTACAGTGTATGTGAGGGGAGAGGGTATGCATGTCACATATTTAGCAGTAGACTACTGGTCCTGGGGAAAGGATGGATAATAAGGCAATATTCCTGAGTGATGAAGGTAACAACAGAAAAGGAACTTCATTGCAAGTGGGTTTTCAGTTTTGCTCGCTGATCAAACTTATGTCATTATGTCATTTTTCAGTCCTGTTGGACTCTTTGTGATCCCACTTGGGGTTTTCTTGGCAAAGATACTGGAATGCTTTACCGTTTCTTTCTGCAGCTCATTTGACAGATGAGGAAACTGAGGGAAACAGAGTTAAGTGACTTGCCCAGGGTCACACAGCTAGTAAGTGTAGGAAACTGGAATTGAACTCAGGTCTTCCTAACTCCAGACCCAGTGCTCTATCCACTGAGACACCTAGCTGCCCCAGTGATCAAAGTAGAAACATACCATTTTTCTCAAACGTGACATGAGAATGATCCCTCTATTTCTAATAAACATTTCTTTAATTTCTACAAAAATTTCACCGAATATAATTCACTATGGCATGGGTTTGGGTATGGGGGAGAAGTATCTATCATGGAACCTATCCAAGGGGACTACATCCAAGAGCATTTCACAGTATCACAGAACTTCAGAATTGGAAGGAACCTCAGCAACCATTTAAGTCTAATACCCCACCAAAGAACCCCCACTTCAGCATATCTGATAAGTGGTTGTCCAGACTCTTCTTGAAGGCCTCCATAAATGGGCTACCCATTATTTCCCAAAATAGCCTGCTCCACCTTTGAATAACTCTAATTGTTAGGAAGCCCCCCCCAGCCCCCACAAAATGTAATCTTACAATGAGATTAAATTTACTCCTTTTCTACATCTGCCTTCTGGGATCCAGAAAAAGAAGCCCAATTCTTCTTTTAGAGTTTCCCTGTAAAGACCTGATCACTGGAAGGACATGAAGAACCTCATGACAATAATCTTTCATCTAAAGATGGTTTCACCCACCCCAAATAGACTTTGAGAACCATATAGAGAGGCTCCAACATATATATGCCATGAGAAATTTAGATTCATTGCAGTGTTGTAATCCTATACTATCTATATGCATCCAGAAGGAGATTTGAACATGAGAAACAATTACAACCCATTTTTAAAAAATAGGAAATGCAAACAAAAATGGCATTGCTTCCTCCCTTTTTTTGCTTTTAAGAAGACAATTGCATCAGGTCTTATTAATGGAGTTCCTACTGGTTCAAAATACTGTCTCCACTTTAAGAACAGGGAAATCACGGGGAGACTTATGGCTACTGTGAAATCATTAATTGCAAATAAATCCTAGAGCTCAAGCTTCTGGAGAAAAATTAGAGAAATGGTCTGTAAACACTAAAGGAGAGACAGAGGAGGACAGAGAAAATAGACTGAAATCCTTTTAGTTCTTCTCAGTTCGCAATAGATTAGAAGCGACAAGTCACTAAAGCATCAGGTAACAGCTCCACATTACAGTTAAAGGAAGGAGGCTATAAGAACAAATAAACACCTTGCTAGTCAGAGCAGAGCACTTAGCATCTCCATTCCAGAAATCTGTGAACAACAGAAATAGAGGACAAAGAGCTGCTGTTAAGTCTAAATTGTGGTGTCTTTTTCCTTGGGCCCAGATTACTGTCATAAGTTCCCAACATGCCCTTGTGAGGTATTTTATCTAACTCCTAACAGAGTCAGATTGTGAAGCTTTACAAAGCTGAGAAACGACCCTCATGTATAAAGGCTGTTTAACACAATAATACTAATATAATGAACATAATGATAATAATAACATGCTTTTCTACAATGCTTTTGAGTTTGGAAAATTCTTTATGTGCCAATGTCAGAAGTTGACATAGTGAAGTAAGATGGTGATGGAAGGTGTCATAATGTGCAAATGGAGAAGAGAGTGGAAGAGGTAAGAAGGGACCAGAAGCTAGATTCTTATATAAGACCTTCTTTCAGACAGCAGCTGAAGGAAGCTCCTAATTACATTAGGGTTTGGGAATCTTTGGAATCTCCAAAGTGAAGATGAAATATAGATGGCCGCATGAAAACGGCGTCTTGCCGGAGCTCTCTCACAAGTTCTGTTGGATTCCTATAAAAAAGTGAATCTGAGCAGATTTGAGAGAGTTAAAAATTACGAGCAGTCTGAGTGGGGCAAATTTCCCAGCCGGGAGAATCTGAAAGGCTGAAGGAAC
>CM053627.1:127071234-127090377 GCA_028646595.1 Phalanger gymnotis
TCAGAAGAACATTATACACAACCACAGATATATTGATTCTGTGATGACTAACCCTGACAGACTTTGCTCTTCTCAGTAACACAATATGCAGAGACAGCTCCAAAGGACTCATGATGGAGAGGGCTGTCTACATCCAAAGAAAGTACTACGAAGTATGAATGCAAATCGAGGCACACTTCATTCTCGCCTTTTTTCCCCTCCACTTTTTTTTTCTTCTTTCTTGTGTATTTGTTGTTGAGTTCTGTTTTTTTTTTTGATTCTGCTTCGTCTTTCTCATGAGTCATGAGAAAAAGTATAAATTAATTCAATGCCTAGTTATACCTGGAAGTTATATGGGACTCCATGGCTTCTTGGGGAGGGGGAGGGAGGGAAGAAAATCTGGGACCCAAAATTATGTAGAACTGTTTGTTGCAGTCTAAAAATAAAAAAATTTAAAAAAATGAAAAAAAAAAGAAAAAGTCACATTATCCAAAAAAAAAAAAAGATGAAATATATTTGAACAAGGGATCGAGCATCATTATATTTCATGAAAAGAAGGTGAAAGCTCCTGGAAGATGGAGGAAATCACACCATAGATGAAACCTGGTTCAAGAATCCCTACCTTACTTGTAGTAGGAATAATATCCTAATCTCTCCTCCCTATGCTGCCCCCCCCATGCAAGTTGGGCCAGCTTTCCCTTAGACAATAAATGTTTATTATTTCTTATGAGCTATGTACTATGCTAAATGCTGCGGATAAAAAGAAAGGCAAGAAAATTGGTGCTCTCAAGCTACTTACAGTCTAATGGAGGAGATGACATGCAAACAGCTATGTGCAAACAAGCTTTACACAGCCTAAACTGGAGACAATCAATAGAAGAAAGGCACCACATTTAAGGGAGATTGAGATGATTAAAAGCATTTTCAAGACTTGTTTGTCTCTAGGGACTAAAGACTCATGTTGTTAATATCACTGATAACAAAATAGCCACATGAAGCTCCAGGTGTTCTCTGATACTTGGGTGGTGCCCACAATGGGCAACTCAATGGCAGGGGACATTTACTCAGATGTCTTTGTTGACTTTCCTTTTCTGTGGCTTAGTAAATCTCTTTACTGTTGAATGAATGTCCTCAACTGTTGAATGACCTTCAAGATTCTATTAAATTCCAATACTGAACATAAACTATCAGAGGACTGGCTAGAGTAAGGCCCAATCCTGAACTCCACTCTCCTTTCTCATTTCCCCTGGAGCAAATAAGACAAAGTTACCTGTAAAAGACAGAGGTAAGAGTTATGGAGAACTGAGGCTCTTCATTCCAGAAAGGGGAGATTTTATAGAGTTTCAGAGACTATAACATATGTTTTTGTCATGGTAATAATTCTATGCAGACAAAATGTAGGTTGGCTTCCCTACTAGAGGATAATCTTTTCAGATTTGTCAAATGGTGATTATTATCTAATTTTGATGATTAATATGGGAAAAAATTCCTGAAGAAAATTGGGAAGCATTGCTGAGGAATATAAAGAGTTGGGAAAGAAACTGAAGACATTAGAGGCAAAAGTATCGTTTTCATCACTGCTCTTAACTGAAGGTAGGGACTCCAGAAGAGAAAAGGGTTGTGGGAAGTGAATGGCTGGTGAAAAAGATGGTGTTTGAGATCATGGTTTGGATTTTGTGGTAAGAATGTCTTGGGCAGGGATGGAATGCACCTGAAGTGAAAATACATTTGGCCTGGAGATTTACAAGTCTGATTAAAAGGATTTTACATAGAAAATGGAATGGTAAGGGAGAAAACTGTACATCTGCCAAGCCAGAAAGTAGCAGGCACAACAAAGGTAGAAAAGTATCTATCAGTGGAGTAGACCAGCAATCCTCATGAGACAAAGTATAAGAGGCATTGTAATAAAAGTACAAGGCCTCACATATTTATGTATAAAATATGGGCAATAAAAAAGTGAACTACAGATCTAAAAAGATAGATAAATTTGGCTCCATAATATCACTGAGACTTGGTAAGATGTGACTTATGACTGGAATATAGTCATGGAGGAGTATAACAGATTATATGAAAGGAGCTATGCAGTATCACTGCATATTACAAATATATACTTATGTGGGGAAGCCTACAGACTGGAGTGGGGCAGCATGGTGGAGAGCTCTTAAGTGATAATTAATGAAGGGAGAAACAGATTTAATAATGTAGTGGGAGTGCTCACCCAGGGAGAAGGAAGAAAATTAATCATGAGTTTGGGAAACAGACCACAAAATTAGGTTGGATGTGGGATATAATAATGATTAGGGGATCTCTCCTCTCAGCTCCATTTCTTTTCCTCTAAAAGTAGGACAGTTGATAAATTCTTCAGGACTCAACTAAAATCTCACCTTTGGTGGGAGGCCTTTCCCAGTTCCTCTTTTGTGAGTGCTTTCCCTCTGAAATTACCTCCTGTCTTATTTGAATGTATCTCATATATGCTTAACTATTTACATGTTGTCTATCCCCCAAGAAGGCGTACTTGTTGGGGGCAGGAGCTATGCTTTTACCTTTATAGCCTCAAAGCACCAAATCTTGATGACTGCTTGACTTGTTTGAAGTAGAAATAATGAAGACCCTAGGAAGTGACCACTTAGCCTTACAATCAGTGATGGCTAAGGTGGGATAAAAGGCAGCTAGATGGCGGAGTGGTTAAGTCACAGGTTCTGGAATCAGGAAGACTCTCATCCAGAGTTCAAATCTGGCCTCAGACACTTACTATATGTGTGGCCCTAGTTCTCTTAACCCTGTTTACCTCAGCTCCTCATCTGTAAAATGAGCTAGAGAAAGAATGGTAAAGCACTCCAATATCTTTGCCAAGAAAACCCCAAATGAGGTCCCGAAAAGTTGGACATGCCTAAACAACAACAACAAAGTGGGATAAATTTGGAGCAGTCTGGCCTGTACTCTAGATTTTAGGAGAGCAGATTTCAGAGAGTTCTTAGCCCAAGAGGGGATTAGATGTTCTCAGGGATGAAGTTCTTATGCTATAAAGACCAATAATTCTGATGAGGAAAAAAAAGGGATATGAAATAAATAGTGATATAGATGTCCGGGAGTGTAGGTAGATGGAGAAGAGAGAATAAATCCATCCAATTGGTGACTAGCTGGCAATGGTAGCTTTCTTAGGTTGATGATAACTGGCATGGCATGAGTTGTGGTTTAGGTGCAATATTCCTGGATCACTTACCTCATTATTGTAATGTATTGGGGTTGGAATAGGGAAGTATTTGTTTGAGAAAGGAAGAGAG
This sequence comes from Phalanger gymnotis, assembly GCA_028646595.1. Taxonomy (NCBI): domain Eukaryota; kingdom Metazoa; phylum Chordata; class Mammalia; order Diprotodontia; family Phalangeridae; genus Phalanger; species Phalanger gymnotis. Next base: position 127,074,498 of record CM053627.1, read on the forward strand.
CTGAGACTAGGTCACTAGGGCAAGCCGGACATTTTAGCTTTCACCAAGAGGCCCCCCAGCCACACTGTACCCACCCAAGCCATGTTTTCAGTGTGGCAGCACTAGACATTTGGTTCAAAGTCTCTTACTTTGATGGGAGATTAGGATCGTAATGTTTCTCCCACAGAAAGTTTGGTCTATGACCTGTCCCACTAGTCAGCTATTCACTATTGGGCAGCAGGGGCTCAATCCCAAGGTTTACTGGTGAAAAGAGCTACAAGGGTTCAGGGCTCAGAAGAGACTCTAATATGGCAAAGAACTGTACAGAATTCTCCTGTCTGTAAGCTAGGGTGTCTTAGAGATCTAGAATATGTGGGTGAGGGAGAACAAACAAAATGGCTTAGAATACAAGACCTTTAAATTCAGGTCACTGCCACAGATGAAAAAAATTATTTGAAGGAAAGGTGAAGGATTTGACAGATTACCTTTTTTGGCAAAACCCTAAATCATAAATACGGCAAAAAACCTATGACCCTTGGCACAGGTCAGTGATCTGAGAGAAGGGATAGAAGGAAGATCATTAAAACAAAGTTCGGAAAGTGCTGGAAAGCAAAACACTGAGATGCTCGGTGGACTCTCTTGGGAGAAGGATGGAATCCTAAAAGTGGGGAAATGCCATCAGTATCCTCCAATATGTCAAGATAACACACCTCCATTGATAGTCTGCAACAAACACCTCTAAGATTTAGTAATCTTAAACCATTGCTGTGGACAAAAAAATCCTTATTCTACAGCCAAATTGGTGATGAGTCTATTTTCCTTTTTTATCAACTGAGCCAATTTGATGGATGTGAAGTGGAACATTAGATTCATTTTACTTTGTATTTCTCTAATTATTCATAATTTACACATTTTAAAAATTTGGTTATAGACAGCTTGTTTTTTTCCTCCCTCTGAGACCTGCTTGTTTATATCCTTTGACTATTTATCATTTCGGGGATAGCTCTTGTCCTTATATACTTGAATTGGCTTCATACATCTTGGAAATGAGATCTTTATCAGATGAGCCTCTCTTAATTTAGCTAGGCTGGTCCTTGGACAAATAGCCACTCTGTTATCAGGGAGTATGCCAAGCAGATCTAAATAGTAAGAGTGAGGAAAGAGCAGAGAACTTCGGAGTTCCAGGTCTCAGAGGTGGAACAGTTTGGCGCTATAGTTTGGTGTAGGTGTGACTATCCCTGGAGGTGGTTGGCCTCAGGTCATGGGAATTGAGAAGGTTGATGGTGTTTAAAGAGATATTAACGCTGAAGGCAAAGATTAAGGTGATTACCAGATAGCTAGCACATAAATAGCATATTGAGTTTTGGGAAGTGCTTTAAAAATATTATCTCATTTCATTCTCAAAAGGACCCTGTATGGTGGGTGCTATTATTATCTCCCTTTTACAGATGAGGAAACTGAGGCTGAAAGAGTTTAAGTTACTTTCCCAGTGTCAAATAGCTAGAAAGTGATGTGTGGGATTCAGACTCAGATCTTCCTGATTCCAAATGTAGCACTCACATGTAGAACTAATGTTGACATGTCAAACTACACTCATTGAGGAAGAAAAAAGAGAGACCTGAAAGTTCTAGATGGCAGTGAGAATGATGTGGACAGATGAAAGAATTTAATGCCATCTCTGTAGTAAAGTAGTGTTTGTTACAGAAACAAGATTGTGTTACTGTCCAGTGCTATAAGGAAGGGATTAGGAGATGGAGCTAAAGGCTATATTCCTGATGTCACAGCCACAGGAAATGGCCTTAAGTGTTGAGGCAGCTAGGTGGTGCAGGGGATAGAGTGTCAGGTCTGGAGTCAAAAAGACTTATCTTCAAATCTGGCCTTAGACACTTGGGCAAGTCACTTAATCCTATTTGCCTCCATTTCCTCCCCTGTAAAATGAGCTGGAGAAGGAAATGGCAGAACTGAAAGGATTGAACAACAATGATGTAAACAAAGAGTGGAAGCCTGATGTGATGAACACCAAGTGTAGCAATCTTTGATATATAAAGAGATATGAACAATTCAATTTAGAGATCACTTTAAAACTACCTTGATAACAATGAAAATTTATTTATCCCATGACTATAAATTTTAAAAACTTGAAAAAAATATTATTTGCGATTCTAACTTAAACTGCCAAATGGAGGCATTTTAACAGCTGGTATGTATGTTGAATATAAGATTTGCAAAGCACCCTACCGTTATCTCATTTTAACCACTGAGGGCTAGATCCAGGCCCTTGGATGGACCCAACTACATATCCTTTGGAATATGATGGTGGATAGAGATGAAAATGCCTCCAGAGTCACGTGCAGGACAAAACAAGGATAAGACCTATGATTTCACTGATATAAGGAACTCCTAAGTGATGAAACAACACTTAAAGCCTGATAGCTGTGCAGAGCAATCACCGAAAGACTATTTGCCAGCTTCATACTACCTGTATGCATCAGAGTAAGGACGTGAACACAGCCTTTCCTGACTTTGAGATCAGCTTTCTACCCATTAAGCCAGGCTACCTTCTATAACAGAAGGACATTGTTTGTTGTCTGATTCCTCCCAGAGCGAGTGAAAGGGGCTTTCCCTGAAGCTTTGACCATCAATCACTGATGCTGATGCATTCAGGTTGTTGAAAGATTAGGAAGGATCACCATTTTTTTTTGGCCCTCATTCAGTTTGCTGCTGTAAAAGCAAAAGGTACCTATCAGTTCATCTTCAACTTGTTATTATCCAGCAAGAAATAGCTATGAAGGATAAGACTGAGAGAGCTATGAATCCAGTGGCTACTTAAAGCTCAGAAATATGGGGTAGTACTTGACGGCGCGTCAGGAAAATCCCAAAACATGATGGTTAGCAATTTCTATTGCAAAAGTGCATAGAAAGAGTGTTTGAGAGTTTCCCAGTAAGAATGTTCTGTGACAGGATTGAGCTGGTAATGCAAATGGCCAGGAAGATTTTGCTTTTGACAAGGAATCTAGAATAGAATTTGCTATTTTTTGTAGTAAGAGGAAAAAGAAAATCATTATTAAAATCCGTTCTGTTCTGTACTTCTGTATTTTGTAAATGTAAGCTCCTTCAGGGCAGAGGGGCTATCTTTTTGCCTGCACATGTATTCCTAGTGTTTAGCCCGGTGTCTGGCATATAATAAGCACTTAGTAAATGCTTGTTGACTGTTGTCTGAATAGGAGTTAGCTGATTGGTTTAGCGAATCATGTCAAAATCAGGAAATCTTGGAAGAGGGCTCTTTCTAAGATTTCCAGACCAGAAAGACATGAGTAAGTTTTGGAGAAGCAGTCATGTTTTGGTGATGGTTTAGACTCATACGGTCTAAAGACTGAATTGACAGGGGCTTGGATTAGGTAATTTGGAGGCCTCAGATACTTAAAAAAGTTTAGTGGCTCTAAGTGGCTTTATCAGTGACTAAATAATGTAAATTAGTAATTCCTGTATAATGGTGAATCATAACCAAGGTTAATGTGATCACAGATGGAGCTTTCTAAATGCTCAAGTGACAGACCATATGGATGCATCTTGTCTAAAATTTGTTTCTCCCTTAGAGCCTAGAATAGTGCTTTACACAGAGTGCAAAGGAGCTTAGAAAACATTTCATCCAATAATAATGATAATAACTACCATTTTTACAATGCTTTAAGGTTTGTGAACAAAGCCTTCTGACTCTGAATCCGGGGCTCTTTTCATTGCTTGCTAGAGCACCTAATAAATGTTTTGCTGAATTGAATTAAATTGTTTTTATATTGGGTCCTAGGAGTTAAGAGGAGAGGCTTCTTTCTTGGTTCCTAAGCTTATGGCCTCTTAAATCACTAACTAAATTCTTTTGCTTACATTTTCCTATACGGTTTGGAGCCGGGAGTGACTTCAGTGACCAGGCACAGATGTGTCAAACAATACTCCTTAGTGGATCCTAAACCTGATTAAAACATAGTTGGGGAAATAGTTAACAAAATAAGTAAAAATACAACAAAACATCACATTTTAAAGCTAAATATACAAGGGATCATTATGCACTGATTAGTGTTCCTTTTTCCTCCATGTTTCTAAATTCCCTTATTTTAAAGATGAGAGAAATAAAAGACTGAGAAGTTGTGACTTGTCCATGGTCACCCAAGTAATAAATTAGCAGAGCTGAAATTCATACCCAGGCTGTTGTAAGGAAAGAATGTCACAGATCTTCTTGCCCTATTCAGCTATACAATTGTGAATTGTTATGTTTTTATTATTTCTGAGATAAAAACAATGACAAATGGATTAATGAGGAAGAGTTTGGAAGGGAAGGGGGGCAGGGGGAAGGCTACATCTGACCTGAGCCTTGAGAGAAACTGATAAGAAAAGAAAGGAAATTTACTCCACCAAGGATACGTTAGTTTTATAGGGTATGAGGGGCTTACTCTTCCATAGACATTATCATGTCATAAAATCAATTCAATAAGCATTTGTCATGAAAACTTACTATGTGCTAGGAATGGTCGTAGGTATTGGATACAAAGACAAAACTAAGTACTCCTTGGATCTTATCTAGGATCTTATATTAGGGAAAACATTTACCCAGATAAACCCATACAAAATTTTGATCTCCTGTCTCTTCCCTTTCCTTCTAATTCAGAATGGTAAGGGTGGGGAGCGTAACTAAAAATTGGGGTAATCAGAAAAATCCTCTTGAAGGAAGTGACTTCCTTCAAGGGAATTAAGGTTTTTAAATGGCAGAGGTGAGTAGAGAGAATATTCTAGGCCTGTGGAACAGCCCATGCAAAGGGATAGAGATGAGAGAATGTCTTTTATAGGGAAGAGAAAGTAGTTTGGTTGGAACGTACAGCAGTGTGTACATATACATGCATATTTCAGCCTTGGAAAGATAGGTTGGAACTAGAGTGAAGAACTTTACATAGTAAATGGAGGAGTTTGTATTTTACTCTGGAGACAGTGTAGAGGTATCCAAGCTTCTAGAGCAGGGGAGCAATATGGTTAAACTTATAGTAATCTCAATTTTGGAACTGTGGAGGATGGCTTGTAGAGAGAAGGGATTGGATGCAGGGAGCCTTTTGTAATATCCATATGATGGTTTTGATATGAGGAGAGAGAAGACGAAGAATGTGAGAACTGTTGCGGAGAGACAGAACTAGAAGATCTGGAAAGTAACTGGATATAGGGGGTGGGCCTGAAGAGTTGAGAGTATGAACTTGGTTGTCTAGAAAGATGGCACACAGGAAAAATAAGCTAAAGAGGAGGAAAAGAAGGGGTGGGTTTAGGAAGGAAAGATAATAAATCTCAAAGGTCAGTATGGACTTGTTGGAAGAATATTGAGAATCTAGAGAATGCAAACCAGACTGTAAACATGGCGTGAGTTCCTTGGCTAAAGACTTTGACTGATGTAGCGGCTATGTTGCCAGCGTGTGGGCTTAAATACTGTCCAGAACAAAGAAACCAGACAGATTTGGCTCCATAGAAAAGCTCACACAAACAAAGGGATAGCTTGACTTTCTCATTTTGGGTTTGCATTCAACTGAGATGACAATGACCACTTCTATTAGTATTAAAGGATAAATGAGAAGCAAACGTTCTGTTTCATGGTTTACTAAACTGGTAATAAATTGTCCAGGAAGAGTCAAGTTTTTTTAAGATAATTTGGAGCCTTCTAATTATAGCATAACCCACCCTTTAGGACTCTGGTCTCAAAGGGATCAGGGCAGATCCTTGGGGCTTGACCCTAAGATAGTCAGTTCTCCTCACTCCCCCTCCCCCCCTGCCATTTGACTCATTGCTTTCAGCTACGGTTTGTCTAGCAGAATTCCCTAGAGTACTCAGAGTATTTTTGAGTCTATGTCTCCCAAAAGTATATGATAGGATCCCTACCTCCTATATCAATGCTTAGAAACAAAATGTTTATCAGGTACAGGGCAACTTTTATTTCACCTCCCAGAAAATGCATTAGATGGAAAAGACTCATGGGAACTCATATTCAGGTATAGAAAACCCATCAATCACTTAAATAACCCATCAGCTGACCCAGAAAAGGAGCTGCAATTTTGGTACCCTCTTCTATTCTCACCATCGCTCGCTAGCCCTTCAAGAAACTCCCTCTACAAGGTCAAAATACTTTAGGGGCTACCTTCCTAAGGGCATACCTAAGGGCAATCACCTTCCTTTCACTGTTTGAGAAAATCATTGACTCTGCTCTCCAAGTAGAAAATCTTTCTCCAAGGAACACTCTGCCTCTGGAGATCTTCTTCTTTCCCCAGAAGGTTGAGTGACCAAAGTCTCAAACTTAGGGTTACTTATAATTCCAGGACTCCTATCTTGGGCTGAGTGGGAACCTATATGTAGGCTTTCGCCATGTGCTTTTGCAGGAAATCTGTCAGTACCATGATAGATACCAAGTCTAGATTTGGGGAGAGGAGAGAGCTGAGAAATTCTTAGGGTGGTGGCTTGGGAGGGGCATTTTGGTCTGAGAAGTTGCTGGGGTGATGAAGGGAATAAGAGGGTAATCAATTGATCTGCCCTTTCCAGAAGTAATGGCAGTGTTGATTTGGTTGCTGATTTGATGACAATTGACAAGAATATACCGATGAGCAGACAATTTAAGGTTAGATAATTACTACCTTAGAGACATGGTGTGGTATAGTGGAACAAATCCTAAATTGGGAGTCAGAAGGCCTGGGTTGGAATCTCATCCTCACTATTTGTTATGTATTATCACTTCTCTTGGCCTCAGTTTCTACATCTGCAAAATGATTAGGCTAGATGGCCTTTTAATGTCCCTCTAACTCTAAATGTATATTTCTGGGATGCTACACAGAACAGTTCACTGAAACGTGCCCAGGCTTTATAGCCAAAGAGCCCTTCTGCTTTTGTTCTCACTGCCCTTATCCAGTTAACAGTGAATATGAAATCAACTTAAATATATTAAGGGGAAAAAAAGAGATGAATGACTTCATTAGTTTTGCATGACTTCTCTGTCCATGTTAGGAAAGCAAGAAGTTGCTAAGAGTTGGATTTAAAAAGAAATCAAAACAAGTTCCCTAAGCAAAGAAAATGTTTTCCTAAGAAAGTTTTCCTAAGAAAAGAAAATGCATGAAGGCAAGGCTGAGTTCTTGTGCTAGCCTCTTTGCATGTGTGCCTGTGTCTGATGCTACCACTCCAGGGCAAGGTTTCATTCTAAGCAGCAAACCTGGATAGCTTTATGAGGCCTTCTGTTCGTAAAACCAATTCATCTGGCAGGATAATTTGTGCCGCTGATCACACCTAAGGCCCATAAGAGTGCTTTTAGAGGCTCATATGTCCACCCCCTCCCCTGGGTAATTTCACACATGAGTACAGGAACAGGCCAAAACAAGGAGCTAAAATGAGTTTCTGCCATTATCTTTTATATGCCAAACAGACATTTCCACTTGGTTTGATGAATTGATCAAAATACTTGTTCACACAGCTTTCTGTTTTCTGTAGCCCAGCAAATGGTCACTACCACAAAACCAGAAGTTGTGCTGAAGGGTTTTACAGAGTCTAATGATAAATCTAGTTATTGCAAAGTGTTGCTTCTGCTTATTTCTGCTACCTTTTTTTCATGCATCTGTCCCAAGTTCTATGATAAAAGAATGAGTTGAAGCAAGGTCATTTAGCCTAACACATACCTGACCAAGAATCCCCTCTATAAATCCACAAGTTGGTCATTTGCTCTTCCATTGCAGTCAGTCAGTCAATAAACATTTATTAAATGCCTATTATGTGCCAGACATTGTGCTAAGCCATGGGAATACAAAGTAAGGCAAAAGATAGTCTCTAGCCTCAAGGATCTCACAATCTGATCAGGGAAAGATAATATACAGAAAGAAGCTGAAAGAAGGGAGAGTATTGGGGAGAATGCATGGTGAAGGTCCAGAGTAGTATGGTTGGGTAGAAGTGAAGAGATAGTTGGCCTGGGCCCCCTCCTTCAATGGAGGATCTGGGAGTTTTCCACTCTCCACTTACCAGATGGGGAAGTAGGGGGCCTCAGGGCAGGGTGTGCAAATGACCTGTGAGTTCTAGGGTTGATCTGATCTTGTAGGAAGATGGGGTGGGGAGGGGAGGGATAATGAAATTCAGAGGAGGGTAGCTCCTCTAGGACATTGGTGAGAGTTGGGGGGAAGGTGGGGTATAGAGAACATTGAACTTGGAGATTTAGGACCTTAATTTTAATTCCAGTTCTTTTATTTACAGACTGGAGTGAGTTGCTTAACTTCTCTGGATCCTCATCTGTAAAATGAAGGGATTGAATATGATACTCTCTAAGGTTCTTCCCAGCTCCAAATATATGACTCTATCACCTTTCTAAAGCATCTCATTCCACTTTTGGACAGCTCTAATTGTTAGAAAGTTTGTCTTTTACATCCATTTAAAATTTGACTCTCTATACATTCCAACCATTGCTTATAGTTTTACCTTCTGGAGGTAACTAGGATAAGTTTGATCACTCTTCTATATGATAGTCCTTCAAGTGCTTGAAGACAGTTATCATTTCCTCCTGAAACTTCATCTTCTCTAATCTCAACATCTCTAGTTCCTTTAACTAATCTTTACAAAGCATGATCTTGAGGCATCTCCAGCAATCAATCAACAACTATTTATTAAGCACCTAGAATGTGCCAGTGTCCTAAGCCTGGGGATACAAAGCCAAAAGGGAAATGGGCTCTGCCCTCAAGGAGTTTACATTTTAAAAATGAAGACAACGTTAGCACATATAAGTACAGTCATGGATGTGCTGAAGCCAGTTTGAACTGGTTTGGCTTAGGGTAAGCCAACCAAAATATTTAGAATGAACATTTCCACCTAGGAAATCAGAAAATTCTATAAAGCATAGCTTTATTTATTAGTTTATTGATAGTCTAGACTTAAGATACTGAATGAAGAAAATGATAATGGAAATGAAACTTAAAAATATGCCATGAATACTTTTAAACATTTAAACTTTTAAACATTAAACATTAAACATTTATCAGCACAACCCTGAGTATACAGTCCATCTAAACTCTGGGACATGAGGCCCAGTGCTCACTCTTGGAGACAAGTCAGGTTCCGAGGACTAGCCTGGCTATATTCTGCCCCCACCCCCTTGGTTTTAGAATTACTCTCAGGGGAGTGATTCTGCAGTGCAATTGGCTTGAGCCCCCTCCAATGTTTCCCTTCAAGACTCTTAGTTGAGAATTAGTCAGCTATCCTTAAGTAGCTTTCAGAGTATTACTCAGGTGGTATAAAAAACTGATTCAAAATATTCTCCCCAAATATCTGACAGCCTGTCCCACGAGTAGATACAGAATTCAAGTCAAAGTGGGCTCAAGCTTAGAAGCACACGTGGTAAAGGTTAATGAATAGGGGTGAGAAGATTGAAAAGGTCAGCAGAAGATCCCCTTTGACATCCATTAATATTATCACCCATCCATTTATCACTGGAGATATTTCTACCACGATTTCTTTGTTCCTTTGGCAGCAAGAGTGATGTTCTGGTTTCCCCTAGCTCCTAGTTTTGTGGAAGTCCTCCCCCTCATCCAATGCTCAAGAAATGCCCCTCAGATAGGTTATAGTTTCTTTGGGGGGCTACTTGTGGAGCTGTGATGAGCCACGGATTACACCGTTATAAACCTGAGTGACAGGGAGGATGGTAGTACCCACAATAGTGATAGGAAAATTCGAAAGAGCGATGGTTTTTTTAGGAAAAGAATGATTTCTGTTTTGGATATATTGAATTTAAGATGCCTATGGGACATCCATTTAAAAATGCTCAATAGGAAACTAATGATGGGACAGGTGCCCAGGAGACAGACTCAGGATGGCTATATAGATATGGGAAACATGGGGTAATCAAGGAGCCGATGAGGTCATCATCCCAGGATGGTTCTCCTCTGTTTACTTTACAGCTTATAAATCTCCTTCTTAAAATGTGATACAATTCAAAGTCAAAGGAGATGAGCTGTGTTGATATGGGCTGCATACTGATCAGTAGTACTCATTCCAGTGTTGGTATACTAGCATCACAAAACATCCAGTTTCTTAAAGCTGATTATTGAGCAGCAATTGTTCGGGTGGGATTAGATAGGTTTTGCAGAAGATTGAATCTAAAGCTGCTGAAAGTTGCTTAGAGTATAGCTTGGGGGCTTTAGAACTGAAAACTATTACCCATTCCATTAAGAAAAAATAACAGGTCTCAGCAAATCCACAGATCCATCTTCCTTTGCTCTTTTCTTTTTACAGAAAGACCCAAATGGTTTTATCTGAAACTTTCTGGGGAAACTAGAACATCACTCTTACTGCCAAATAAACAAAGCAATCCTGGTAGAAACATCTCCAGAGATAAACGGATGGGTGATAATATTAATGGATGTCAAAGGGGGTCTTCTGCTGACCTTTTCATTCTTCTCACTCCTATTCATTAACGCTTACCCTGGAGCATGATGTGTCTGTAGCCCTCTTCTTAGAAATGAAAAAACCCTGGCAGCCTCAGGGTTACCTGAATAAGTAGTTTTATCTATAGAGTCACCTCAGAGCTATTCTCTATAGTTTGGTTAATGGCAAAGCAAAAGAGTTAGCCAAGTGTCTCTATCTTCATATTCTACTCAGGAAGCAGATCAGGAATTGACATCAGTGATAAAATTGAGAACTATTTGGTCAGACGATTTTTAAGTGAAGGAATTCAAATAATAGAGATATGGGATGGGAAAAATGCAATTTAGGTGTGTATACACACACACACACATATGTTGAAGTGAATTAAATCACAAGTTTGATTTGCTGAAACAAATATAGGCGTATCCAGTTTCTATAGGTGAGGTAAAAGATTTCTGAAGAGATAGTAGCACAGTAGGAAGATTATTAGGTATTGGAATTCTACAGTGAATCTTTTTATAATTAAAAAAAATCCTTCAAGAATGTGAATGGCGTAATGAGACTTTTTTTTTTTTAAACTGGTTTCTCTTTTGGAATGCTAAGGCAATCCAGTGCCTTTAATGAGTCTTGCCTTTGTTTGAATCAGGAGGTAAAGTAGGACCTTTTGTTGTCTTTTGTTTTGGAGTGCTTCTCAGCACTGAGGCAATGGGTTGTCTTTGAGTCTTGCCTTTGTTTGAACCAAGTCATTGTTTGGAAGCAATGTATATGATGTGGTGCTAGTGATTAAAGATCTTTCCCACACCCTTTTGCTAAGTAGGTACTGAGCCCTCAGGGACCTGAACAGGATATATATGATCTGAGGTTGTTTTGTTTTGGGGGTATACTCATTGGACGAGTTGGTGATGAAATTCTGGGTAGCCATTGAAGGCCCCTGCTCTGCTTTTAAATCCCAGATGTTGGTGCTTCTCTCCCTGTTAACTATGTATGTAATGTCTATGGTCAGGCACATAGAAGCCTGTCTGTTGATTTGTGTTATTTTGCTCCATTTATAATTTCTGTTTGTATTTGCTCTGAAGTTCAGGGTGCTGCCTTTTCCCCCCAAACTAAGTGAATGATATATGTATGTTTAATTAAAGTGAGACTGTTAACCCCTTAAAGTTGCTTTCCTTAGAAAATCAGATCAAAGAACCTATGCTAGCAGCCCTCCTGTGTGTTCTTTTTGTTGGTCTTTTGCCTCCACAGCAGCTGCTAGCAACATTGTTGTTACAAATGGTCATCAACGTTACATGACCTCTGGTTGCCAGGATGTTAAATCTCTGACAAAAGTAGAGAAAATAGGGGCTCAGAAAGTGAGCAAGAATTTAGCTTGTGATAGATAGTCATCATCATCCAGCTGTTTTATGTTTGTTATGATCAAGATATCAGGCAGCTTTCAGTGAAGCCCAATACACAAGGTTTTCCAACACAGGAGTACAAATACAGAAGTAGAGAGAAAGCCATCCAAATAACCATATGTCTTGAGTCATAACACTCTGCTACAAAAAGGTCTCATCTGGATCTCTTGCTCTCCCTTATTCCAACACCAGCAGCTGTACAGTTGGGTTAGTTTAATAACATTAATCCTGAGGCCTTGGTTCTCCCTAATTTTATATACTGCCTTAAGGTAGCCTTAGACTGAGAAAGTGGCTGATACTTTCATTTGTGTTATTGATAGCAGCTGTTACCTTCCTGTTCTCCTAGTTCAATTTTTTTTCATGCTTCCTCGATCATAGTTGCAATAATCACCTACTTTATTGCTCCGGTGACTTTAGATTTTTGTATATTGGCTTTTCTCATCATGAGGAATACTTATACAAGTTGTATCAATGCTCACAATAGCTTTCCATTCTTCTCTCCCCCATTCATTGACTTTTAAATAGGATAAAGTTAACAGTTCATTATGTTAGGAGGCTACTTGCTTAGCCATCCTTGGCTAGATTATGAATTCTTAGCTGCCACCCAGTTAGTTACCTTCTAGCTGCTTGGAATGGGATGAGGCTGGAGTGAGCTGGCCCTTTCTTGACTGGCTCCAGTTAGAGAAGTTAACCTGACTAATCAGGTTGTACAGATTAAGGAAGTGCTATTCCATTATCAATGAGGCAGGATCTTCTTGATTAAAAACTGACATTCTTTGGGAAAGGGTCAGACATCCACAGATATTCAGGTCTGGCTGGGCATGGAATGCAGGGTAGTGTAGGCCTGGATTCTAGCCTGTGACCTAACCTGATTAGAAGTTTTCAGTGGGACTTTTAAGACTCACTTCTTAAGACACATCTTGGTTTATACTTTTCCTTTATAGCTCAGGAAGGATAGCTAAGGGTTGGCTTTGTTCTTCTCTCTTTTGTTGGCAGATACTATAGCACTGATTAATTCTTCTTCCATTATAAGGTAACTGAATGGCAGGCCCCTTTGGGTTGAGGAATAGTATTGTGATAATTCATATCCCCTTTTCTGAAATAATTATGTCATATTTTAGGATTACAGTTAATAATTTTATTATTTTGTGGGTGTCATTTTGTATAAATTTGCATATTTGTATTGAAATAGGTGGTCCCCACTGAAACTTTCTATCTCTTTGAAGCAAAATTGTACATGCTTATTTAAAGACTCACTAAGCACTCTTAGAAGATTCAGAAAATAGTGGCCTTCAACATTTTTTGGAGTTCAGTTGGTTTGATAATAATTTCACTAACTATGCATTCACTAGCCATAAATCATATGCGTACATGTAGCAATACGTTAAAGTACCATCTACTTCTAATAATTAGTTCTTCATTCCATAATTGAAGTTAACATTTTGAGTCCAAGTACCTACACCTTATTAATCTTAGACCCTGTACTTACACTTTCATTACTAATTAGATGTGCCTGCATGTCCTAACATCTCTCTGTTTCATCCTCATTACTGGAAGAAAGTACTGCAAACTATAAACTCCCATATTAAATTTGAGTTATTATTTTCCTCTTTTGTAAATGGGAATTTACACCAAGATTCCCATCAGTGTCAGTATCACGTATAGTCAGTTCTGCTACAATATGGCATTTCTCAAAATGTTCCAACACTATGCAAAATCACATAATAAAGCCTACAAACCTTATGAGGAAAAAGGGGTCAGAGGCACAATGTTAAAAAGCTTCATCAATGGCACAATAAAAAGGTAACACGCTAATTAAAATGAGAGCACAGTTTAATTGATATTAAATGGTTAAGAAATAGAAAAATAGTACAATAAATAGTGGCAGCATCCCTGGCCTTGGACTAGGCAGGCAAAGTCTCCTGCAACTTGGGCCAGCCAAAACTGGGCCTCTGGGCATTTCAACCAGGACAAAAGGTGGTGGAAGGGTAGTATAGACCCAGCCCTCTTTTGCCCTCAGTTTCTACTATACCAGAAAATATATAACAAATATGAACTTTATCTTGAAAAAGACCTGAAATATGCTCGTGAGAGTAGGAGCAATTACAACTTGTGAGTTATTGTGAAGTGTGGCAGTTTTCTGAGTTCTCACTATTTTTCAGCAAGAAACTAAAAATTTGAATTATACCCTCTATTCCCTAATAAATCATTTGTGTTACAACACATTTGCATTCTCAGAGCATGCATTATAGAGGAAGTGACTGTATTTGCATCAATGAAAAGCTAAATGTGAAATTGCTCCTCAGATGTTAGAACCTTGTCCTTGGGTCAGCACCAAAAATTCCACCACGAAATTCTCTTTTGCCCCCTTCCCTAGTACTGGGAGAATTAACAATTCCCTTTCCCCTCTCTCTCAGATGTTAGAAGATAACGAATTTCTTGTGAGCTATTTGTTCTTTGCTCTAGGAAGGTCTCGCCTTCCCCTAGACTTTCAGATGCCACCCAGGCAATTGAGTTCTGATAGGGAAAAACCTGAAAGGACCAGATCAACCTTGGTCCTCTGTGTAGTTTTTGGGCCTAGACTGTAAGCCCACCTCCCAGCCAATGGTGAGAAGGGATAGAGGTGGGTGGGAATCTTTTTCATTAAGAGTATTAATTAGGACAGGTTCCCTTTTACCTTTTACCTCGCCTCCTCCATTATGGAGGTGTGCCCAAATGTTGCAAGGTTTGTGAAATAAGTTTACTTTGTTCCTCCTAAGGATGTCTCTCTTATTATTTAAAAATTCTGTCCCATACATTGACTAACTTGGAAGCTGCTCTCTTTTCAGTCTGCAGAAATGAACAATCATCATTAGATATCATGATGAAAGAAGAGAATAGACCCTTTGACAAGATGATATATAAACTCTCCTTTCTATATCCTGGAATTCTATATTTTCTTCTCTAACATATATCGGAAAAAGGTACAGAAGAAAGGAAGTAAAATCAATGAATGAGATGTATATTCCCCAAAACTATTATGGTCTGGTTCCAGCCTCAGACCAAAGCAGGCAGTTAAAAATGCACTTCTCAATCAAGCATGGACATTGATACCTTTCATGAGTGGTCATCTTATCTAAGACATTTCCTACTTTCTGTTTATAAAATCTCTCCAAGAGTCCAACATCAGACGCAAGCTCTTCTTCAGCCATTCCCTAGTGAAAGTTTGAAATTTCATCAGTATTCTACTCTGTAATAAGTAATCTAGTCCTTGAGAACTCTGCTTGTTTTTTCTTCTCAATTCACATTGAACTGTCTCGCTAGTACCATTCACCCAGGTGATAATTTTCTTTTAAGGCTTTAAAAATGAGCTGCCCTAATACAGGAAAATCACAACTTCTCTTCCTCAGAGCTGTACAATATTTTTAAATGTTTAAAATGTATACAAATAAAATGAATACCTATGCACACGTGTGCATATATACATATATAAACATAAATTCTCTCACATTTATGTAGACAGAGATAGGAAGAGAGAGTAGGGGAGAAGGCAAAGAGAATATATGTATTTGGGTAGGGAAACGGGAAAAGAAATAACCAAGAGTTACAAAGATTTCTTATAGAAAAGGACTAATTTCCTTCAAAACATTCAATATACAATATAATATCACAATTTCATTTGAAAGACTATGACTTTGGGGCCATAGGAGAAAAGAATTTAGTAATGATAATTGCCATCCCTAAAGTACATGCCAGGGGTGGGGAACCTGTAGCCTCAAGGCCACATGTGGCCCTCTAGGTCCTTGGGGGTGGCCCTTTGACTGAATCCAAACTTTACAGAACAATTCCCATTAATAAAAGGATTTGTTCTGTAAAACTTGGACTCAATCAAAAGAACTCAATGAAGGACCTGGAAGGCCACAGGTTCCCAACTTCTGAGCCTCACTGTCTGAAAGCATGGAGGAAGCCTCTCATTACCTTGTGATGCTGTTATTTAGGGTAGGACTTTTTTGCTCTTCTCTTTTGGAATGCTAAGGCCATCAAGTGCCTTTAATAAGTCATGCCTTTCAAATGTAATGGCAAGCAAGGTGGGACACTTTTGTTGTCTTTGTTTTGGAGTC
>CM053627.1:127090877-127107921 GCA_028646595.1 Phalanger gymnotis
TTGGATTGCAAAGACAGAGGACACTGAGGACTTACCCTGGGTCACATGGCATATGACTGTTCACGACTGAAAATTTCATAGCCGGCCGATTTCCACTCAGCGCATAGTGCACTCAAATTTCCCCCTTTTTACTTTGCTTCTCTGAGTTCCTCTCCTCTGAGTTTGTGACTCTCCAGTGAGACCAGGACTGCCCTCAGGCACTCGGCTAGTTGGAGAAGTCTCCGGTGCACACTGGCTAAGCCCTGAGTCCAGTGCCTGCCCACGTGGAGAGTGCAAATCTTGCTGGGGCCTCCAAACCGTATGGGACAGAATTTTTAAATAATAGGAGAGACATCTTCAGGAGGAACATAGTAAATTTATTTCACAAACCTTGCAAGATTTGGGCACACCTCCATAATGGAGAAGGCGAGGTAAAAGGGGACCTGTTCTAATTTATACTCTTAATGAAAAAGATTCCCACCCACTTCTATCCCTTCTCACCATTGGCTGGGAGGTGGGCTTACAGTCTAGGCGCAAAAACTACACAGAGGACCAAGGTTGATCTGGTCCATTCAGGTTTTTCCCTATCACAACTCAACTGCCTGGGTGGCATCTGAAAGTCTAGGAGAAGGAGAGACCTTCCTAGAGCAAAGAACAAATAGCTCACAGGAAGTTCATTATCTTCTAACATCTGAGAGAGAGGGGGGAAGGGCATGCCTTCAGTTCCAGCCCTCACTTTCCAAAATCACAAAGCCAAATCAAATCCCAAAACCTCTCCATTAAACATACCCTTTGAAGTCTTCACAATTATCCATCCCATTCAGCTTGATGACCCTGAGTAACAGTGGGCAGGCCATTCTGCCTGGATTGTAGAGTAAACAAAGGGGAGTAATGTGAAATAAGTCTAGAAAGGTAGGTGGGAGCCAGAATGAGGAGGGCCTTTAATGCCAGGCTGAGGAGTTTTACTTTATCTTAGAGGCAATATGGTGCCACTGGAATTGTTTGAGCAAGGGAATGATGTGGTCAGACTTCTAGTGTAGGGAGATTATTTTGACAGCTGTTTTGGATGGATCAGAGAGGAGAGAGACTTGGAAGAGAAGGTAAGGGGAACAATTAGGCTATTTAAATAATTCGGATGAGATGATGAGAGACTGAACCATGGTGTGGTTGTGTAAGTAAAGAGAAGGGGAAAAATGTAGACTATGTGGAGGTAGTGTTAACGAGACCTGGCAACTGGTTGGGTGTGGGCAAGGGAAGAGTCAAAAATGATTCTGAGATTACAAACCTGGGTGACCGAAAGGATGTTGACACCCTCAACTGAAATAGGGGAGTTTGTACAAGGTGAAGATTTCCTGGGGGCCAGGGAAATGAGTTCCATTTACATATACTGCATTTGGGATTTTCAGGTGGAGATGTCCAGTGTGACAATGGATGATAACAGATGCATTTCAAGAAAGAATAGTGCTATGAATAGGCTTTGGAGGAAGGGGGAGTAGGGTGAGGAATAAGCATTTACATAGTACTTCTTATGTGCTAAGCACTTTATCAGTATTATCTCATTGGATAGAAAGAAGGAGAGGAGATTGTTTTGAGACAGGAGAAATTCAGAATTGAAGATCATGGTGGCAGAAAAATTTGATGGAATGGTGAGGTGGAAGTTGTAATAACCTTTGTGTGTGCCTGAGGAAGAAGGGATAGGATTCAAGAAAACTGTAAGGCCAGGGTGTTTGACTGGACATCATTGTGAATACTGAAGTCACAGACGATAAGGGCCTATACTCAAAAAAGACCAAAGAAAGAAAAGGTGCTATATATACAAAAATATTTATAGAAGTTTTTTTGTTTGTGGTAGCAAAAAACTAGAAGAATGCCCATTAATTGAGGAAGGGCTGAATAAGTTGTACAAGATGAAGGTGATGGAATACTACTAGGGAGGTAAGAAATGAGGAAATAGATAGATAAAGAATGATTGTAATTGAGACAGAGTAACGTAAGCAAAACCAGAAGAATAATTTATAAAGTAACAACACTGGATAAGCAACTTGAAAAGCTGGGAGAACTACGGTCAATACAATGATCACCTATGATTAAAAGGATCAGTTGAAACATACCATCTACCTCTTGAGAGAGAGGTGGTGGATTTACATAGCTTTTTATGTGATATGTTTATAGCAAATCTATTACATATTTGTTATATTACAAATATGTATTTTTGGATGCATGTTTGAATATGAATATTTGTTGCAAAGAATTTGCTTTGTTTTTCTCTTTGTTCAATGGGGTAGGGATGGGAAGGAGAGAACAGATTTCTATTAACTAAAAAAAAAAAAAATCCACGAAGTAAGAGAAGGTCTGTGTGCGGTGAGGCATTTCTACAGATGTAGAATGTTGCATGTACTTTGAGATGAGGTCATTGTGTCAGTTTTTCTTACTTGCTTTACTTTGTTATAAGAGTCTTCAGAGAAACCTCAGGGCAACATGAAAATGCTTTAAATGTAAAAACAAAACACATCAAAAGAAGCTTAGCTCTAGCACTACATAACTTTTGCTACTGTATATAAATGGTTAAATTTCATAAGCTGTGCTATTTACCAATCAATTTTAAGTCATTTTTATTACTTACAAATCCATTATAAAAAATTAATGGGTAAATTTATTGATTTCTATCTAGAATGCTCTAGGATGAGTACTGGGTGACTGTAATTCTCTCCTACCACCTGGTGGCAGCACATAAATATTGCAGGGCGAATACTATAATGCACTGGTTCCCAACATATGATCTGTGGATTCCTGGGGGTCCCAAAGACCCTTTGGGGGGCTCCCAAGGTCAAAATAATAATACTAGTAAAATTTCATAATAAATTCATAATAACCAAGACTTTATATAACCCATACAGATTTAAGAGTGTTGTGGGGAGACCAGAAAATTTGAGGATCACTGTTACAGTTATGCCAAAGTAGAATATTGTTAGGGCTGAGCTTTACCCCTAATAAAACCATTACTCCAGCAGGATAGCTTTGTGACCTGTAGTGGAAGCTCAGTGTTTTATGGCTTTCCTATTCTACTACTTTCCCTCTACCAGAGGGACTAGAACAAGACTTCGCTCTCTTTTGACTTGAGGGGCAGTATGTACAGTAGAAATTATGTTGGATTTGGACTGAGAGGACCTAGGTTTAAACCCTAACTGTTTGACCCGTGGCAAGTTGCTTAGCCCTGTTTGCCTCAGTTTCCTCAACTGAAAAAATGAGCTGGAAAAAGAAAGATGGCAAACCATTCCAGTATCTTTGCCAAGAAAACCCCAAATGGAGTTGTGAGGAGTCAGACACAATTGAAAAATGACTGAACGAGTTAACACGAATATTAAGTATGAGAGCCAGGATTCAAAGCTAGGTCTTTTAAAATTCAAATCCAGCATCCTTTTGATAATTACATGCTGTGAGGGAGACCCATGAAGGTAGTTAACTCAAAAAAGATAAGGGAGTTGGACTTTGTACCAATAAGAACAGCGTGCATTTATGCAGAGCTCTAAGATTTGACAAGCACTTTACAAACCTCTCTTTTAATTCTCACAATAACCCTTTCAGGTAAGTACTATTATTATCCTCTTTTTACAAATAAGGAAACTGAGGCCAACAGAGGTGACTTGCCCAGAACCACATAACTAGTGTGAACGCAGGTCGTCTGGACTCCAGGTTCAGTACACTATCCCCTATGCTATCAGCTGCCTGATCTCAAAGGTCCCTTCCAGCTCTAAGATGCTAAGGGAGAAGTTGTGTATTTGTCACAAGACCACAGATTAAGAGTTGGAAAAGCCCTTAGAGATCAACTAGCACAATCTTCTCCTTTTACAGATGGGAAAACTGAGATTCATAGAGATTTAGTGATTGAGATTAATGAATTAGTTAGCTTCCTCATTTTAATAATAATTTCTCATTAATTAATGAATTGATAGAGACTGTTCACAGCCACACACAGGTCCAGGATTTGAACCTAGATCCTTTGGTTTCAAATCCACCATTCTTTCCATGGCATTTAGGTTCAGTTTTTGGCTAATAGTAATATTAATAACACTTTATATATATCATTCTCTGGTACAGTTCTTGGACTAATTGGTTCTTCCAGTCCTGCTGCTGTCTACAGATGTTCAGGACATTCTTCTTGCTTCCTCAATGAGTTCCACACCTGGTTCACAATCTGCCTCTTCTCCCCAGCCCCTGCCATCCTCTTCCCAGTCCCTCAGGCTCACAATCTAGGTGTCATCCTTGCCTCCTCACTCTCTCGCTGTCCATATCCAACTGGTGGCTGAGGCCTGTCAATTTCAACATCTCTTGAATATGCCCCCTTCTTCTCCTCTGATACTGCTGTCACCCTAGTGCCTGCTGTCATCACCTTATGTCTGATCTACTGCAATAGCCTGCTGGTGGGTCAGCCTGCCACAAGACCCTTCCCACTCCATCCCCCACTCAGCCACCCAAGTGCCTTGCCTAAATCACCAGTCTGATCTTGTTACCCACATACTCAATAAACTCCAGGGGCTCCCTAACACTTCCAGTATCAAATTTAAAATCCTTTCTTTGTGGTCAAAGCTCTTATAACTAACTCTGCCTGTCCTCACAAATACATTTCCAGGCTTCTTATACCTTATTATCCTCCACACGCTCTTTGATGCAGGTACATTGGCCCCCTTGTTCTTCCATGAATATGATATTCCATCTCTGGCTTTTTTTTTTCCTGACTGTCTCCCATGGCTGGAATACTCTCTCTCCTCTGGAAACTTACTGGCTTCTATCAAGTCTCAGCTAAAGTCCCACATTCTGTAGGAATTCCTTCCCAATCCCTCTTAATTGTGGTGCTTTCTCTCTGACATTTATTTTCTATTTGTTCTGTACATATTTTGTTTTTACACAGTGATTTGCATGTTGTCTATCCCTTTAAATTGTGAGCTACTTGAAGCCAAGCATTATATTGTTTGCCTTTCTTTGTGTCCTCAGTATTTAGCACAGTACCTGACAACTAGCAGGTGTTTAATAAATGCTTACTGACTGACTCTCGCCATTTGAGGGTCACATTCCAAATCAGGAGTATGTTTTGAACAAAGTATGATGAGCAAGCATGGTATGCGATACACTTAAATTCCATTTCCCTAGCACATACTGAGAAAAAGTGATCAAATGTCAGTATGAAATGATTGTTTCAGAAACACACAAAATACCCCTTGCACCTGTCTTTAATGTGTCTAGGACACTTCATAAAACAAAGCTATGAGGACAGTATTACTTTTTGAGGGACACTAATAAGGCCACATTAACGGACCATACCTGCTTAGATGTTCAAGCCTATGCCCAGCAATGCTCTGTCTGGCATATGAAACGAGTTCTTCCCTGTCAGACCTACCATAGCAATCCCTTGGATCCTTGGCATCACAGTGATGTCACGTCTCTTCTTCTGGCTATTTAAGAAGACGGTAGCAGGAATGGATTTTTGATACAGTTTGGGTCATCTGAGAGGCCGGGAATGATTGACTCATGTGGTGTTCCAGGGAAGTTGCCTTGCCCACAGCCATGTAGGTAGCAAGCATCAGGCATTTGAACCTAGCACCTCTAACTTCTGAACCAGGAATCTTTCTACTGTCCTACACTATCTGACTTAAGTCTTAGTATTTCATTTTTACCTTTCTTCATCCACCATTAAGGTGACAACATGGTGCTGACCCAGAGTCTAAGGACAGGAGAGAGTACCCCTTTGGGGCAGTAAGGTTTAAAGCACTGTGGTATAATGGAAGAAGCCCTGACTGGCCTTAGAATTAGGAACACTTTGGGTGCCCATCTTACCTTCAGCACGAACCTGCAAAAATCTCTTAACCACTCCGGTCCTCAGTTATAAATCATCTATAAAATCGCCTATAAAAATGAAGGGGACACACTGCCGCCTCATAGGTCCCCTCCAGCTCTAAGTATGTGAACCTCTGATCTCTAAGATTCTTTCTAACTATAAAGATCCTTTGATCCTATGAAATCTCAGATGCTATACTGGTACTCCTAGAATACGAAAACAATGCAAAGAAGGGCTCTTCCAGGGAACCTGTCTCCAGATGATACATTCAGAAATCAAGAGAAGAGCTTTGGGTGGCCCCTCTGTGGATGATAGTGGGAAAACATAAAAAGGATTTACATAGGATGAAAAGGTATGCAAGGTTATACTATATGTAGCAGTGGAAGGCATACTACCCTGATGAAATCAGGAGCCACGGACGTATCAAAGTAATTTGAGAGAGGGAAGGAAGATTACACTCTTGCCTCCTGATACAAGTCACCCCTGACAACTAATAGCAGCAAATGGGGGCTGGGGGGATTGTAGATCACTACACATCCAAAAATCTAGATGAGAGCTTTCTTGGTGTCCTTGAATCTGCTGCTCATAGAGTCTAAAAAGGCAGTGGTACCTAGGCTTTGGGTCCTAGGAAGTCCTAGGAAACATCATCACCAATATGGCGATCCATCACTGAGGTGAAAGGCAAATTCCCTGCATGATTTAATTCCCAACAACCAGCAATCTGCCCAACAGAGTGCTTCTTCCCAAGGTTCCTAGGTCCACTCACCTTGTAGTGGAAGAGAAACAATCCACAGAACAGGCTGTACAGGTCTGCAGTGAGGAGGTTGAGGTTGACGGATGTTGCACTGGTTTTCTTTATGACTACTGGCATGAAGCTGTAGAGGCCAAACATGCAGGCGCTGAAGCCAACGTACAACAGCCCTGTGGGAGCAAACACAGGGCAGAGTGAATGACCTATGGTACCCTCTCCAGGGTAGCAGTATTATTCAGGAGGCATGAAAGGTATAAACTGACAGAGGAAAAACTCAGGACCTATCCTATCACCCATAAAAGGAACTCCTCCCCCCGCCCCACCTGTTTCTCTCCTTCCTTTATTTTGTACTACAGAGCCAAGACTGACTATAAAAATGGTTAATTTCTGAATGATGACTTCTTTACTACTTCTAATAACAAGTCATGTATGTACTTTTTGCAGCCACTGAGAATATAAAGATAAAAGCACAACAGTGCCTTCCCTCAAAGAGATTACATTTTTTCCAGGGAGACATGTATATATGAAAATCTATTATGAAATAAATACACACATATGGAATAATCTATATGAAATACATGTAAAAATTTTGGAAGAATGGCACTAGAAGCAGAGGAATCAGAAAGGACCTATGTAAAAGGTAGTAAGTGACTTGTCCCCGGGTAAGTCACTAACCTCTTTTACCCTCAGTCTTTTCATCTGCAAAATGGGGGATACAAGATGATCTCTAAGGTCATTTCCACCTCGGGATCTAAGCTACTGTATTAAATCCCACCTTCTGCACATACTAACTATATAACATAGGCAAATCACATCATTTCTCAGAGCTTCAGTCTCCTTATCTGTAAAATAGGAATAATAAAACCTACAGGACTTTGCTTACATGGTTTGTTGAGAGAGTCAAGGTAGACATTACATAAAGCACTTTCTATTTTAAAGTGTTATATATTGTCTAGTGCTTAGCATAGTGTCTAGCACATAGTGGGTACTTAATAAGTGTTTATTATTTGAGTTATTAAAAAACTAAATTATAGGCAAGGGCTGTTAGTTTCACTACTTATAAATTTGTCCCTTTCTTGGGTAATGAGACTTTTCCTTTCTTCATTTAGCCTGTGAAGTGAATATGAGATTGGTACCATGCATCTCTTCTAGGTATGAAAAGCAACATAATCTACAAAGACCAAATTCATTGAAACAATGGTATTTACCAGAAACTTCCCATTTCTATATGAAAAGAAGTAGATCTTTGCTCTTTTGTCATGAGGATCAGTTAAAGGAATAGGGCAAGTTTAGTCTGGAGAAGATAAGATTCTAGGCTAACTAATAGGTTCCTTCAAGTATTGAAAGGGTTGTCCTGTGGGAAGGGAATTGAATTGTTCTATTAGGCCCGGAAAGTCAAAACCAGGAGTAATGAGTGGCAGTCACAAAGAAACCAATTGAGGCATTATGTCAGAAAACAAATGATAAAGCCTTAACAATTATAGCTCTCTGAAAATAGAATGAAATACTTTGAAAAACTGCGGACTTTTACTCCTTTAATATTTTCAAGCAAAGTCTGTTTTGACTACTTTGGCAGGTGTGGTCTAATGGAGATTCTTTTCATGAACAGGATGAATGAGGTCACTGCTGGGGTACCTTCTAAATCTTAAATTCTGTGATTCATTGAGTGAGCTCTGCTGGGTGACAGAGGTGATAAAGATGAAAAGAAACTTGCTTTAAAAATTCCCTAGAGGTCAGTTTCTCATTCTATACCCCTTTATTGCATATCTGAATTTTACATATGAGTAGTAGGAGAAATAACTACCATGAGAGTGGACTTGTTCTTTTCATTAAAAGTATTGAAATCATCTTCAAAGTCTATTTGGCTCAGGGAACTAAAGGCTTGGATAACTGATTTTGCTTTTGGGTCACTTGAGTACAAAAAGCCATGCCCTCTCTGATGCATAGTGGCATAGTGGACCACCATGGGCAACATTTGAGTCTCAGGAACTGTGTTCAGCTGAGTCATCAAGGTTCCTCTGCTGAATATCTTGTTGAATATCCTTTTGATTGTTATGGCTAAGTAAATCTCCTTTTATTCATTGTTAAATTCACTATTACTGTCTCATTTTATTCCCATCTCAAACCTAAACCGTCAGAGAACTGGCCTGGTCAGCCCTAATCTGCAACAACACACGAATTCTGTGACTGCCCTATATTGGGAAATCTCTAGTAGTTATGTCTTTGCACCAAAATTCAGATATCCATTTGTCATTTTCCACCTACTAATATTGATGCAAGCCACCAACAAATCCATTAAGAAAAGACTCTCTGTCTTCAAAGCACAAGAGATAATAAAATTCAGTAGGTCTGGAGACATGGGGATAGAATAAAGCCAAATCAAATTTAACATTTCCAAATGAAAAATGTAAATGTTTCTGATCTAGGGCCTAGTCAGATGGCTTAACCCAAATTCTCAGGGCTTCTGTGGCTCTAATAGGAGAAAAAGCATTTTAAGCTACACTTAATATCTCTTTGACTACAAAGTCCCATGAGGCTTCCAAAGAAAAATGTGATTTGGTCGTAGGAGGAGTTTTTACACAGTATGAATCCTAAATACATTTTAGGTCCTTAATGAAATACAAGTCACATCAAATCTATGGCCCTTCTCCCCTGCAACCCCCACCCCCAAATGCTAATGGAGGAAAGCTCAAGCCAACAGCCCCCTCTAGTGTGGTGGAATCATAGAAGAGGAAGCTGGATTAGTGACATATCTACTAACGGCATCAGCCCTACAGTGGATGTTTCAGCTTTAATAACAATACCATGTAGGCTTTAGGATCTTCCCTCAAGAATCCATATTCCCTAATAAAAAAAAAAGGTGAAAATTATTTTCTTTGCCCTTGGGTTTCATGCTTTTTATAATTTATTTGCCTTACTACCAGCTCATTAAAAATGCAAAAGTTAAAGCCTTTCTTGCATGATCAATGTATAAATATGCATGGAAATGTATTTGGCTTCACCTTTGGAATCTCAGATAAACACAACAGGAAGACACTGCTTTTCTAATCTGAGCATTGGTGGGAGACAAGGTGCTCCCATGCTCATTCTTCCTGAGAATGGATCTCTGCATTCTCTGAGACACTGTAGGAGAGTCAAGGAAGGGGGTTACATGTTTATACTTCTGTTCTAACGGTGCCTGGAACATTAAAGACTCTCAACGAGTCTTAAACAAGTACATGATAGCAACTTGCAGCTGTAATCAGGAAAAAGAGCAAGGCAGAAAGATAAATATGCAGCAGTGTCTTTGCCATTCTTCATCAGATAACTCAAACCACTACCAAATCAATTTTTTTGGCTACCCATTTTTCCATACATTTCACACAATATAATGATCTGCTCCAGGGCATGAATGGTGGCATGGAGTGGTGAAAAGAGAACTATTTCTGGAGTCAGAAAAACCAAGGTGCAAATCTCACCTCTGATACATACAGGCTGTGTGACCCCAGGCAAGGCACTTAACTAACCTCTTTGTACCACTAGGCAACTCCCTAAGACCATAAGTTGCAGAACAAGTACTAATCTGCACTGTCCAGGCCCAACTTTTTACCCCCTGCACCACCCAGTTGCCTTCAAGAATATAGACTTTGGAGACGGCAGACCAGAGTTTGAATTTTGTCTCTGCTGCTTAATAACTCCATGACCTTGGGCGAGCCTTTCACAGCCTCAGTTTCCTCATTTATACAATGAAAGGATTGGACTAGATGACTTTGAAGGTCCCTCCCAGCTAAAATCCTCTGATCTCTAGGGGGAACTACCTGTAACAAATGCTTTCACATAAAGTATGTTCCATATTGTTCTCCTTCACATGGCAAAGGTTCCACCAACTGACTGATGTGCATCGATATGTAATCCTTCTGTTCCAAATCTAACTTTAAAACCTGCAGCCCCTGTAATTTTGTTGGTATTGATCTTATGCAGATCATACCCCCTCTAGAAGGGGGTAGAAATCTTAGTGCAGTTTTAAGCTTTAATAGCTTAAATGATCTTCAAGATTTCCTGTGCCCCACTTACCAGTCAGCCTCTCCAAACTTAGCCAGACTTGTCCTCAGATAGATGTCTGATCTAAAAAGAGGATTTTATCTGAAGTCTTTCCCAGCTTGGTAGTACTTGCCAGAGCTTGGGTTGCCCTGGCATTGCCTTCAAGGACCCAGGAACAGCTCCACGCTATAGTGTTTATAGCAGAGTAATACTGAGTTAGTGGCCACCAGACAGGAGAGCTGTATTTATTTGGCTCTCCTCATTAGTAAGAATTCTTAAGGAATCCAAAAGATTTAAAACCCTAAAACAGAGTGTAAACAAAAGCTCAGTCTGTTGTTTTGCCAGATGCAAGGTATATTGTTGGTGAGCCTCTAACGAGCATGGCAGTCCTTGAAAAAATAAATTATTAAGTTGTAAATAAAGGTTAACATAGCAACAGCATATACTAATTTGCTCGCTCTTAGCCCGTCTAATATGCTGTTTGGACTTTTAGGCTGTAGGCTCACAGCCGAGCCTAAATTTTGCTAAATTTTTGGTCGGGGTAGAGACTGGGCAAGGGATTTCATTGGTACAAGGAACTTCCAGAACCAACAAATTTACTTCATCCAAAGTAGGTGGGCACCATAATTATAAAGTGTCATTTATTGGCTTTCTTAAAGTGAACTAATGGGTTAAGTGACTTGCCCAGGGTCACATAGTCTTGTAGACAGCACTTAAAGCTGGATTTTCCTGGCTTTGATGCCAACCTCCTATTTTGATTATAGAGTTATAATATTTTTAAAAATTGCTCAACTTACTAACAAAAAAACTCCTCAAACAACATTGGATTACAAGATTTTTTGATTATTTTGATAGTCATAATAGTTAAACTAGTTTTGTCCACAGGAAGACTTTGATCTCTGACCTTGTCCTGAACTGAGATGGTCCTCCTCTTGCAAATTTGAAATTTATTTATGCTTGTCATTATCTGTATACTTTCTCCATAAATAACCACCATGACACCTTGGCACTTCATTTTGCCTCTTGTTCTACACACTTGAATCCACACCTCTTCTCTGTAGCCATAGGATTAGTGTGGTAGATAGAACACTGGATCTTGATTCATATACTGCCTTTCATACTTGTCTGAGTGACAATGGGCAAACCACTGACCCTTTCTGACCTTTGGTTTCTCCATTTGTAAAATTGGGATAGTGATAACTGTAGGTAGTTCTTAATGTGTGTATATCTTAGACTCCATAATGAAGTCCAAGGACCTCTTTTTCAGAATAATATTTTTGATTGAATAAAATAAGACATACATAGGATCACAGTGGAAACAATTCCATCGAAATACAGTTGATCTATATCTGGGTAGCTAGGTGGTGCAGTGGATAGAGCAATGGGCTTAGAATCAAGGAGACTCATCTTCATGAGTTCAAATCTGGCTTCAGACACTTACTAGCTGTATGACCTTTACCCTGTTTGGCTCAGTTCCTTATCTATAAAATGAACTAGAGAAGGAAATGGCAAACCAACCCAGTACCTTTACCAAGAAAACCTCTAAATGGGGTCATGAAGAGTCAGACATGACAGAAATGACTGAACAACAACAAATCTGTGTATGTATGTATGTATGTATCTATCTATCCATCTATCTATCTTCATGGACTCCAGGTTTAGCTGTCTTGCCTGCAGGATTTTTGAGCCCTCCAGGATTGTTGTGAGGTTTAGTCAATTATAGAATCATATATTTAGAGCTGGAAGGAACCTCAGAGATCTAAATCTCTTATTTTACAGATGGGGAAAATGATGCTGTGGGACATGAAGTGACTCAAACAAGGTTACACAGACAGTAAAAATCAGAGATCAGACTCGAAACTTGGTCCTTTGGCTCCAAAGCCCTTGTTATCTCCACTCTTTGAACTTTCAAGTGCTATATGAATGTGAGTTATTATTAGCGTGGCCCATTGGTCTCACCTTCTCTTTTGAAAAGATGCACATTTAAAAATTTGTTTTTGATTTTAAGAAAACCAAAGCAAGATGGTCTTGCTGAGAAGCAGCTTTGATAGTGGATTGAGAGCCCACCTTTTGCCTCATAGAAGCTGTGTGACCCTGGACAACTCACTTAACCCCTCAGTGCCCTGCACAATTCTCTAAAAGTTATAGAGCAGGTAGCAAACTGCAATGGTAGAGAAGATGGCTATGCCAATAAAGTTACAGGTCTGGAAAGAAAAAAGGAGAAAGAAGGAAAGATAAAAACAGACAGAAAGAAAGGAGGAAAAAGAAACCCTGACTTCAGAATGAGGTCATGATGACAAGCAGGCTCAACTCAGAAAAGGAAAACTGTTAGAGAAGACTAGGTTTGCTGTCATTTGGGTCCTTTTGGCATTCAGAAAACAAAACAAAAACAAACTTACAGTCTCTAAACCCAAGTAAGATGTGACATTTCAGATTTTCTCTAGCCAGAGGCCCTTGGATTTTAGAACAGTTTAAAGTTAGTTTATGCATTCTTAACACAGTTATAGCAGATGAGGAGAGAGCTCAATGAGTTATTTATTAGTCTTCCTGCTGTGGCTAGAGCACCAAGGCTCTGGAGAGGATGTTTTCACTGAGTTGGGTTGTAGGTTTTATTGGCTCAGTTAGCTAATCAGAACTAGTGCTATTGAGTAGAGAAGAGAACTTTTCTAACTTAACATTTTCAAATAATTGTCCTCTGCAGTTGGTTGATATAACGGGAGAAAGAATAAGGAAACGAATAGCAATTCATTAAGTGACATTTTGCCAAGGAATTTAAAAAAATGATACCTATATTATCTCACTTATACAATGTCCTTTTTTTTAGTTTCAAAAACATGTAAGATTTGGGGTGGGACTGGAAGTGGTGGGGGCAGAGGGGTGTTAGTGAGGAAAGGGAACTTGGAGTTTAATTGACACACTCTGCAGAAGGAAGGAAGCAGAGAAAGGGAGGGAGAGAGGAAGAGGAGGAGAGACCAAGACACAGACACAGATTTTTGGGGCCCATCTCCAAGGGTACTTTCTAGGGAAGTTGTAGTTCCTTTGTCTATACTCTAACTCTTCCTCATACAGTGGGACAGGTACTGGTATGGCACCTGCAGATGCCTAGGGGTGAAATTAAATATCTTACTTGTAGCTTCTTCCTCTGCCTCCCCAAATCTCCCTTGGAATTTGCTCATGAAATTCAAGAAGAGAGGTCAGGCTCCTTCCTTGACTAAGGAGCTGAGAAGTTTGGTCACAATGAAAATGATAGCTGATATTTATATAGTGCTTGAAGGTTTGCAAAGATACATAAATTGCTCTATGTAATCACCACAATCACTCTGTAAGGTGACTTACATAAGGTGACTCTGTAAGGTAGGTACTAAGGGTGTTAGCATTATTCTCATTTTAGAGATTGGGGAAACTGAACCTCAGAGAGGTTGAGTAATTTTATCTGTGGCTACAAAGCACATTTGACATTAAATGTCAAAGAGGGGATTTGAATCCAAGTTTTCCTGACTGTGGGTCTAGAACTCTAGCTACGATACTAAACCACTTCTGTCCTCTCTGAGAATGGCAAAAAAAGTTCGACCTTGGAGTAAAAAAACAACAAACTCCCCAAATGAAACAACAAACCTTTTGCTAACTCTCAAACTGAAGGGGTCAAAAGTAAACAATGAACATTATATGTCTATTCCTGGTCAAATTGAGCACATTTCCAATCACTGTCCCTAAGCAGATTGTTCTATGATTAACCTAATACATCTGATTGCATTCCCATGTCCCCTGAGCATTTCTAACTACTCTGGTTTGACATTTTCGTGGCAAGATAAGAGCACAAAAATGGAACTCTCTTTTAATGGTGCATTCAGCTAACCCTGAATTAAAAACTCCCATGGAAGCACATATGACATCCACATAATTAGCAGACACATTCTTTCTGATCATTATTATTACCATAAATATCAAATTAATTTCTACTCATGGGATACTTGATTTGAAGGGTTACCAAGCATTCAGAGCATTTTCCCATGGTTCTGAGATGATCAAAAGCAAATACATCCACAATCTGCAGCTTGTTTCTTTCTCAGCTCCAACCTACACCCCATCCAACCCCTTTTGGAAAAAAAAAAAACCAAACCATTTCACTTAATTGAACACTCTGCTTCAAAACTTCGAAGAATGAAATAGGCTTTGTAGCCAACTGATAGGTCTGTGGGCCTCCGAAGACAATAGATATGAACCCCAGAGAGATCTAGGAATAATAGGATAATTTAAGATATGCCTGCAAAGAGATTTCTGTAGGCAGCAGGTTGACCTTGGATGCAGGAGTTGGTGGTGGGGGAAATGACACTGGTGGACTAATAACCTTATTTTGAAGCATGACTAGACAAGCCTTCAACACACCATTGGATCCCAACTTACTTCTGGCAGGTGGACCCATGGTTAAAACATGATAAAGAGAATTCCATCTAGCAATGGGGACACACAATATCATGATCTGTCTGTGCAAGTATAAGGACCTCAGTAGCCTCTCTGCTCTACCACATAAAGAACCAGGGAAATTAGAATTCCCTGAGTTACCCCCAAAGTAAGGCCTGTGGTAATGTCAGAAAGTCCCTTGGGAAGTTTGATTATCAACTAGCTGTCAATTCTCTAGGCATTCCACACATCCCCTCCTCTGACCCAATGAATCAGCATCAGTCCCAGAACCTTAATCAACATACCAAGTGTAGGCTTTCCCTCAATGATTGGTCTTGCCTGACTCAGTTGGAACCCTATAAAAATTCACTGGATTTTCCTGGTGTCGGGGGTGCCTGACTGGGGGATTCCAGAGCACCTGACCTGTTTCCATCCTGTTCCTTCTTATTCTGAGAATTTTCCTTTCAATAAAAATGGCTTGCTTCATTTTCTCTTTGCTAGCTCCTGCTTTGTGGCATTTCTCTCTTCCTTGTATGGTACCTTGAGTTTCTAAACCTCAAACAGCATTAAGACAGCATATACAAGAACAGACACCAAGCATACCATCCTACAGACTTCAAAGCTCTGAAATGTTGCTCCTTTGAGCCAATTGGCTTAATATATGAGGTTTGTAAAATCACCTTGGATCATAAACCCATTTTCTAAATTGAAAAAGGAAAAAGAAATTTGAGAAACAAGTGAAGCCCAGGATGTGCAGAATGACTATAAACCAGCTCAAAGCATGACTGTTATTTTCCACCAAATCCATTTGGAAACCAATTAACTAGTTTTGTGCAAACAGCTCCCGTCAGAAAAGGAGTTTATGGGCTCAGAATGCCTTGTACAGTCTGTTTTCTTTTATGTTTTTTTTCTTAAGTCCCTTTATCTTTTCACCTTCCCACATAAACTGTAAGTTCTTAATGACCCTATCAGTTTTCTCACTGTTGCAGTGATTTTCCTGGTCATGCCAAATTGCCACCCTTTTTGTCTCTCCAGATTTAGGACTCGTTTCATTGCTATTTTGGGGGAGGGCTGGGGTGA
Organism: Phalanger gymnotis; assembly: GCA_028646595.1. NCBI lineage: Eukaryota > Metazoa > Chordata > Mammalia > Diprotodontia > Phalangeridae > Phalanger > Phalanger gymnotis. Next base: position 127,106,942 of record CM053627.1, read on the forward strand.
AATGGAGTGTTACCCAATGACATCCTTTGGCTTCCAATCTAATGGTGACCAGTCAATGTCAGTGGGCAGGGAGCTCAATTAGGAATTGTTAGGGAACATAAACTTCCAGTCTATGACCCTTTGTAAGGGTCAAACTCTAAAAGTCTTTATTATTTTCTTACTCCTCCTACTCCTTTATTCCTCACCACCATCTTCACTCCCACACAAACACTATTCCCTCCTTAAAGAAAATACCTATGGGTTCTCACAGGCAGGATCTTCAATAAGGTCAATTATCTCCTTACCGATTTGCCAATCCCAGGGCACCTTCAAGAGCTCCTTGTGCTCCATTATAGCCCTAGAAGAGAAAAGAAGGTGAAGGTAAGAAGTAGGAACACAGTGGAATCTATTTCTGCCCTGATTCATCCAGGTGACCATCACCCCTCGGATATCATTAAAAACAAAGCAAGAGCAAAAAGACTCTACAAAGCATGTTAGGACAAGCCTATTTAGTCAGTTTGAGATTTACCTCTGAATAATTTTAGTCCACAGAGATAAGAGCATATCATTTAGCCACGCAGACCTTTTAAAGACTGAATGAAGCAAATTATCTATCCGTTGTCTCCGCTCTTTCCCCTGACTTCAACCCCTACCCCAATGTATTTGGTTGAATGTTCTAAAAAAAAAGATTATATTTTCAAATCTCTTGAGTTTGAAGAGGTTACTCAGGACTTTGTAAGAGCAGTCTATAGAATATAGGAGTTAGAAGGAATTGTGGGAAGATGGTGTGTTATGCTACGACAGGGCTGTCCAAAATATGGCCTGCATGTGGGCTGCAGTGGGATTTTATGCAGCCTGCCTACAAGCATAGAAATTGACATAAATGCTTTAGTAAATGAAGCTGAGCTACCGCAGAGCTCGCACTAAAATGGCTAATCAAAACATACTGTCTATTGTTTTAATAAAAGGTTTTAAAAATACCATGGCTTTTCATAGCACTC
>CM053627.1:127108421-127138364 GCA_028646595.1 Phalanger gymnotis
GCTCCTGCCTGTTATGAGGCTGACCTCCTGAAGCTTCTGAGACGCAGCATCGCTAACTGCCATGAAGTTGGACCTTGAAGGGCAACCTTGAACAGCTAATCACCTGCCTCTCTTAGGTGAGGGCTCTCCCCTACCACCATAACTCTGTCTTGACTCATTTTTCATTGGTAAGCATATGTCAATTCCCTCATACTCTCTCCCAGTGATTCTGAACTCCTGGCTCTGGAACTGCAGACCTTGTTCCCTGTCTCCAAGTGCTTGCTTCCTCAGTTCTATCCTTCTCAACCATTTCTGTAAATGTCCTACACAAGATCATCTAATTTCTCCCTCTTTTGTCCTCTGGAATGCCCTATACCCAATGAAGAAATCTGCTTTTATCTTAAACTATTTTTCTTTCTGACTCCTTCTGTTTTCTTGCATTTACCGGGGCCTGATGACATCTTATTCTCTGCCACGCTTTTCCAGTACTGGTTGTACTGTCACTTGAACCATCTGGCCATGGTAGGGGTGAGGGGTCAGAATACTTCCTCTACTACAATGACTCATCAGCCTTTCCTCCTTTGAGGTTTACACTATTCAAATGTGTCACCAAATCTAGATCCTGATCATTATCTTTTGACTTCCAGGACATTCTTCCTTCAGTGCCTGGCTCACTGTCTTTCTGCTTTCATACCAGGAGACTTAACATAGGTATTGATACTTCCTCAAATACTCTAACATTCTTGTTCCTCAACTCAATTCCCATGACCTACTCCTCTGCTCAACTACAGAGATAGATTGTCATACCCTTGATATTGTCATTGCCAATAAGCATTCCACTTAAATGTTCATGAATTTTAAAATTCCTTTATCTGATCATAATCCTTCATTATTCCCCTTTTCACTCTTTTTTTGGCCAAGTCTAACCCCTCTAAATGTACCTTCGATCTCATTCCCCTCCTTATCTTCTCCAGTAGATCACCCACTTTATTAGCCCTAATCTTTTCTTTCTCCCTATCTACTACTGGTTCCTTCCCTGAGACCTATAAACATGCCCATGCCTCTCCTGTTCTTAAAAAAAAATCCTCTCATTTGATCCTACTATTCCTTCTATCTCTTAACTTATATTTCTCTTGATAGACTGTCAGCTAAACTCTTTGAGAAAAACACTTCTTCTTCTTCCTTTCTTCCAAATCCTCTAATTTGGCTTTTAATGTTATCTTTCAATTGAAATTGCTCTCCCAAAATTACCAATAACCTCTCCATTTCCTGGTCTATTGGCCTCTCAATTCTTATCCTTCTTGACCTCTCCATAGCCTTCAATACTATTGATTATCTACTCCTGGATACTCTCTGGATTTTTGTGACACTGCTTTCTTTGGATTCTTCTCCTACCTTTCTAACTACTCTTCCTCAGTCATCTTTGCTGGATATTCATCCAGGTCATACCCACTAATCATGGATGTCCCAAGGTTCTGCCCTGATCTTCTCTCCTTCTCTATCTTGCTTAGTGATCTCATTAGCTCCTGTTGGTTCGGTTATCTACATAGAGATGCCTCCTACATCTCCATATCCAACTTTAACCTTTCTCAGAAGCTCCAATATCACATCAGCTGCTGTTAGACATTTTGAAAAGGCCGTGCTAAGGGCACCTCAAACCGAACACATGTAAAACAGAACTCATTATCTTTCCCCCAACCTTCTCCTGTTCTAAGCTTTCCTACCACTTCTGAGGCCACAACGATCCTCTTGGTTGTTCAGCTTCCCGAACTCCATGTTATCCTCAACTGCTGCCTAGCGCTCATTGCACACATTCAATCTGTTGCTAAGTTTTGGTGTTCCTACCTTCATAGCATCTCTTATATAAGTCTGCTTCCTTCCACTCACACAGCAGCTTCCCTGGTTCAGGCTCTCATCACCTCACACATGACCTATTGCAACAGCCTGATGGTTAGTCTCCTTGCCTCATGTCTTTCACCATTTTAAGAAGATGGATTTCATCCATCTTCTACTCAGGTGCTAAAATTGTCTTCTGAAAGTCCAGGTATGGCCATGTCACTTCCTTACTCAAACTCCAGCGACTCCCTATTACCTTCAGGATCAAATGAAAAATTTTCCATTGGAATTTAGAGCCCTTAACAACCTGGCTTTTTCCAGTCTTCTTATACCTTATCCCCCTTTACGTACTCTACAATCCAGTGACGCTTGGCCTTCATGCTGTTCCTTGTACTTTACCTTTGAACCTTTGCACTGGCTACTCCTCCCCCTATGCCCGAAACGCTTCCCTTCCTCTGTCTGGCTTCTTCATATTCCATCTTCTGCAGAAGGCCTCTTCTGGTGTCTCCCATTCCCAACTCACTACTAATGCCTTCCTCAGAAATAACCTTCTACTGTATACATCTCCTATGGACCTAGTTAATTGTGTGTAGTCTCCTCCTTTAGAGTGGAAGCTCCTGCAGGGCAGGGGCCTATGTTTTTGCCTTTCTTTTTCTCCCTATCCCAAATGCTTAGTTATACAGGTTTGCACATGCACAAATGCAAAATATATCGAATTGATTCAAGGTAATTTATGCAGGGAGGAGAGTGATGTAAAGATTTAGCAGCTGAGGAGATCAGGAAAGGCTCTGGGTAGAAGGTGATGTTTCAATTTATTTTTAAAGGAAATGAGGAATTCTAAGAGGGGGACTGACTTTTAGGCTGTGAGACAGCCCTTGTAGAAAGAGTAAAGGAGTTGGATTGTTAGGGAAAATGCAAAGTCAAGTGAATTTGGAGCACAGTGTACATGAAGAAGAAGAATGTGTAATAAGGCTGAAAAAGTTGATTGGTACCAGGTTGTGAGGGCTTTAAATTCCAAGCTGAGGAGATCATGTTTGCTACTTGAAGTAATAGAAAGCTACTGAAGTTTATTGGACAGGCGAGTGACATGGTCAGACCTGTACTTCGGGAAAATCTTGTTGATAGCTATTCTGAAGATTAATTGGAGAGAGACCTGAGGCCATCTGAAGGCTATTTCAGTAGTCCAGTCAAATATCAATAAGGTCTTGAACAAGAGTGGTAGCCATATGAATTGGAGAGAGGGGACAGATGGGAGAGATATTGTGGAAGTAGAAGTGATAAGATTTGGTCACTGATCAGACATATGGAGTGAATGAAGAAGTGGGGAGCTGGAGAAGACACTGTTCTTATAAACCTAAGGACTAGATGGATAGTGGTGCTCTTGGTAGTAACAGTGAAGTTCTCAAGTGGAGTGGGTTTTGGGGGAGAGGTGATGAGTTCTGTTTTGTACACTCTGAGTTTGAAATGCCTATGGAATATCCAACTGGAAACGCCCAACAGGCAGTTGGTGATGCAGGATGAGTTCAGTAAAGAAACTCAGTCTGGATATGTAATTCTGGGGATCATAAGTACAGAGATGAAGATTAAGCCCATGTAAACTGATGAGGTCACCAAGAGAGTGTAGAGAGAGAAGTGGGCCCAAGAAAAATAGATAATTTCTAAAAAATAAAAATAATGGGTACATATTCCATCATGGTAAATCACTGCTCTGAAGGAACATATACACGGGTGGCTATTTAATTTTAAACAATAGATACCTATTTAATTTTAACTAAATTTTTATACCAAACTCTGGTATATAGTAGATAATAAATGCTTGTTGAATTGAAAAAAAGCTCTCTAGGCAGTGGATTAGTTTCTTGATATGTGCTAAGAAGAGAATTCTTATGCCTCAAGAGTTATATTGTTCAGTACAGGTAAGGCCTTGTCACCTTGTCAAGTGCATCGGATCATATCATTTCCATTTATTTCCTACAATGCACTAAATACCACCCTACTGGTCTGGAAAATCTGATGCACTTCTACATGTCTCCTAGAAAATTTGATTCAAGTCTATTGCAAGCTAAATACAAAGGAACTAAACTTTTAGATTAAAAGGAAGACTTTCCTTACAATTACAGCTGTAACAATATAGAATGCCTTCCTGGTGAGGTAGTGGGTGCCTTTCACTGGAGGAGTCTAAGCAGAAGTTGAAAGGCCACTTATCAGGATATTGTAATGAGAATTCTTGCATCAGGTGGTAGCCAATTGGATGACCTCTTAGGTACTTTCTGGTTCTGAGACTCCATTTTATGAAAGTGCTGATTACTAGTTTTCAGACCTTAAAAGAGGCGTGGGTGGTAGGGACATAACAATTATTGCTGATTTTCATGAGAGGTGACCAAATCCATTAAATATAAGAAGCAAGGGGCTGAGATAGAAAAGCAAGAGAATTGATCAGTGATTTGTACTCTAAAATGCTTTTTCTTTCTACTCACAGCTGAATTCCACTGAAGAAGGCACCAAAGAGTCCAATCATTCCTAGAAATTCAACCCGGCTCAGGGTTCTGATGATGTATTCTTCCCACACGTTCGAGATGCCATAGAGTGTGGCTCCTCCTAGGACCAAGAGGTCTCCTATCAGCTTGTTTTCTCCTGGAAACCAAAAACATATAGCACCACATGAGATTATCCATAAAGGGAATCCACCTCTGCCACAGTGAACTAAGAGGTTCTTGCATTTACCTTAGAGATCATCAAACCCGGTGATTTCAAACTCAAATAGAAACAGGGACTTCTAATCCATACATAAAGATCCCTGTGGGCCACACATTGACTTAGCTTCAAAATGTAATATTATATATGTTTTATTATATTTTTATTTATTTTGTTAAATATTTCCCAATTCCATTTTAATCTGGGTTGGGTGGCTCTTGGGAGTGTTGTTGGCTTCATTTGCCCTTTGAAGATGTGTCTGCCACCTCCGAAGTAGCCCAACCCTCTCCTTTTGCTTGTGAGGAAATTGAGGCACAAATGAGTTAAGTTATTCACCCAAATTCACATGGAATTAAATGGCAGAACAAGGTCATCTGACCTGAAACCTAACACTTCTTCCATTATTAATGTGACTATAATATTTTCTGAGGGCAAAGCATTTCTCTAAGTGAGGTAAATGACATCACCTTTTATAGCCCACTCAGAAACCTTTCTTGAATAAGGAGAAAATGCCTCATGTCCATTATATGCACAGGACACACCTATTTCAGTGTAGCTTAACTGTTCCCTGTGCACATGGGGTAAACAAATGCTACACAGACCTGCCTGAGAGACAAGGCCCTTGGGAGTGACCCCATTGACCCTGAATTTCACTCCCTGCTATACTAGGATGGAAGCAAAGCAGCCATCAAGTAGGAATTTAACAGTAGACAAAAATGTGTACTTTCTAAAGAAATGAGAACCAAAGAAACTACAGGCTGAAATTCCTAAGTTCTTGCCCTTTCTTTTAATATAAGTATTATAACATGAAAAATAAATGAAAGATGGATATTTTCTATTATGGAAAAAGTGTGTTATAAATCTTATACAGTTTTTTTGGTTTGAACCTAATATTTCAACAAATTTCTCACATAAACATTAGCCATAATTAGCTCAATTTTCCTGCTGAGTGTCGCAGGATATGTAACGGATGAGGGAAGAGAAGGAAAATGGGCTTCTGTGACTACAATTTCTCGTCCTGTCCCACTGAGTATAGTTCCCAGAGACATGCCAACATGCATAAACAGATGTTGTTATTCAGTACTTTCAGCTGTGTCTGACTCTGTGTGATCCCGTTTGGCAATTTTTTTTTTTTTGCAATGTTTTGCTATTTCCTTCTTTGGCTCATTTCACAGATGAGGAACTGAGGCAAATAGGGTTGAGTGACTTGCCCAAGGTCATACAGCTAGTAACTGTCTGAGGCCAGATTTGAACACAGGAAGATGAGTCCTCCAGGCCCAGGACTCTTTCCACTGTGCCATCTACTTGCCCCTGATAAATGGTTGTACAGCTCTGAAAGAGGGTATGGGCTGAAAGGTCTACAAAGATGGATAGGACAACTTTACCTATGAAAAAATGGCCAGTTGAGATGAATTGTAAAGGAAGCTATGGATTCTAACAAGCAGATGGGCCTTTTCACCCTGCTGCTTCCTCCTTCCAGTGTTTCCTTCCCAGCCCTTCCCTGAGAACCAGTTTCAACCACTTTCAAACATGGCCTTCAGGGAGTCTCTGTTCCAAGATATCCACTGCTGTGCATTCTAGGATGGGTGTGCCTCCCGAGGTAATTTGAGTGGGGAGTTACTAGCCACTTGGAGGTAACTGGATGGTAACTTGCTTTCTGACTTGCTTCCTTCCCTTCTTTTGTTCTTCTCCTCCCCTCTCTTTCCTTTCCTTTTTCCCTTCCTTCCCTTCTTTTTTTCCTTTCTCCTCTCTCCCCTTTTCTTCCCTCCTCCTTCTCTGTCTCTCCTTCCTTTTCTCCTTCCTCCCTTCCTTTCTCCCTTCTTCCCTTCCCTCCTTCCTTTCTTTCCTTCCCTCCCTCCTCCTCTCCCTCTCTCCTTCCTTCCTTCCTTCCTTCCTTCCTTCCTTCCTTCCTTCCTTCCTTCCTTCCTTCCTTCCTTCCTTCCTTCCTTCCTTCCTTCCTTCCTTCTAAAACCTACTGTACTAGGAGAGAGGAACAAAGATAATAAGACCTGGCTCCTGGAGGAAACAACTAGGTGGCCATGGCATAGAGTGCTGAACTTGGGAAAACCTGAGCTTGAGTCCTGCCTTACATACTAGCTATGTGACCCTGGACAAGTCATTTAACCTTTCTGCCCCTCAGTTTCCTCCTCTGTAAAATGGGGATAATAAATAATTGCACCTATCTTTCAGAGTTGTTGTGAGGCTCAAACGAGGTACCATATATAAAATGCTTTGAAAACCCTCAAACACTATATTTTTTTTCTCCCACTGAGCCAGCTAGGTAGCACAGTAAGTACAGTGCTGGACCTGAAGTTAGGAAGACCTGAGTTAAAAGACTGCCTTAGACACTTACTTGCTGTGTGACACTGGGAAAATAATTTAATCTCTCTTGGCCTCAGGCGTAGTAAGTAGAGCACTGGCCGTAGTAAGTAGAGTCAGGAGGACCTGAGTTTGAAACCAGCCTCAGACACTTGACACACTTACTAGCTGTGTGACCTTGGGCAAGTCACTTAACCCCAACTGCCCTGCCTTCCTCCCTAAACAAAAGAAATGAAGCCATTCTTTAGGAAACTGGCCTAGCCAACAGGGCCTTCTAGTTCTTCCTCACATTCAATGTTACATCTCCCATCTTCATGCCTGGAAATATTCTCCCTCTTCTGATCTGCTTTGTAGAATCCATACCTTCCTTTAAAACTCATCTCAATCAGCCATGGGACCCTCCCAACCGATAGTAGCTCCCCACTCAAATTACTGTGGGAAGCACACCCATCCTAGTATGCACAACAGTGGATGTCTTGGAACAGAGACTCCCTGAAGGCCGTGTTTGAAGGTGGCTGGAAGGAGGAAGCAGCACCCCAGGGTGAAAAGGCCAATCACCTTCATCTTGAGGCCAGGTAGACTTTGCAGAAACAAGCACTTAGCCTGGGATCTGAGCTTTTCTGCTCTCCTCTTCAAAGACTGAGAAAATCTTCAGTGGAGGACAATGGTTGGGACCGGTAAGCACTGAGTCTAGCCAGCCCAGGTCGGGAGAGATGATCTCTGCTATCCCTCAACACAATTTTTTTCTTCCCATGGCTCTGAGCCAGGGAGAAAGCAGCTGTCCTTAATTTCCGCACACCTTTAGAGTCCCGGCTTCCTTTCCGCTGTAAGTAGGTGTTAATGCAGGATAGTCCTGGCTCCTTGGTTCCTGCCCTGCAGCAGCTGGCTGGCCTAGTCAGCTGAACGTAGTTTTAATCCTAAAATAGCACTAAGACTTCTGGAACACCCTGTATTTTGTTTATGCTTCTATGTTTATAGGTTGTTTCCTCCAATAGAATCTAAACTCCTGGAGGGCGGGGGCTGGGCCATTTTTGTCTTTATATTCCTAGACCCTAGTCAAATGCCTGCCACATAGAAAGTGCTCAGCAAGCACTCACTGATTACACAGACTTCTCAATATACCTGCTACCTCTATTTTGTGAGGAACACTTTGAGACAACATTTTAAAATTGTTTTTTAAATAAACAGACCAGGATTATACATCAAAAACTTCCTCAAAGTAGGTTCTTGAGAAACTATACTGTATAACAATTTTGAGTGTAATACATCTCTGGACATTTTTTTTTTTCGGAATTGCCTTCAGAGGTTATGTCCCAGTCTCTTGATCATCAGTAGCAGTGGTAAACCTGGGTCCTTTGAGATTGGATTAGGTTTTTGAAAACAGCTAAAAACGATTTTTGTCAATATTGGGGCTTAGTGGTTGGCAGGACTGGCTAGACAGGAGCTGTCTGGGAACTAGAAACTAGACAGTCTTGCTGAGTTGAGACAAGAAATTGGGGCAGGTCTCAGCAAGTAGAGGAAGGAAGTTAAGATAAGTAGGTGGGTGGGCTCAGAAATATTCTCTGTTATCTGGAGAATGGTTGAAATTCCCAGCAGTTTGGTGGTACAGATTGGCAGCAGGGGTCTGGCAGCAAACAAGAGGTAGTGGTCCAGGTAGGCAGATGGTTATCCCCAGGGAGATCTGGGAGTTATATAAATAGAAATTCCAGGAGTAAGACAGAACATGCAATCAGAGCAGCAGGCCATAGGCAGAATTCTCAGCAGGCAGGTAACCTTTCCATTCCTATGGCCTCTCTCCATCTCTTTTATATTTTTGCATAGCTTATAAATCTGAAAGAACTGCATACCTGTCCTGAGCAATGGCAACATCTTAGAAATAAGTCTCAAGGGATCATTTTGAAGGACATATTTGGTACAGGATTCCATGGGTTCTGGCTCTTACTTGTGATTCTCTCTGGGGGGGGTGGTCCAGAAGGTCATGCTTTTAAGAACATACATACAAATACTTGTTAAGAAGAGACAGTGCTATAATTGCTAGTCTTGGAATGTCTGATGAAATCTCATGTACACCAGCTAACTTTTTTTTGCCTTTAGCTATAAAATGACATTTGGCAAATTCAAAGATTTAACTACATTTTGCAGAAAAGTTAAATTATCACCTAAGTTTATTTTTATAGGATGGGAGTTCCAATCTTTCTTTTAAAAATTCTGAAAACAGATCAGATGGTTTCATTGACCTTTCATTTATTTATTTGTTTGTTTGTTTGTTTTAATGCCCAATTTTGAAAAAGGCACTATGAAACTCTCTGTTCTCTAGGAATTCTATTAACTGAAAATTCCAGTGATCAGCACTTTATTAATACAAAGATAATTGAAGTTCATCATAATGATCTCATGTCCTTGCAAAATTCTGAAATGTCTTCTGGCTCATCTAAAATTAAATTGTTTTCAAGAGCGCCTTTTTGTTGTGCATTTTATTAAATTTGAATTCTTTGGAAATTAACGATCCTCCTGTACTGTATATGGCAGACTATTAAGAGAAACAGCATGGCACGGTGGAAATAGCTCTGGATATGAAGTCATAAGATGGGAGTTTAAGACTCTGGTCTTTCATTTCCTAAGCTTGTGGTACTGGACAAAGGTACTTTGTCTCAGTTTCCTTATTGATAAAATGGGAATATCAAGCATTGCATTACCAAGCTCACAGGGTTGGGGTAAAAATTGAATGATATGATGTATATACAGTGTTTGATAATCCTTAAAGTGTGACAAAAATGTTAGTTATTATTATGTAGTGGAGGTGAGGGACACAACCTCTTAAATGAGAGAATTGGATTGGGTAACCTTTAAGCTCCCTTTCTGGCTAAAAATCCAGAACTATATTTGTTTTCCCTGCTTCTCCCCAGTTTCCTGATCTATATATTTCTTATCATGACTATCCGTCATAGCTTGTGGTTGGTGATAAGTTTTTGAGTTTTGGATACCAATTAATTCAGATATGATCTTCTTTGACAAGTTTGAGGAAATTTCAGAAAAGTGATGCACCATTTTTTGAGGGACAAAATTTGTCCCTCAAAAAATATATACCAAGAGGTCAAAGACCACATGGTGAGGATGAATCCAATTCAATTCAATAAATATTTTTTAAAAAGTATTTACTGTAGGAAAGGCACTGGGCTGGGGATACATGGCCAAAAGAAAGCATTTTCAGCTCCCAAAGATTTTATATTTTTTTCCAGAGGGCTTGGAGTACATATAGATAAGTTTGAAAAAAACCTGAGGAAAAAGAGAGAACTAAGCAATGGGGGATCAGAAAAGGCTTCCTCCAGTAGACAGTGGCTTCGTTGAGCCTTCAATGTGCTGGGAGGCCTTCTACTGGCAAAACTTAAGTGAAATGTGCTCATCGAGTTGAACCCTGTGGGATAGTGTTTTATGATAAAGGCCTCTATGAGAAGCTTTTGTATTTGTCAACAAATTCTGGAAAATTGGGCATCTTGCACTCATGGTTTATCAATCAGATATTTATAATCATTATATCTAATGCCTTGGCTCATGACCAGATCCCATAAGGTGATCAGTTGAATTCTTTTTAACTTAAAGGAAGAGGGGGAAAATAAGTATACCTAGTGAGCACTCAAAGAATGGATGTTTAAAATCTTGGTAACTGGAAAATAAAATGGGAGAAACATTTTGGCGAAAAAAAGACTAAGTTGAAAGATAGTAAATACCTTTAGAACAGCAAAGTATTTTGATCAAAATCTGTTGCCAAATTCCAATTCTAGATTTCCTCCACTATCATTCCCAGTCTCTCTGATCTTCAGTTTCTATCTATCTACTGGCTCTTGCCCACAAACATGCTCATGTTTCTGCTGCCCTAAAAGAAAAGCAAACAAAACAAAGCCCCCAACCAAAAAGAACTCTTACTTGATCCTTCTCTGATACCTATATTCCTGTAGCTCTTGGCTAAACTACTTGAAAAACCATCTCTATTGTTCTCCTACTTCCTGTCCAGTCTTCTAAAACTCTTCAATCTGGCTTCCTATCATCATCAACTGAAACTGATCCATATAAAGTTTTTTATTGTTCACTAGTGTCAGTCATGTCTGACTCTTTGTGACCCCTTTTGGGGTTTTCTTGGCAAAGATACTGGAGTTATTTGCCATTTCTCCAGCTCATTTTACAGAGGATGAAACTGAAGCAAACAGGGTTAAGTGACTTGTCCAGGGTCACATAGCTAGTAAGTGTCTGAGGCCACATTTGAACTCAGGGAGAGGAGTCTTTCCGACTCTAGGCCCAGCCCTCTATTCACTTTACCACCTAGCTGCCACTATCCAAAGTTACTAATGATCTTTTAATCTCCAGATGTGATGGCCCTTTCTCAATCTTCATCCTTAGTATTTGACACTATTGGTTAACTGCCCTTATATCCTTATTTCTTCTCTCTCTCTCTCTCTCTCTGTCTCTCTCTCTTTCTCTCTCTCTCTCTCTCTCAAAGGTGTATGTGATTTTGCCATTTCTTGGTTCTCTTTTCCTACCTTTCTCATTCTCTTTTCCTAACTGTGGGTGTCCCCCAAGACTCTGTCCTGGGCCCTCTTCCCTTTTTTTTCCTCTATTTTATTTCACTTGTTAATCTTACTTACTCCATGGATTCTATTATCATTTCTGTGTAAATGACTCCCAGAAATATACATGTATGTATATATACATATACATATATAATACATATTTATACATACACACATATACACACACACACACACACACACAGCCCTAGCCTCTCTCTTGAACCAAAACCCCACATCATCAACTTCCTACCCGGCATTTCAAGCTGGATGTCCCAAACTGGATCTCAAATGCAACATATCTAAAACAAAATTCAGTGTCTTCCCCCTTGATCCCAAAGCAAACAAAAACTTACTGTCTGGCAGTTAAAGCCCTTCACACTCTGCCCTCTTCTTGCCTCTCCAGTTTTCTTACATTTTCCTGCCCTCCATCTACTCTAAATTCAGCCATACTGGTATACTTGCTAGTCCTTACATGACACATTCCAGTTGTACTTTTCACTTGAAGTCTCTTCCTCCTGACCTTCTTTTCTTAGATTTGTTGGCCTCTTTCAAGACTCAGCTCAAAATTCTCTTCTGCAGGAGGCCTTTCGCAGTCTTCCCAGACTTCCTCTCCAAGGTTACCTTCCATAGGTATCTTGTATTTACCTGTTCATGTACCTGTTCCTCCCATTCATCAGAATATAAACTCCTTGAGGGCAGGGACTTTTTTTGGGGGGAGCCTTTCTTTGTATCCTGAATGTCCTCAGTACTCTCAGCACAGTGTCTGAGACATAGTAAATGCTTAACAAACAGTTGACTGACTTTCCTCTTAGCTTTGTTATTTTCTGATAGCCTCACATGTTTTCTTTTGATTTTAGCAAGATGAAAGAATAGCAGGAATCTATTTTGTGAGGGTCTTGCTAAGGTCATTTACAAACTCTAAACACTTAATATACGTGAGGCAGCTTCTTTTAATAAATGTCTGTTCCTCAAACACTAATAAATTGAGATTCTGGGCTATACTGCTGACAAGAAGCACTTCACACAGAGCCCAGGTACAGAGATAAATACACATATTAGTGACACCTACTTTTTTAATTATGACAACAGCAAAAAACTCTTTTCAAGAAGAGGTCTGGAGGTATCTAAACCTAAAATCTTCCTTTGCCGAACAAGAACTTAAAATTTTTCCGTATACAAAGAGCTAGACAAGGCCCATCCATTATGACCTTTTGTTCTTTGTTTTGACCTGAACCTCCAAGGCAATACCCCCTCCAAAGTGGATTTAGATGGTGGTTCAGTGGAAAGAGACATGAGTCTGGAATCAGAGGATGAGGGTTCAAAAGCTCCCCCTGGCTCTATACTCCAAATGTTACCTTGGGCATATCACTTAAACTTCATTGAGCCTTAGTTTCCTCCGTGTAAAATGAGGTAGTTAGACTAGGGCTTCTGAGGTCCCTGCTAGCCCCCATAACCCTATATCTATGGCCCTATGGACTGAGGGAGGTCTTCAACTTCTTTCTCATAACGAGGTCAAACTCATCAGGTCAGCAATCAAAAGTAATGCTTTGGGCACAAATGTCATCTTCTATGCTCTGAGAATTTTCTCCAGAATGAGGAGTAACTGATGCCATGAAAAGCTTTTATTTGGGCAAAGTCACTCCAAGAAGACCTCCACGCAGATAATGCCTTGCACCTAGTAGACATTTAATAAATGTTGATTGGGTTGAATTTTATTGAATATAAAGACATTCCAATGAAGTGGAATTAAGGTCTTTTCTGGAGCTGAGAAAAAGAAGAAGCCATCTCAGATCACTATCCTTACCAAGTTGCCAGAGATAACTCCCAATCCCTCCAAAGTGGATTTAACAGCATAAAATGGATTGTCAAGCTCACTCTTCTCCTCAAAATCCATCTTGGATTATATTTAATGAAGTCTGGGTTATTATCTTTACAGTAGATGATACATACCATCTCAAATGTATACCTTAGGGCAAATAGGGTGAATATTATCTTTCAAGGAGTTCCCCAAAAAGAGCCTGATAGCTTGGAATTTGACGCTTATGATTATGATTGGCTGGGGGAAGGAGAAAGAGTGATGAGCTCTTCAGGCTAGGTTGAAATCAAATGTTGTCTGGTTCCATCTCACAAGCAGGGCTTGTAACTGTTTGGATCAGGGGAGACTGTTGTTCATCCTTCATTCTTGAATGCCTTCATGAAAAGTGAAAACTGTGGCCAACCAAGACTCTGGAGCAAAATGAGCTCTTGGGATCCTGGATTTGGGCATGTCCTGTAATAATGCCAACCGGGTATGGCACCATTTCAGTACCACAGAAGGTAAAACATAATGATGATTTGCATTCTTCTAAAACCCCTCTCTTATGTGTCATAAAACCAATTGTAGTCTCTGCCATAAACAGACAGCTGAAGCCTCACTTGGGGATGTGGGATGTGTTTACTCATGTCTGTATTGTTTCCAAATAGGATTATTATGAATGGCTCCCAAATGCATCATGTTTTTTCCTTTTTAAAACAGCACCTCAGCTAATGCTTCCTTTAACCAGGCAAGGGAGGTACAAAGAATTGTTGGGCATATAGAAATGGAGGAACAGCAAACACTGTATGCCAGTGGAGGTAACTATATGAAATAAATTCAAGTTAAGTTTAACCTTATGGCATGGAGATGATATCTGTAAACAATGTTGTAAACCTTAAAGCACCATAAAAATTATAGTTATTATTAATAAACATTTTAATTTGGCTATGCTGATAGACCCCTCACTCTTTACCCTGAGGGTAGTTTCATCTAGCCTTAGGGATCCTATCTTGGTCTCTCCTTCCTAAGATACTGGGCACCCAGGTCAGTGGTTGAGACAGGACCATTATATTTATGCAATCACAGAGAGAATGAAGCAGGCACTTGAGGGCAGGGAATAAGCATGGCACAGTAGAAAGGGATGAATTAGAGAGAACCTGGGTATGGCAGTGGGAGAAAGATACCATTAAAGATGGGAAGAGATTGAATTAAAGGTAGGGAAGATGGCCTTGGGAAGATGTTGCTGGCCAGCAAGAAGCTGGCCCTCAGATATTGGAGTGCAAGAGGAAACAGCAGAAAGTTCTTGGTTCAAATTCTGGCTTTGCAACTTACTAGCTATATGACCTTGAGTGAGATTTCTCTGGGCCTCAATTTCTTCTTCTGTAAAATGTGATAGTTGGACTAGATCAAGGGTACCTAACCTTTTTTGTATCATTCATCTCTTTAACAGTCTGATGAAACCTATGGACTCTTTCTCAGAATAATGTTTATAAAAATTTCAGTTAGAGGTCAGTGAAAATGAAGATGTGATTTTTTTTCATGTGTTCATAAAGCCTCTGAAATCTATCAATAGACTCATGCTAAGAACCCCTAAACCAGATGATCTCTAAGGTCTCTTTCAGCTCTCCATCTATGATTCAATAATCCCATGATTATTGTGTAACCAAATAGTGACTTTAGACCAACAATGTCAATATTTCAGGCAAAGATAATATTGTCTGAGCTGTTCAAACAGACTGTACAAGGGTGACCAGACTTATAAAATAGGAATCATACTGCCTGTGTCTACATGCAAACCAAGGTAGCCTATTATAGTAACTTAATTGACTATAGATGGGAGTGGGGGGGAGAGGAGGGGGAGAAAGCTTGATAATCCTGTCCAAAACACACACTAGTCACCCTCTGCCTGATAGGATTCATTCTATAGGTGTGACTTTGCCAGCAGAATAAACAGCCTTTATCCATTGTACTTATTTTACTAGATTTCTGTTTTTACAGAAAGATCCATTCCCACTTTGACACTTAATCATTCATGTAGGAAGAAGGACAGTCCCAGACTGATTCCATAACTACTAATCTTAGAGAAAGGTTTACCTTCTGTTCTTAACCCATTCCTCACACTTGAACAAAGAAGATCTTTTTTTTTAAATATCCCTAATAGACCTATTTGTAATATTAGGATAAAATATTTTAAAGGAATTTTTTATAGAAATGGCACCCCCACTAATAAAGGTTTTACTTTTGAGATCATACTGTGGACTAGGGCTCTCTAACTAGTGACCAATCATTGATTCTTACTTCAAATTTAAAAGTCCTCACTTCCTCTTACCTTCAGCATCACTGAAAAGCTTAAATGACAGGTAGCCAAGCCTGCAAATAGAGGACCTTGGATTGAAGATGCTAAGTTTGTGACTGTAGTCACTACATACCTAGACAGAATTCTGCATCTCTGGCCTTTAAGACACAGACTGAATGAGCCCCGAAGTCACTCAACGACTGCACCAAACTCCAGCTGTTTTTCCACTGAAAAGAGGAAATTCTCAAGGTCCATTTGTTGATAACCTTAAACTTTTTCTTTTACCAGAGTCCTAACTCTGATACCTCATGGTGGAATGGTAGTGACTGGAAGGCTAATGGCCAGCATTAGATAAACTCTGGAAGATCCTATGAAAGAGAAAAGCCCTACATTAAGGGTTGGCAAACTATGGCCCTCAGGCCAAATCTGGCCTGCCCTCTATACACAGATGACATGCCAGGTATGACCTGAGGAGCCACAATTTGCCCACCCTGGCCTAGAATATATGAAGCACCTGGCTTTATGCCTGGCTTCTGAAGACCCAGTCTAGCTAAGTTTAAAAAGGTCCACCAGCAGAAGATTTGCTACCAGATGATGAACTTTTGGCCCTAATAACTCATGAAGACCATCAATGGGGGTCATAACTGGTGTCAGTGTGCACAGTGATAAAATTAGACACTTTGAAATACTGAAAAAGTAAATATTGTGGCTCCTTGCCACAAAGAATCTAGAAAATCAATGCAAAAACTTCCGTGGACTCACCTGCTCCTTGCTGTCTTCCCATAAGAACATCAGCTCCTGCCATGCAGCCCATTCCCAGAATGCAGACCACAATGCCAACAAAGTGCACAGCCTTGTATCGGATTAGCAGGAAGAACCAGGACAGGAGTATCACTACTGGGATGACAAAGCAGTCCAAGAGCTGTTTGGAGAGAAAGAACAGGAGCAAGAATAAAATATTGCTATTTCACCATCAGTTTGGTGCTTTGCTCAGAGCAGATGATTAACAAGTTTGTACAATTCAGTAGAACTGGATTTTATCAATAAACATTCACTCGTCACATGTAAGGGGCTTTCACTGAACTCAGGGCTGAGAAAATAAAAGTGTTAATTAGTAAAGATAATAGTTATCATTTCTATGGTCCTTGGAGGTTTGCACAATGCGCACGCTCTCTCTCTCTCTCTCTCTCTCTCTCTCTCTCTCTCTCTCTCTCTCTCTCTCTCTCTCGTCTCCCTCTCCCTCCCCCCCATATATATGTTTATATACACATATACATGTATATATATAACACACATATATACATATTTATGATACACACACTTCAATCTTCACAACAACCTGTGAAGGAGGTTCTCTTCTCGTCTCCATTTTACAGATGAGAGAACTAAGGCTGAGAGAAGTTAAATAATTTGTCCAGGGTCTCACAGTTAAGGAAATGCCTAAGTCAAGATTTAAACTCAGGTCTTCCTGACTCCAAGTCTAGCTCTCTGCACCACCTGGGGCTTATAAGGTACTTGGCTGCCTTTGATGTTTCCTTTCATTTATCTTTTGTCTCAACTCTCACCCAGCCCTCAATCATTGAATGGGTGTTGCCTCAGACAAGCCAAGACCTTGGAAAGATTTTAACTTAGGAAGGCCAAGGTCACCCACTACATGCTGCACCATGGCTAGTCCTCTTGACCTTTGTCTTGCCACTGGACTTCAATGACTCTGGAGGAATGAATGAGGCTGATGGCTTTTCACAGCTCTGCCCCTCATACCCAATTCACAGGCAAGTCAAGACATCACCCTTGTGATGTTATTGGTCCTCTTTGAGAAAATGAAGGACAAACAACAATAATAATTTATATTATTGTAAATTTATTTGGAATAATCCTCTATTTGGAATTCTATTCTATTTGGAATAAATTTATATTATTATAAATTATAATAATGTATATTGTCATTCTGATAGTTCATTTCACTCTGCATCAGTTCATAATAATCTTCCCATTTTCTCCAATTTCCTCAACTATATTAATTCTTATGCGACAATAACATTCCATTATATTCACATGCCACAATCTGTTTAGTCAGTCATTCCCCAACTGAGCACTCACTTAATTTCCAGTTCTTTGCAACCAAAAAGCATGTTGCTTTGAATATGTTTAACCTCCCTGTGACCAACAGTAGGATCCTCTGGGTCAAAGTTTAATCACTTTTCTTATATAGTTTCTTTGTTCAATTTCATAGTTTGATCACTTTTCTAATATAATTTTTAATTTATAGCACCACCGACCACATATTAGCGTGTCTGCCTTCCTGCAGCCTTGAGAAACTTACGTAAATGACCAAGTATGCCTCAACGTACCATTAGAAGAAACTGAATATTATTTCCAGACAAAGAGGCCCTGAAATGCACCAACTTCCTGGCACTGCAGAGAAGACCAGACTCCAGGATCCTGGATTTCCCATGTCTCCTCTACTACCAGTGCTTTTAAGACTTATGCAGGTTATTGAACCATCCTTTGTCTCAGTTTTCCCTCTTGTAAAAGAGGAAGAAAAGCTAGAATACTAACTCCCTCTACAGGGTGTGGTGAGGTATTGTAGGTGATAAAGCACTCTAACATGACCTGGGGCTATATGAATGCCAAGAAGGTCTATGATGACTGAAGGACTAGCTGGAACCATGGGGATGTGAGGTATAGGGGGCACCCAAGAGTGGGGGTGGGACACAGTATGGAGTGGGAGCTATCATGCTTGATAAAGAAAGAGAGGTTGTAGTACAGTTAATTAGCAAGTTCAGTTAATGGTCCCACAAGATGAGGTAATACGGTGCCGTTATGACTGTCTATGTGGACTGGATCCCACTCCCGTTTAATGGGTAAAATGATGCATGGTAGGGAATCATTGATGGGGGCATAAAATGGCTGGTGTTTTGTTTTTTTAAATACCAAGTGATGGTGTTTCATAGTGGAAATATTCAGATCCATGAACCACTATTGGCATTTTTATTATCTTGTTAAATCTTTAAAGGAGATCTCAGGCAGTGGAGCCAAAAGTCTGTATCTCTGCTGTATTGTACAAGGATAGACCAAAGATAACCTTTTTTGGTAACCACCATCACTATCAACCACATTCATTCATTTATTCAATAGCCATTTGTGTGTGGTACATTGGATGTTCTTCCCTCTGAAGTATATAAGATACCCTCAAATTTTACAGGCCTTAGAGGAAAAAAGAATAAACACAACTGAACTGATCCAACCATTCTGGAGAGCAATTTGGAAGTATGCCCAAAGGGCTATAAAAATGTGTATACCCTTTGACCCAGCAATACCACTTCTAGGGCTGTATCCCAAAGAGATCATACAAGTGGGAAATGGACCTGTACATACAAAAATATTTATAGCAGCTCTAGTTGTGGTGGCAAAGAAGTGGAAATCAAGGGGATGCCCGTCAATTGGGGAATGGCTAAACAAACTGTGGTATATGAACATAATGGAATACTATTGTGCAATAAGAAACACATGGACTTCTTTACAACTTGGAAAGGCTTATCTGAACTGATGCTGAGTGAGGGGAGCAGAACCAGGAGATCATTATACAGGATTACAGACACATGGTATCTGTAAGGACTAACTTGGAAGGGCTTGACTCCTCTCATCAATACAAGGTTCAAAGACAGCTCCAAAAGACTCATGATGGAAAAAACTATGCACATCCAGAGAAAGAATTATGGATTCTGAATGCAGATTGAGGCAAACTATTTGCTTTCTTTTTTCCCTTTCTTTTTTTGCTTTCATTTCTCCTCCCTCATGAGTCATTCCATTGGTTATAATTCTTCTTTACAACTGGACTATTATGTAAATAAATTCAATGTGAAGGTAAATGTAGAACCTACATTGGATTACATACCGTCTTGGGGCGAGGAGGAGGGAGGAAAGGGAGGGAGAGAAAATTTGGAATCCAAAAACCTGTGGAACTGAATGTTGTAAACTAAAAATAAAAAAAAAATAAAAAAAGAATAAACACAACTTCAGCCTTCTACTACCCAGAGATCATTTAGTCTGATCTCTTTTTAAAGATAAATGAAACAGAGATCCAGAGGGCTGAAGGGACCTGTATGAAGTCACACAGAGGCTGGCTGGTGGCATAAACCCAACATTATTCCTGGTTTACTCTACTAGGATGTAAGCTCCTCGAGGGCAGGGACTATCATTTGTCTCTTAGCACAGTACCTGGCACATAGTAGACACTTAATCCATGTTTACCAACTGATTGATCCGAATTAGGCTCTCTGAACTCCCTATTTGCAGCATGCCTCATCTTTTTCATTACTTTTTCACAATCACTTTCTATTGAACTAGAACTCTACTCTCTTGGACTTGCCATACAGGTCAATGGGACAATTTAATGGCTGTCATTAATGACACACTCTTGAGGACACATGTATCTCCGGATACTGGAAACATAGACACAAGTAACTTCTTACATATAATGTTATGGAAGAAATAGGCTTCACTCTGTTTAAACTTGGTCAGAGACACTTCTTTTGTTATTCCAAGTGACTGCAAGGAGAACCGTTTCCTGATAGGTTTTCTCCTCCCAGTCAAAGAACTTTAATTACAAGCAAATACACTTGATATTTGTGGCATACAATGAAGAAGTAAAATCAAATGCTGTTAGACTACATAACAATAGCTAACATTTATATAGTGCTTACTATGCACCAGGAACTGTGCTAAGAACTTTACATTATCTCATTTGATCCTCACAATAACCCTGGGAGCTAGGTGATATTATTACTCCCGTTTTACAGATGAGGAAACTGAGGCCAACTGTGGCTAAGGCTCACATAGCTAAGAAGTGGCTGAGGCTGGATTTGAACTCAGTTCTTCCTCACTCTGGGCCCAGTGCTCTATTCTGAAGAGACTAGGATTGAGTATGCAGTTCTTGGATACATCTACATTATAATAATTTTTATCACAGTAACAATGAATGCTTGTGATGAGAAGAACACATTATGAAAGGCTTAATCAGTGTTTTGAATTCCCAAGGAGATCAGCATATGCTTCTTCAAAGTACATCTATATAACAGTCACCTTTAGCCTCCATTATTTAATCAGGGAGCCCTTTGGGTCTTAGGCTTCCATAATATAAACCACATATGAATTTGCTCAACGCTCACTCATTTGTGTGTGTATCCTTATAACATCTCTGTAAATATAGTTTTAGGTGGCAAACTCATAGCAGGTAAGGAGTTATCTTGTATGGTCAGTGCCTGATGACCATGGCAAATGAGACATGTAAATTATTTTTATAACATCTCTATTTTTGTGGCATCATTACTTTTACCCCCTTGCATAAACACACTAAGTTTAACTGGGTAAGCATTGTGCTTCTATCGAATTATGTTCCGAGGCCATGAAAAATGGGTATAAAATAACAGATGGAGAAAAATTGATTTTATGTTTCTAGCCCTTCATCCTCCTGGGTATAGGGAGAGCTAGACAGGCTTACCCTGAACGTCTTAACTGGGCTACTTTGTAACTTAGCGTACATGGGAATTGCATTAACAATTAGTAACCGAGTATTTTTAGCAAAAATATTGAACTGTATATGGTTTCCTTGGTTCAAGTTGGTACAGGATCTCAGTCTTCCTTAGCGCACAGTACTATGCTGACTTGGCAAGATTGGCTCCAAGAATCACGGATTCAAGTATGCTTAGAGGTGTAATGGCAAGCAAAGTGGGACTTTTCACTGTTTCTTCTTTTGGAGTGCTTCTCAGCACTAAGGCAACCAAGTGCCTTTGACTGAATCAAGTGTCTTTGATGACCTGCTTAAGTCATAAGAAAGCCTTCACATGAGTTTGAGTCACATGGTTGTATACATACTCAGAGGTTAGTGTTTTGCTTGGGGGCTCACTCATTGGAAAAGTATCATGTGATTTGGCCAGACAAGACTCTGGGTTAAGGAGCCACCCCTCCCCCCGACACACACACACTTTGAAAACCCAGATGTTGGTGCTTCTCTCTCTGGTAACTATATATGTATTGCTATGGACAGACAGTTAGAGGTCCTGTCTGATGATTTGTGTTATTTGCTCTGTTTATAAAATTTCTGCTTGTAATTTCTGTTTGTGTTTTCTCTGAAGTTCAGGGTGCTGACTTTTTCTCCTGAACTAAGTGAATGATATATGTATGTTTAATTAAAGTGAGATTGTAAACCCATTTAAGTTGCTTTCCTTAGAAACACAGATCAAAGAACCTGTGCTAGTAGCCCTCCTGTGTGCTGGCGTTATACCTTACACCTCCACAGCAGCTGCTAGTAACATTGTTGTTACAAGAGGTCACTCAGTTTAACTACTCCTTGAAGCTGGACTTGACATCCAGTCTCTCTTTAAGGACCTCCAACAACAGGGAACTCATTTCCTCTGAATGCTGAAGCAAACCATTCTACCTTGGGAAAACAGTTATTACTAGGAAATTTGTCACCAGATTAAATCAGAATCTGCTTTCGCAACTTCCACACATCAATCCTAGGTCTACCCTTTGGGCCCATATCACATCCAATCAACCTTTCACATGATGGCCCTTTAAGGCAAGTAACATGTCCAGAAAGGAAATGAGGTGAGCCTGGCGTGACTCATTTTAGTCATGAGGATCAAATGAGTTAAGAAATCCAAAGTGTTTTGCAAACCTTAAATTGCTATGTAACTATTATTGTTGCTTTCACTCTTCTGGTGTGTAGCCAGGGTATGATGGAGAGGCTTCCCCAACTTGTCAGACTGGATCTGTCTCCTTTGTTGTTGTTATCATTGTTTAGTTGTTTCAGTCATGTTTGATTTGTCATGACCCCATTTGGCAGAGATACTAGAATGTTTGGCCATTTCCTTCTCCAGCTCATTTTTCAAATGAGGAAACTGAGGCAAACAGGGTTAAGTAATTTGCCCAGGGTCACACAGCCACTAATTGTCTGAGGCCAGATTTGAACTCAGGAAGATGAGCCTCTATCCACTATGCCACCTAGCTGCTGGAGACTAATGATAAAACCAGAAAATATTACAGATAGGGTTATGAAATCTTAGTCAAGAAACTGAAGACCACAGGGATGTTGGGTGTTTTTACTACTGCTGTCAAGTGAAGGCAAGGGTTTCAGAAGAGAAAGGAAGATGGGAAGTGAGAAACTGAGAAAGAAGATGATATCTGAGAACAGGATTTTTGTTTGAGGAACTTCTTAACTTTCAAATATCTGCTGGGCTATGGAGTGAAGAAAGGTTTAGAATTGTTCTGTTTGGCCTCAGAGGGTAGAAGTGGGAGCATTAAGTAGAACCTGCATGGAGGTGAATTTCTATTCAATTATCATGGAAGGCTTCCTAACAATCAAGAGATTTCTAAACCAGGAATGAGTTCTCTCAGGAGAGTAGATAGTAGGTTCCTCCTCAGGGGAGATTTTCAAGTAGAGCCTACATGATTATTTGTTGGGTTAAGGAGCAAGGTAGTGTAGTAGATAGAGCACTGGGCCTGGAGGCCGGAAGACCTGAGTGTTCAAATCCAGCCTCAGATTCTTCCTGGCTAAGTAACCCTGGCTAAGTCATGTGCCTTGATTTTCTCACCTGTAAAACTGGGGGTAAAAATAGCACCTACTTCTCAGGATTATTGTGAAGATCAAATGAGATAATATTTGTAAGTCACTGTATAAATTATATTATTATGGATGCAGAAAGTATTCTTTTTCAGGTGCAGATAGGACCTAGAGATCTTTCTAATTCTGTGACTGTGTATTCTTTCAAAATAGAGTCAGTTGAACAGGTTTTGATGAAATTCTTTGACTCCAACAGTATATCTCTGGGTTATAAAAATAGCATTTACTTTGAAGCCTTGCAATCATCGAAGAGATGGATAAAGGTCACTAGGCTAACATGAAGAAGTTGCTCTACGTGCTTAAGTGGCCATAAAAAGCCATAGGTAATCTCCATAACGATGCTATATTGTCTTTACAAACATGTTAGACAGACAGCACCACACCAAAGGGAAATCTTTTTACTCCTCTCCAAGAAAGAATCTCTCGCTACTACCGAAGTCAGTCAGTATGTATAAAATGCTTTAAAGTTGGCAAAGTGCTTTAACATATATTATCTCATTTGATTCGCACAACTCTATGATGTAGGGGCTATTATTACCCCCATTTTATAGGTAAGGAAACTGAGCCTGAGATGTAAGTGGGTAGTTCAGAATTACCCAGCTAGTAAGTGTCTGAGGCAGAATCAGTACTGAAATCTTCTTCACGCCAAGTCTATCCACAATGCCACCTAGAAAAGACTTACAGAATCAGAAAATTACCTGGAGGCATTGAGAAGTTAAGTCACTGTAGGGACAGGGTTATGATGACTGTTATGTGTCAGAGGCAGGACTGGAGCCCAGAACTTTTTTGACACCAAGGCTGGCTCGCTATCCGCTACATGGCTGCCTATGTGTGAGGGTTAAGTTTCTTAAGCTGAATTACAAAATTGATACATTACAGGCTTAAGTCTTCATGTTGATAATATGCCTTTCAGAGACGGGTGGAATACATACATAACAAGACGGAGGGATAACCAATGGACAGCCTGTGGGCTCCAGGACTTAAGGTCCCAGGCCTATTGGGTGGATCCCCCGTGATGAATTTACAGGATGACAAGTACATGAGTCCTACAAGATGGAGCTGGTTACATCCGCATTGTTAGATGGAATTCTCATATCAATGAGATCATAGATTCACTGGTTTATTACAGCAATGACATGCGATCGTCCTTATATTTAGAGAGCATCTTTTTGGCTTAGTGATAGCTCACTTTTCTAGAGAGTTTCCAGGTTTATAGTTGTCGTCACATCAGCCGCCTGTGGCAGGTATTACAAGGCAGCCTCTATTGGCATTAGAAAGGCATCGTGGTGGATGGCGTGGAGCCCTGAGTCTGAAGTGATGAGCCATGTTCAAATTTGAACTCTAATGCTTACTAGCTGTGTGTCTATGAGCAGGTCACTGAATCTCTACGAGTCCAGGTTTCTTTATGTTAAATGAGTGGAGTCCAATCTGGCAAACATTAACTGGCTATTCTAGGGAGGCTGTGTGGTACAATGGGAAAAGTCCCGGTCCTGGAGTCAGAGGATTTGGGTTTATATCCTATATAAAATGCTTGTTAACTGTGTGACCTTGGGCAAGTCATTTAATTCCCCTGAGCCTCAGTTTCTTTATTTGCAAAGTGAAGAGTTTTGACTTAATGGCTTCTGAGGTCTCTTCCCGTTCTCTACGAATTCATGATTTTATGATCTGCAAGCCACTGCAGTATGCACTGGGATTTTGAAGACTAAATGAAAACTAGTGCCAGCCCTCAAGGAGTTTACATTCTATGGAAGGGGTGATGGTAATACAACATGCACATAGATGATCACATCCATGTTAATTTGAGGAAAAAGGTGTGAGCTCTAACGAGACATTCAAGAAAGGCTTCTTGTAGGAGATGCTGCATGAGGAAAGCAGGAATAACTTCAGAGTGATGTCCATGAAAACGAAGTATGCATTGCCAATTCGATGAAAGGAAAAAGGCCAGATGGATGATTAATTTAAAATTCATGGCAACAATGGAAGTTATCTATAAGACTAAAACTTAAGAGACTACAGTGGGAAACACCCATGCCATGCTATACCTTTATCTACAAACTGTTACCTCCCCCTTTTAAGTCCCCTATATCATGCTTCTCCACTGATCCCTTCATGCCCACTTTAGTATCACTTCATTCAATCTGTATTAGTCAATAAACATTTATTAAATGCCTTCTATGTGCCAGGTACTGTGCTAAGCACCCAGGTTACAAAAAAAGGCAAAAGACAGTGCCTTCCATCAAAGAATTCACAGTCTAATGGGGGAGACAACTAAAAAATAGCTATGTACAGATAAGCTACAGAGAAGATAAACTGGAAATAAGCAACAGTTGGAAACAATCAACATTGCCTTCCATTTCACATTTAAGCAATAAATCTTCCTGGTTTCATAGGATAAGATATGTATATACCACATATCATCTACACACATACACACATGCATGTGTATATTACAAATATGTACGTATATGAAGCAAGAAATTTACTCAGATTTATATATAGATACAGAAATATATAGATATAGAAATAAATTTACTCTGAGATACATATCTTAAAGTTCTTTAGTCTGCACACATTTGTTGTTTTTCAGTCATTTCATTCATGACTCTTTGTTGACCTCATTCGGGGTTTTCTTGGCAAAGAAACTGGAGTGGTTTGCCATTTCCTTCTTCAGCTGCATAGATTACCATGTAATCATAATAGCTGGCATGTAAATAGTATTTTAAAGTTTGCACAGGACCTTACAAATATCTCATTTGATCCTCACAACAACCCTAGTAGTGGGTGCTATCATTATTCTCATTTTACAGTTGAGGAAACTGAGCAGACAGGGGTTCAGTGGCTTGCTCAGGGTCACACAGCTAGGATTGGAACTTGTCTTCCTGACTGCAGATCCAGTGTTCTCCCTATTGAGACACCTAACTTGCCTATAGAAATATTATAAAACTTAGATAATACTACTTACATAACACACATATATTATGTATAATATTAATTATTAATTAATATATAGTATTATTCTGATAATATTAACTGACATTTATATAGTGCTTAAGTTTGCGAAATTCTTTCTACCTCTTATATCAATTGATCCTCATTTCAATGTACTGATAATGTATTTTTGCTTAATTTGAAGATCTTCCCCAGCCATTAATAGGCCCATGTGACCTGCTTAAGTCACTGGGAAGTCTAAGTCATATGTGGTGGGAGAAGCTTGCTGAAGGAGTGGAACAGGAAAGGGTGGAGCAGAAGGAAGCTAGTTAGAGCATTGGGAGAGAGTAGATGCAGGCAAGGAGTCAGCTAGAATTTGAGTGTTTGTGGGAAGGCTTTGGGAATGGAGCTGCTCTCTGTAGTGGTAATGTGTTTTAACTTCTTTTTGCTATGATGGATTTGGTTCACTGGTGTTGGGATTTGGCTTTCTGGTGTCTAGATAAATGTTTTGCTTCTGTCTTCTATGTGGAGAGTCTGTTACATTTTGTGATTCAGAACCATGCCAGCATATTCATAGCAATATCGACCACTATGAATATTGCTTTGGTGATATAGGGGGGTGCTATTATTATGCACATTTTTACAAATGAGAGTGAGAGAGGTAAAATGACATTGCCAGGGTCACACAGCTAGTACACGTAAGAGGCAGGACTCAAATGAAGGTCTTCCTGACTCATACTGAATCTTTGGAAGATAGAAGTCAAAATCCATAGGAATAAGGTCAATCTTGCACAGAGAAAGCTGCCAGCGTGTGTGTCATTATTTAAAAAAAAAAAAGTGCAGAAACACCTGCTCCCAGTCTAGTGCAGAATAATGAGGGATTGACCTACTCTTGTCTTTCCAGTGTACACTGAATTTTCTACCTTTTAAACACCTCTTTCTCTTGCTTTCAACTTCTCATTATCACTGCCCTCTAGCTATATTCCTAGAAAAGAACCTCTCCCACACCGCGCCCCCCCCTTCCCAACTCCAGCCCAATCTGTCAGTGGCCCAAGCTGAGGTGTTACAATGAGAAGGTGATTCAGGGAATTGGAGGTGGGCACTGGGCTCCCATCTTCAGCTTCTAATTGGTGAATCTCCTGTTGCTTCTAAAGGTGACAGATCTTTTTATGGGCCCTTTCTCTGGGAGCAAATTTAAAACCCTATCAGGAAGGGGCTTTAAAAAACAAAAGCAAACCCCAGAGTGTCTGACATACCAAGCTTATCTCTTAGCTGAAAGGCCAAGTGCAAAGAGATTCCTACAATTGGAAAATTTCACATTCACAGGTCACACAGGTGATACTATCCTTTTTAATTCTGTGGCCTAGAAATGTAACTACCCTAGAGTCATTTTCAAATGTAACTGTGAATATCATCCCTAAGAGGGCTGTTTTTCTGATAGAGACAGACCTTCTGGAATATACTTGACCTCAGACTTTAGCGCCAGTTAATTCAACTCTCTGAAACTCAGTTTCCTTATCTGTAAAATGGGGATACTGATATTTTTGCTGCCTACTTCCCAGGGTGCTTTGTAAACTTCAAAGTGTCATATAAATCTGCGTAGATAATACATTGTTAGGTATATTAGTTATTATTATGTTATTATGGCTGTTATTCCGATTCAAAATATGACTTTTCTTTTGTTTCAGATTATTTAAAAAAATGTTTTCTGTCCCCACATTCAGTAAACCACATACTTGAAACCACATGTAGGTATGTGCTTACAAAACGTCTAGGTTATATTCTTTAAAAATATTCCAAGAGGCAGCTAGGTGACACAGTGAATAGAGCACCAGCCCTGGAGTCAGGAGGACCTGAGTTCAAATATGGTCTCAGACACTTACTAGCTGTGTGACCTTAGGCAAGTCACTTAACCCCAGTTGCCTTGCCTTCCCCCCCGCCAAAAAGAAAAAAAAAAACCAAAAATTCTATGTTAAAAAATGTTCCAGTGATTGTTTTGTGTTTTCCTATTCCGCCTGAGTAAAGCAAACTAACAAAATGTTTCACTGGGCTGTTTGGCATCCATTTTCTAGGAAATGTGTGTTTCTAGGCTTTACACAGTGATTCATGCCTAGCCAATTTTCTTGTTACTCTTCATAAGGATTTATCACAAGCTAGTTCTTTATATCTTCTGCTGCCATTCATAAACCTTTAGCTGCTGAAGTACCTGTACTTCCACTACCAAAGAGAAAAAAAGAGGTCATTTCCAGACATGGAAAATTTGGGGCAATTATTTAGAGATCGAGGTTACTAGGAGATTGAGGAAATTACTCATGGAGTGCAAGCCTGCCTAGGATCATTAAACAGGAATCTCTCGCAGGCTGGCAGATACAAGTTACTTTCAAATACACAAGGAATATGATATTTTGGCAGCGAGGGAAACTCCAAGTATGGGAATTCCTTCCACCAGGACACATTGCAGCCCATCCAATACCTCATGACTCAACTTAGAAACTCCTTATTACCTCTAAGATAAAATACAAACTTTCATGTTTTGTGTTTAAAGTCCTTTAAAATCTAACTCCAGGGTAGCTAGGTGGTACAGTGAGTAGTGCACCAGCCCTGGAGTCAAGAGGACCTGAGTTCAAACCGGCTTCAGACACTTGACATACTTACTAGCTGTGTGACCTCGGGCAAATCACTTAACCTGGATTGCCTCCCCTCCAAATAAAATAAAATAAAATCTAAGTCCAGCCTCCCTTTCCTGGCTTATTCTAGATTTCTCCTTTACATTCTAACCAGATTGATACAAGACAACCCATCTTCTCTTTCTGGGTCTTTGCAATCCACTGTCCCCAGTGCCTGGAATGTTCTCCTTCCTCACCTTATCCCCTTAGAATCCCTGGCTTCTTTTGAGGGCTTCTGCTTATGTGAAGCCTCATTGCTCTTGCTTGTGCCCCCATAGGGCCAAACAGAATAATTAAAATCCCTTGTTGACATAATAGCCCTTCAAAGGCTTAGAGACAAGTAGCAGATCCCTCCTAATATTTCTCTTTTCCCAGCTAAACAGTCCTATATTTTTTCCCCAACCAGTCCTCATGTGAACATGGCTCCAAGATTCCTTTACTGTCCCAAATGCCCTCCTCTGGGTTTGTTTCAATTTGTCAATATCTTTTCATACATAGCGCCCTACAGTGAATACAATACTCTGAATGGTGTCTGAGGGGAATGTCGCTCTCCTTGTTTTTGACATTATAACTAATGTAGCCGAAGATTCCTTTTTTTTTTTGAGCTGCCATATTACACTGATGACTCATATTTAGTTTGCAGTCCATTTAAACCCCCAGAGTAACTTATACTTGAAGACTTGATGAGATCTAATAGAAAGAATTCTGGATCGTGCAGTCTTTTCTCTCAGCTTCTAATCCTGATTCTGCTATTTGCTAGCTATATGACTGTTGACAAGGCACTTAACACGAGCTCAGTCTTCAGTTTTATCTTATGAAAATGTGGCCAATAACACCTGTTTTATGAAATGAACATTTCAGTGAATCATATAAGAGCTTTAAAATGGGAAAGTCCTATTCACGTAATAACAGTATTAACAGTTAGTATATTTTGAGGTTTGCGAAGCACTCTATAAACATTGTCTTATTTGATTCTCATAACTACCTAGTAGGTGTCTGAGGCCAAATTTGGCCTGATTCCAAGGCCTAAACTCTATCTACTGTGCCACCTTGCTGCTTCTATGTAATATATTAGTATAATAATTGTAGAAAGTCCATTAAGTTTCCGCATCAGTAAAATGAACTGGAGAATGAAATGGCAAAGCACTGCCAAGAAAACCCCAAATGGGGTCTTGAAGAGTTGGATACAATTAAGAATGACTGGTCACTTAACCCTGTTTGCCTCAGTTTTTTCATCT
>CM053627.1:127138864-127167956 GCA_028646595.1 Phalanger gymnotis
TAAAAGGAACTAGAGAATGAAATGGCAAAGCACTCCAGTATCTTTGCCAAGAAAACCCCAAATGGGGTCACACAGAGTCAAACCTGATTGAAATGACTCAACAACAAACACTAAGCATACACGAGATTCAACCCATCTAGTAGACCAGTTTATAAGGCCAAGCCAGCTTGTGTTAATGAAAAAAGTTTTAGAAAGTCATAGAATTTTTGAGTTAGAAGAGATTTTAAAGGACATTTAACCCAATCTCTCATCTCATGCAGAAACCTTCTCTGATGTTCCTGATATGTGTAACTTTAATGTCCACTGGAACACATCCAGTGATATAAACTCACTACTACACTTTTTATTGGACAGCGCTAATTATTAAAAAAAAAATCTTCCTTATATTGAATGGAAATCTGCCTCCCTGCAATTTCTACCCCATAGTACTTATAATCACTTCTGAAAATTAAAAAAAAATGAGTTTATCCTTCTTCCGTATGATGACCCTTTAAATACTTGATGATAGCTATTGTAACCCTAAGTCAAACTTCCCTTGGCTAATCAGCCCTAGTTCATTCAAGAAATCCTCAAATGACACTTTATTCTCATAATGTCCTTCTTAACATGTATCACCTCTATCACTCTTTTGACTAAAACTGAGTTAGGTGGATAGAGTACTGGGCCTAGAGTGAGGAAGACTTATCTTCCTGAGTTCAAATCTGGCCTCAGACATGTACTAGCTGTGTGACCCTGGGCAAGTCACTTTATCCCGTTTGCCTCAGTTTCTTCCTCTGTAAAATGAGCTGGAGAAGGAAATGGCAAGCATTCCAGTATCTTTGCAAAGAAAACCCCAAATGATGTCATGCAGTGTTGGATATAACTAAAAACAACTAAACAACAAACCTGTATAGTTGATTTTTAAAATAAGTTACTTGTGGGAATTGGCATTAAGTCCTACCAAATTTTGTATTTCCAGGTTTTGTCTACTGGTCTTACTTTTGAAGTACCTGGATTCTGTAATACACCAAAATTACTATCTCTTCCTACCCCATACTCACCCTTTTCTCATCAGCAAATTAACTAATGTTCACTTGTGACCAAGTTACCAGTAAAAATGTTGACCACAGCAGGGCAAAAGATAGAGCCTCAGGGCATATTCCATAGGTTTACATCTATCCGCTGGAAAGTACCTGGGGTACCAAAGAGCAATAGCTTAACATTAGAGGACCTGGATTCAAATTCTGCCTCTGATACTTAATCAAACTGTTAATCAAGAACCTATCATGTGCCAGAAATTGTACTAGGCAATAGGGATATAAGTACAAAGAATTAAATAGTCCTCATAATAAGCTTACATTCTCAGAGAAGATAGCAGTTACATATGCAAACATATATAGCACAAATATACAATAAATACAACTACATACAGAATAGTTAAATATAAGGTATTGGGGGAGAAGGAAGTTAGGGAAATCCGGAAAGGCTTCATGTAGAAGATGGTGCCTGAAGGAGGGAGGTGAAAGGGAATGAATGAACCTTCTCTCATGGGATTTGGCTTAAGGAAAGAATAACATACACACTCAATTGGGTATCTTACCCTATAGGAAAGCAGGGGAGAAGGTGATAGGAGGAGGGGGATGATAGAAGGGAGGGCAGATTCGAGGAGGGAGTAGTCAGAAGGTTTTTGAAAAGGGACAGGAACAAAGGAGAAAACAGAATAAATGGGGGTGGGATAGGATGAAGGAAAACATAATCTTTCACAACATGACTATTATGGAAGTGTTTTGCATAACTACACATGTATAACCTATATTGAATTGCTTGCCTTCTCAATGTGGGGGGGTGGGGAGAGAAGAAGGGAGAGAATTTGGAAACCAAAGTTTTAAAAAATGTTAAAAATTGTTTTTACATGCAACTGGGAAATCAGATATACAGGCAATGGGGTATAGAAATCTATCTTGCCCTACAAGAAAGTAAAGGGTAAGGGGATAAAGAGAGTGGAGGTAGAGGAGGGGGAGAGATGGAGAAAAAATCTGAAACTCAAAATCTTATGGAACTGAATGTTGAAAACTAAAAATAAATTAATTTAAAAAAAGAAAAAAAAAGAAGATGGTGCCTGAGATTCATTTTAAAAGGAAAGAGAGACTCTTTGAGGCAGAGGGAAGGAGGAAACCCATTCCAGATATGGGAGCTGGCCATTGCAAAGGCACAGAGAAGGGAGATTCATGAGGTAGATAGACTAGGAGGCTATTCAATCATCTAAGGGAGAGGTGATAAGGACTTGAACTAAGGTGTTAACTATGTGAGTATAGAAAAAGAGGTGGATGTGAGATGGATGGGAAAGAAGGAGGCGTGAAGGAGAGTAAGCTGTCTAGGAGAACACTAAGATTATGAACCTGAGGAACTAAAAGGATGGTGGCATCTCTGATAAGGGGCAGCTAGGTGGCACAGTGGATAGAATGCTGGACATGGAGTCAGGAAGACTCATCTTCCTGAGTTCCAATCTGGCCTCAGACACAATAAGCTGTTTGACCCTCACTAAGTCAATTAAGCATGTTTGCCTCAGTTTCTTCATCTGTAAAATGAGCTGGAGAAGGAAATAAACCATGCCAGTATCTTTACCAAGAAAACCCCAAATGGGGTCACAAAGAGTCGTACATGACTGAAAAATGACTGAACAACAAAAAACTTCTGACAGAAATGGGGAACTTGTGGGACCTTGGACAAGTCACTTAGTTTCACTGAGACTTAGTTTCCTCATCTGTAAAGTGAGTGGGAGTGGGGGGGTTGGACAAGATGGCTTCTGACAAGCAAAACACTTTTGAGAATGGGCAGTGAGAAAGGAAAGAGAGAGGAAGACAGAGAGAGGAAGGGAGAGAGTGAGAGGGAGGGAGAGGGAGAGGGAGGGAAGGAGGGAGGGAGGGAGGAAGAGAGAGAGAGAGAGAGAGAGAGAGAGAGAGAGAGAGAGAGAGAGAGAGAGAGAATAGGATGGAGGGAAATACATAGTAATCAGAATGGTGAAAAAAAATTTACAGCAAATTTCTCTGATAAAAACCTAATTTCTGAAATATATAGAGAACTGAATCAAATTTATAGAAATAAGAGCCATTTCTAAGTTGATAAATGATCAAAGGATATGAACAGGTAGTTTTCAGATGAAGTAATCAAAGCTATCTATAGTCATATGAAAAAATGCTGACAATCACTAATAATTAGAGAAATGCAAATTAAAACAACTCTGAGATACCACCTCAAACTTATCAGATTGGCTAATATGACAGAAAATGAAAATGACAATGTTGGAGGGGATGTGGAAAAGTGATACTAATGCACTGTTGGTGAAGTCATGAACTGATTTAACCATGCCGGAGAACAATTTGGAACCATGCCCAAAGAGCATACTGCTTTGACCAAGCAATACAAGTAGTAGGTCTGTATCCCAAAGAGATAAAAAACCAAAATGGAAAAGGGTCTAAATATACAAAAATATTTATCACAACTCTTTTGGTGGTGGCGAAGGATTGGAAATTGAGGGGATATCCATCAATTGGGTAATGGCTGAACAAATTGTAGCATAGATTGTGTTATAAGAAATTGTGTTATAAGAAACGATGAGCAGGATGGTCTCAGAAAAACCTGGAAAAAAACTTATATATACTAATATAAAGTGAAATGAGCAGAACCATGAGAACATGGTATGTAGTAACAGAAATATTGTATGGTGATCAACTGTGAATGATTTATCTATTCTTAGCCATACAATGATCCAAGACAATTTTGAAGGACTTAAGATGAAAAATGATATCCATCTCCAGAGAAAGAACTGATGGAGTCTGAATGCAAATCGAAGCACGCTTTTTCTTTACTTTCTTTACTTTTCTTGGTTTGTGCTTTCTTTGGCAACATGAATAACATGGGAACATGTTTTGCATGACTGCACATACACAACCTATGTCAAATTGCTTGTCTTCTGAATGAGGGGGGAGGAGGGAAGGGAGGGAAGGAGAGAATTTAGAACTCAAAAATTTTAAAAAACAAATGTTAAAAATTCTTTTTACATGTAATTGGGAAAAATAAAATATTAAATTAGATGGCTACTGACATACCTTCCAGCTCTAGTTTTATGATGCTATGATTTTGAATACAGTGATTCAACAAATTATAAATGCAAATTAAAATTCAATAAATATTTATTGAAATTCTGAGCTCGGCAATGTGCTAGGTGCCATGGATACAAAGATTAAAAAAATATGGTCCTTTATCATCAAGGAGTTTGCAGTCTAATAGAAGAATAAGACAAGTAAAAAAAAATCAATATGATACAAGATATAATGTCCTAAGAGCAAAGGAAAAGTCTTGAAAAAAAAGTTAGTGACAAATCTTAGGAGGGAGAGTTCCTTTTCAACTGAAGGCATCAGAGAATGAAAGAGGTGACAGTTGTATATTGGGTCTTAAAGAAAGAAAAGGATTTCAAAAGATGAAGAAGTAAAGGGAGGCTGCTCCAGGCATAGGGGTTGGTCTGCAAAAATTCAAAAAGGGTGCAGGATGATGTAATGGAGGTAGATTCAGCAGTATCATACCTTCAGCTATATTATGAGGTGAGAGTGTAGTTGAAGTGTAAAAAGAATAAGTTTAATTATTTTAAATTAAAATTTTCTTGTATAAATAAAACCTGAGTAGGCAAGAATAGAAGGAATGCAGAAGACTGGGGAAAAAACTTTCATAGACAATCTCTCAGACAGGATGTAATTGGGTTGGAATATTGATGTGGTGTAAGAAACGATGAGCTGGTTGATTTAGAAAAACATGGAAAGACTTGGACTTATGAAGGAAGATGCTATCCACCTTCAGAGAAAGTGATGATTGGAAGAAATAAGCATAGTATGATCATATATACGTATGTATATGTATATATATACGTATATGTAATATGTATTATATAGTGTATATACATGTATATTTATAGATATCTATGTATATGTGTATATGTATGTTCGTGGTTAATTGTAGCCTTCTTTAGTGTGGGGGGAGGGAGAGGAAAAATAAAATAAAAAGTTCATAGCAGAGAACAAAAGAGGACCAACAAGGAAGAAAGACTGGGCAGCTCTGAAAACAATGTATAGTATTTATTATATAGGTTTTCTTGAAATGGAAATTTATTCTTTTATATTGAATCCTCTCTTATGGTCTGCTGTGTACATGGTATTGTTTTTTTCCCTCATTTTGTATTTGTTTAAAATAAAAAAAAATTACAAAACAAAAAAATTCAGCAAAGCTAAAAAAAAGAATGCTGAATGAGATGAAGACTTGGTTTGGCTATAGCAGAGTACATGTAGGGATGGGGAATAAAACAAGCCTGGAAAGGTACAATAAACTGGTACCAGATTATGGAGGACCTTTAATGGCAGCTTAAGAGTTCATAGGAACCCATGAAGGATTCTGATCGAGAAGTGACATGGTCAGATTTGAGCATTTAGATTATTTTGATAGCTTTGTGAAGCACATATTAGAGAAGACCTCTCTTAGAAGTAGGACGCTATTTCAATAGCCCAGGTAAAAGGTCATAAAGATATTGGAAGCATGAGTGGAAAGGATAGGCCAGAGAAATGTTGTCACATAGAATAAACAGTATTTGGCAACTAGATCCAAATCTGCTAATCTTTTCTTTTATTTAGCCTTTATGTCTCCATTTTCTGCACAAAGATATCATGAATAATTAGCTAAATGCTTTGCTGAAATTCAGATCCAATAGCTATAGTTTTCTTGACTTCATCTAGTAACCCTCTCAATAAGGGAAATGAGGTTAATCGGTATGCCATATTCTTGGTGAACTAATTTTGACTTTTAGTGATTATTGTTTTCTTTCCTGAGTGCTTTCAAATCATTTATTTAGTAATCTATCCAGGAATTTGTTGGGCATGAACATTAAAGTCACTAGTACATAACTTCCTTAGCCTACTTTTTTATGCTATATCATGTTTGAAGGTTCATTAGACCTTTTGAAGAAAAGACAACAGGCTAGAAGTACTTCTGTGTCTTTCTAATATTAATGCATGTTACAAACGAAACTGCATAAAATTATAAACTTTTTGCATCCAAGAGTACAATAATTTATTTTTGTTAATAGGCCTGTGATATAGTGTTGCTGTCTTAGGTTAATCTGAAAAGAGTAGTTCGGACTGTTAAGACTTGATTTATATTTCTTTTTTTAAAGGACGAATGAACATAAGAACATGAAAATGACTAAAGAGACATTTAAAAGCATATATTTTAGGGAAAATGAGAATCTTCTGATAGAATATTAATGATACTCTTACCTTGCATAACTTTTATTGCTATGAACATTAAAACAGTCAGGTGAAACAGTGAAAAGCTAGAGGGAACTAACTGCATGGAGGGTAGGTGGGTAAGATTTGCAGAGAGACTCTGATTTTCCAAGTAAAAAAGTCTGAAATTTCCACCATTCTCCAGCAGTTGACAGTAAATCCCAGATAGTGGAGACAGTGCTGGACTTGGAATAAGGAACCCAGGGGTTCAGATCCTACCTCTGATACCTATTAGCTGTGACTTACTACTCTCTCCTGGTTCTCTTCCTACTTCTCTGACCACTCATCCTCAGTCTCCTTTGCTGGCCAGGTTATGCCCACTAACCACGACTATCTCATAGGGCCATGCTGGGGCCCTATTCTAGTCTCCTTCTAAACTCTTTCATTTAATGATCTCACCAGCTCCCATGGATTTAATTGCCATTTCTGCACTGATTCTTAAAGCTATTTATCTTTTTAATCTTTCTGCTGACCTCTAGTCTTGCATCTCCAACATCTATTAGACACACACACACACACACGCTTTCTTGAAATGGAAATTTATTCTTTTGTATTGAATCCTCTCTTATGGTCTGCTGTGTGTACATGGCAATGTTTTTTTTTTCTTTTCTCATTTTCTATTTAAATTTAAAATAAAAAATTACTAAAAAAAAAGAAATTGGCAAAGCTAAAAAAGAAAAGAATACAGGATGAGATGAGGACATGGTTTGGCTATAGCAGAGTACACAAAAGGAAGGAGATTAAAACAAACCTCATTATATCAGATAGAACTATATGTCTCATAGGTATCTTAAACTCAACATATCCAAAACTGAACTCATCTTTTGCCCAAAATTTTCCTCTCTTTCTAACTTCTCTACCACTATCAAAAGTACCATTATCCTTGCAGTCACTCAGGCTTGCAACCTAGGAGTCATCTTCCAGTCCTCAATCTCTTTTACTTCCTCATATCCAATTTGTTTCCAAGGCCTGTCAATTTTACCTTCATAACATCTCTAGCATATGCCCTCTTCTCTCCTCTGACACTGCCACCACTCTGGTGCTTGCCTTCATCACCTCACACCTAGATTATTGCAATAGCCTACTGATTGGTCTGCCAACCACAAGCCAGTCCTCACTCTAGATTTCCCCCCACTCAGCCATCGAAATGATCTTCCTAAAATGCAGGTTTGATCACTTAATATTCAACCCCACTACCTCCTCCTTCACCCCACCCCCACTCAATAAACTCCAGAGGTTCCCCATCATCTCCAGGATCAAATGTAAAATCCTTTCTTTTGCTATTCAAAGCCCTTCATAATCTGTTCCCTTCCCTACCTTTCCAAGCCTCTTACATCTTACCCACTTTGTACTCTTCATCCAGTGACCCTGATCTCGTTGCTGTTCCTTGAACAAGACACTCCATTGCCTGACTCCAGACTTTTCCATTGGCTGTCCTCCATGCCTGCAATGATCTCCCTCCTCATCTATGCCTCTCTTCAAGTCTCAGCTAGAAACTCACCTCTATGGGAACCCTTTCCTGATTCCTTTTAATTCTAGTACCTTCCCTCTGCTGACTATTTCCATTTTATCCTGTATATAGTTTGTTTGTACATAGTTGTTAACACATTGCTTCTCCTATTAGTCTGTGAACTGCTTGAGACCAGAGACTGTCTTGCCTTTCTTAGCACTTAACATAGTGCCTGGCACATAGTAAGTCCTTAGTAAATGTTGTTGACTGACACCCCTCCCCTCACCTCAATTTCCATACCTGAAAAATGGGAATAATGATAATTGAAGTAAAATGTAAGTACCCGGAGGTCAGGGATCATTTAGTTTTTCTCTTTGTATGCAGAAAATGCTATACCTAGAACACATCCTGGCATATACTAATAGCTTAATAAATGCTTGTTGATTGAGTGATAGTATTTATATAATCTGACTGTTGTAAAGCTCCAATAAGATAATGAATAATGCTTAGTGACTTTAAAGAACTAAATAGCTCTTATTTTAGTCACTCTTACTACTCCTATCACTATTGGCTACTATGATTCTTTTTGACTTTCCAACCATCTGTCTTCTCTATAGACATGACAATATAACGCATTTCTTTCAACTTGATCTCTTTGTGGCATTTGATACTACTGACTATACTTGGATACTCTCTCTTTTCTGGGATTTTGTGAAACTGATTTTACCTTGTTTTCCTCAAATTTGTCTGACATTTCTTATTCAGTCTCTTTTGCTAGATTATCAATGCAGGTCTTGTGCCCCCTCCAACCATGGATGTTCCCCAAAACTTTGTCCTGGATTGTCTTTTCCTTTTGTACTTCCTCTTTCTTGATGCTCTCATCAACTCCCATAGTTCAATGATCATCTCTATTCAGATCATTCAAAAATCTACATGTCAGCCCTATTTTTTCACCAGAACTTCATTTTCATAGCACCAACTACCTATTAGTAACCTCCAACTCTGTCACATAGACAATTTAACTTCAACATATTAAAATGTAACTCATTATCTTTCTTTCCCAAACCCATCCCTCCTTCTAACTTCTCAATTTCAAGGGCACCTTTCAAGGGCATCCTTCCAATCACTCAGATTTGCAATCTTGGAGCCATCCTCGATTCTTCCTCTTTCCTCAAATTGTCCCTTCCCATCCAATCAGTTGGCCTTCCCTTAAACTGACCCTTCCACTATCTAGTTAGTTTGTAAAATTTTGTCTGATCTAACTCTATAACAAGTTTCTCATCTATCCATTAGACTGTAAGCTTCTTTAAGGGAGGGACTGTCGTTTTCTCTCCAGTTCTTGGTGCATAGTAGGCTCTTGATAAATGTTGACTGATTAATCTTTCTCCTTTACTCTCATTCACCACCCTAATTCAGGATCTTATCACCTCTCCTCTGAACCATGACAATAGCTTCTTAATTCATCTTCTTGCTATCCTTCAGAGAGCTGCCAACTGATATTCCTAAAGCACAGGCCACTCTTCTTCCCTAAGATTATGAGAGGGAGAAATGAATTCAAACCCAAGTCTTCCAATTCTGAGATTAGAGCTTTGAACCACCACATCCTGCATTTTACCTTCACCATGTGAATAGAATCCTCTCATGTGCCAGCATGATAAAACCTCTTGTGAAGGGACCCATGGAAGGGTTGGTGAGACTTCATTTTCCTTTCTGACATTCCTGAATTAGAAGTGGCCTCAAAGAATTGGAAATTGAGGGGATACCCATCAGTTGGAGAATGGCTGAACGAGTTGTGGTACATGAGTATAATGGAATACTGTTGTTCTCTAAGAAATGATGAGCAGGTAGACTTCAGAAAAACCTGGAAACACATGAACTGATGCTGAGTGAAACAAGCAGAACCAGGAGAACATTGTACACAGTAACAGCCACAGTGT
The DNA here is from genome assembly GCA_028646595.1 of Phalanger gymnotis. NCBI lineage: Eukaryota > Metazoa > Chordata > Mammalia > Diprotodontia > Phalangeridae > Phalanger > Phalanger gymnotis. The sequence goes on from CM053627.1 coordinate 127,148,560, forward strand.
GCAATGACCAACTTTGATACACTTAGCTCTTCTCAGCAATGCAATGATCTAAGACAATTCCAAGGGACTCATGATGGAAAATGCTGTTCACATCCAGAGAGAGAACAATGGAGTCTGAATGTAGATTGAAGCATGCTATTTTCTCTTTTTTATTATTGTTTTTTCTTTCTCGTGGTTTTTATCTTTTGTTCTGATTCTTCTTTCACAACATGACTAATGCAGAATGATGTTTAATATCATTGTACATGTATAGCCTATGTCAGATTGCATGCCATCTTGGGAAGGGGGAGGGAAGGAAGGGAGAAAAAAAACCTTGGAATTCAAAATCTTGTAAAGGTGAATGTTGAAAACTATCTTTGCATGTAATTGGAAAAAAATAAAATACTATTAAGTGAGGAAAAAAAGAAGTGGCCTCTAATGTGGAACACATCACTAAGAGGGAGAATAATAAATATGCTGTTGAATGAATAAAATGTGTAGTTTTAAGACTTTCTGCCCTTTAGCAGCAATATCAGTAGTGCTAAGTGTCCCTTCAAATTTACTACTACTGGAAGCAATTTAAGAGTCCTCATTCTCATAATTGTAAAGAATCTGGACTAATGAGTTGGGCCCAGAATTGAATAGGAAAAGATAATCAGGATGTATTTAAGGTTGAGAAGTTGTAGAGTCCCTAAATATATAGTACCCCCATGCCCCAAATCAATTCCTTTTACCTTACTAATCTCTTAAGGATATTACATGCCAATCAATCAATCAACTGGCAAACATTTATTAAATACACACTATGTTCCAGGTACTGTGCTAAGGGCCGGGGAGACAAATACAAAAGTGAAGCAATTCCTGCCCTCAAGGAGCTTACGTTTTATTGGGGGAAATAGCATATGTGTGTGTGTGTGCGTGTGTGTGCATACATACATACATACATACATATACATATACATATACATATACATATATATATATATATATATATATATATATATATATATATATATATATATATATGAAATAAATATCAGGTGGCAGGGAGGATAGGGTAAGAGAAGCTGGGCCATCAGGAAAATCTTCATGTAATAGGTGGCAATTGAGTTGAATCTTTTAATAAAATAATTGATTCTAATAGATGGAGGGGAGGAAAAAGTATGTTCCAATCATGTCAGCAAATGTAGTTATGGAGACGGGAAATGGAGTACCATGCATGAGGAACTTGTAAGAAGGCCAAATTGACCAAACATAGAATTCATGAAGAGGAGGGAGAGGTAGGTTTGGGCAATGTTGTGAATGGTAAATGCCAAATAGAGGAGTTTATATAAGATGCCAGGGTAGTAGGAAGCCACTGGAGTTTATTGAGTAGGAAAATGACATGGTTAAACCTGCTTTTTAAGAAAATAACTATATCATTTATGTGGAAAATGGATTGGAGTGGCTAAAGGCTTGAAGAAGGAGGATGAATTAGGAAGCTATTTCAATACTTTAGGAAACAGTTAATGAGAGAGGGTTGTGGCTTTGTGGGTAGAGAGAAGGTAATGAATGGGAGAAATGTTGTCAAGTATGAAATGATAGTAATCATGGAATAACATATTCTCAGATGAATCAAAATGACAAGGAAGCCAAAGGGCAAAGGAGAGATGCCCGGTAGATTTCAGTAGGTTAAAACTTGCTGCTAATAATATATGACAAGCATGTGAAAGGTGGTCTGTTAAAGTCATCATTGAATGTATATGTGACAAGAAGAGGAAGTGAGACTGTTACATAGCTAGTGAGAGAAGACAGACCCTAAAGGCTGCAGTCTCACATCCTTTCCCCCCAAAATATGAAAAGAATCAGTGGAAGGTATCTAGCACACTGAGTGGATATGCCACAGATTTGTGAACAACCTTAAAAATTCCATAAGATAAGAAGGCGAAGAAGGGGGTTCTGATCTGCATAAATAGATTACCCACGCTGAGGACCTTAAGGATTGTTCACATCATTAAAGTAAAAAGAATCTCTTCTTGATGTGTGTCTGTAGAATTTTCAGATTTTTTTTCTTCTGATGATTTTCTTAAAGAGAAGATACCTGTACTTGCTCCTAAATCCAGCTCTAGCTGTCCAAAGGTACAAGTTAACATTATTTTATTTTTTTAAGTATAAGATTTTAATATTTAAAAATTAAATAACTGGGAGTAGAAGTGCCTTTACAAGTCTGAAATGGTCATTTGTGGAAAAAATTTAACATTTATTTGACACGTATTTATTAAATGTGACTCTAATGGAGGTGAAAAGATGAATAAGACTTAAGTCCTGCTCTGAAGGAGCTTATAATCTAGCAGGGATGACAGATATGGTGTACATAAACAACTGAAATTAAAAATACTGAGTATGATAAGTGCATTACCCAGGTATGCACATATTATTTTGCAAGTTCTAAGGAAGGACAGATGGGGGAGATCATAAAATATTTCAGAGACAAACTGGCAGTTCTCTGGGTGAGTTCTTATTTGGTCAAATCTAGCACTGCCCTGCTCCTTCCCTCACTGACAGTCTCCCTAGCAGTGGCCTCATGGGGGTCCAGGGTCTCTACTAATAGTGGCCAGTGATTTAAGGTTTCCATCCCTCCCCCCAATACATAAAGGAAAGTTCCTGGTGTTCTCTCCCCCAAGGGTTTTATGTGTGAAGCTCACCTCTTTTCTCTTTGTATCGTTGGCACAGATAATCACAGTGCATTCATTGCACAGAGTAGGTGTCTATTTGAATTTAATGGCACAATTAGCAGTAACAGGACTGCAGAAGGTAGAAAAAGGGGCTAAGGAGAAGGAAGAGGAAGAAAATGCTAAAAGGCAGCAATGGGGAAAGGAAGAATTCCTGTTGCCATGTAGCTGTGCGGGGGTAGCTATGGTGGCCACTAGGTAATGGAAGTAAGTTGGGAGGACTTAAACTGAGGACTAACTGGGTATCCAAGTAAGTGTTGTTTCCTTCAAAGTAGTCATCTTAGACTCATTTATTGTAATGATGCTGTCATGTCAGAATACAATCTCTTTGAGAGTAGGCATTTTAAATTGTAATTCATAAAGGCCCTACTGGTGTAGTGGAGAGCCGGCCTCAGGAAGATCTAGGTTCAAATCTCCTGAATAAGTCATTTAATCTCTCAATGCCCCAGGAAGCTCTTTAGGACAATAAATTGTAGAGCAGGTATTCATCTGCTTTGGCAGAGAGAGTTTCCTCAACTGGAGTTCCCCATAGCAATGACAGGGCACTTAGGTAGCACAGTGGATAGTGTGCTGGGCTTGGAGTCAGGGAGACCTGAGTTCAAATCTAGCTTCAGACACTAACTAGCTGTGTGACCTTGGCCAAGTCACTTAAACTTGGTGGAGAAGGATATGGCAAATCACTCCAGTATCTTGGCTAACAAAAACCTCAAGTGGGGTCATGAAAAGTTGGACACGACCGAAATGACTGAACAACAAAATAGCAATGACATTACAAAATTGATGTCATTTTTAGTGCTTAATTTAGAGTACTATAATATTTTTGTGTTGACCACAGACTTCTTAAGACTTCTATTGGTTCAATACCCATGTAGAAGGAAGCAAAAGAAAGGAAGAAAGCAAGAAAAAAAAGAGTCATATTTTAAATTCACCACAACAGATTCTAGACTTTCTCCTTTGCACTAAATGATCAGGAAGCCTTTCAGGACCAGACAGTAATCGAATGGAAAAAAATTTGATAACCTTCCAATGTATCTTATTTCTAGGACTTTGCACAATAATGCACAGCATTTGGGGAATGGCTGTGGTTGATGATTAAAAACAATCTATTATAATTGTATGCTTATAGAGTTTAAATCTTTTTCTAACAAGTGCTAGTGGGCTATGTGTTCATATTTCAAAAGCAAAATGCTTTTCATTGATTAGACTTAAAACCTTAAAAATCAACCTGAGTACTCTCACATTCTAATAAAATTAATTTTTTCAGACTAAATAGTTATAAGGTTTTGTTTTTTTTTTAAATAGAGAAAGATGAGTTTATTTTTTTTCTCATTTAATTGGCTGGCCATTAGAAAAAATTACCAACACTTTCTATTCTATCTATATTTCTCTTTTTGTTCTTCAGGAAATTTACAGTGACTAATGGTAATTGACGAAGTCATAGAAAGAAGAGGCTTCTTAAATTCCTCCTTGTAGAGGAATCATCCTATTAGAGTAACTCTGATTATGTCTGAGGGTTCACCATGGTAGGTACGGTTGAGCCAGCAGGCGGTGCTGCAGGGCTGCCTGGGAGGTGCAGTTGGGATGGTCCGTTGGAACACTTCTAGGCAGAAGGCAAATTGATTGAACTGAGACAGTTAGTGACGTAAATCCAAGCTGGGGCAGTAATCGAAATGAACAGAGCACAGAACAAAGCAGGACCGAGGTTGGCAGTAACAGATCCAGGGGTTGGTAGGAAGGGTGGATGCTGCCAGATGGATGGATACAGTAGTTAGGTAGGTATTAGGTGAACAAGTTGTCCCAGCAATGCTTTGCTTTCATGTGAAACTATTTAAGGAAAATGCCAAGAACCAATTGGCCCTTTTTAAAAGCATCCTGACTCACTCGGGGATTATGTCCTCCCCCTAAAACCACCTTGTATTTATTTTGTGTATATATCCATTGACTGAATAAAAGCTCACTGAGGGCAGAGATGGTTTCATTTTTGTCTTGTACTCCCAGCTCCTAACATAATGCCTGGCATATAGTAAGTGCTTAATAAGTGCTTACTGATTGACTCTCTCACTATGCGGGTGTAGCATTCTAAGATAAAGGCTGCTTTGCTTTACGAATTCAAATAAAAACCTAATTCACCAAACAGATATATTCAACAGATATATTATTTCAATTATGAAAAGGTTCTTTAATTTTTAAATGATTCATCCTGAACTTTCTTTAAAGAATACCTTTCCTAGGGCAATTAAAATATGAATTCAACTGTAAACATTTGAATTTCACCCAGTTTTTAAGGAACACACCTATTTTTGAAAACATAGCACACCTATTCAAATAATCCAAACTTATTGCTGTTGCAAGTCAGATAACATTTTAGAGCTTTAAAAGAGTTCTAAATACTGGAGGGGGGGGTCTGAAGATATATAACTAAATAGTTTATTACCATATTTATTGCACAATATTACCATATTGTATAATTCCTACCCACTACCCCTTTCCCTTGATATTTTCTTTTAAAATAGACCAGGTGGGAGGAATTATGTGAACATCTGGTAATAATTTTCATTAATCTTCATGCGATTGTCACTCCTACTTATGAAAGAACAGTAACCCAACCAAAGTTACATAAAAATCAATCAATGACCAAAATCACTGAAATCTAAACCTCCTGATACTTCCTTCTCTTTTTATTCTGATATTCTATCACTCTGCGAAATAGACTGATATTTTTAAAGCTGCTATTTAAAGTAGGAAAAAGATAGTATGTGGGGAGAGGGAATAATATAAGGGAATAATTTTTCTTAATTTTCATCTCAAAATAGGCTAAGAGAAACACTATGCATTAACAGGGTATAAAATATGCAAGGGCCAGCAGAACGTGTGTGGGCACCTGGCTTGCTTCCTGTTGCGCTACCTGACTTAATGTCATTAAGAGCTGAAACTGACCAGAGTACACAGAAGTCCTACTATTAAGGTCTGTTTCCTGAAGTCCATAAACCACAGTCGTTGTGGTTATTTTTGTTATATGAAAGGCTAGAGAAAAGGAGCCTCAGGCACACCAAGAATCTGAAACCAATTTACCATTTCCTTTGGTCAATAACCTAAGCATAGAATCCTCCACTGTGATGATGCTATGGCTAAAAGAGACAGGGATATACCTGCTTCACTCAGAAGGATTTAGAGTTAGAAGGGGCGCTTAGGCATTATCTAGGGGTTCTTGGATTCACCTGGAGTTCATGAACTTGGATGGAAAAAAATTACATCTTTAATTTCATTAATCTTTAGTTAACTTTGTAATCCTATAGATTTTATTTTATGCATTTAAAAATGTTATTTTGAGGTTAGTCTGTCAATTGATAAGCATTTATTAAGCACCTACTATATGCCAGGCACTGTGCTAAATGCTGGGGTCCATAGGCTTCACTAGACTGCCAAAGGGATCCATGACCCCAAAAAATTAACAAAGGAAGAAACAAGCATTTATTAGGTGCCTACCATGTATCAGTCATTGCTAAACGCTTATAAATCTTATGTCATTTATTTACATCATCCTTGGGAGGTAGTAGCTATTATTATCCCCATTTTACAGTTAAGGAAACTGAGGAAGAGAGAGGTTAAGTGACTTGTCCAGGGTCACACAGCCAGTACATTCATGAGGCCAGATCTGGATTCAGGTCTTCCTGACTCCAGGCCCAATGCTCTACGTCCCTGCACCAGCTCACTCCTTCTGATCAAGAACACTTCATCTATTCCAACAATATTTCTCATTTTACACATGTTGCCACTGGGTTTCCAAGAAGTTAATCCACTTTGCCCAAGATCCCAGAGATGGTGCAAAGCCAGAATTTCAACCCAGATTCTCTGACTTCAAATCCAATTTAATTTCCACTATACGATAGTATAATTTCAAGTCTCAGTGAAAAGAAGATAGAGGTGACCCAAGAAAGTAGTGTCATATAACAGAGACACCGGGTTCAAATCCTGGCTCTTACTCTTTTGAACTTTGGGGATCTTAAGCAAATCATTTAACCTATTGACCCCAGGTTCTTCATTTGTAAAACTGATGTTGGGCTGGGCTGGGCTGGGCTGGGGAAAGGAACCAGAAGGCCTGCTGTAAATCCTAAGGGGGATAGCACGTCTGACTGAGACACCTTGTGCAACACCAAGTCTTTGGAAGTGAATACAAAGTATAGTTAGAATCAGCCGCATGTGTCGTCCTGACCTTGACAGCAAGGCTATTATGACTCTATTGAGAGACAAGTGCCACACATCTCAAGTGCTATTACTTGACAGCCCCTGGGGGGTACCAGTCCAAGCCCACGGATTTCAGAAGGGGTGGAGTGCCTCCCTAATGAGGGATTTCTGACAGATTTCACTTTGGGAAAGAGGCAATGATGGACATCATAATGGGACATGATGGAGCCGGAAGGCAGGTTTACATTTGTTTCTCTAATGGTGTGTCTAGGTATTGCGTGAGGTCAGAGGGGCTGACAGAAAACCTTACAATGCAAGTGAAGTGTAACATATGGCATTTTGAGCTGAGCTACTACATATTTATGACAGTTTCACATTCTAGGGAATAGGAAAGTCCAGACCTAAGGAAACCAGAAGAGAATCCAAATAGAGTTTTACCTCTGCAGGGTATGAATGGTGCCTGCTTCTGATAGCTTTGCCTTTAAATGTACTTGAGACATACCCCCGGAATAGTCATTAAACTTCCACAGACCTACACCAGGGATGTGTAAAAACAGCAAGGATAAAGAAGAAGATATAATCTTAAAAGCTTACCTCATAATCTTAAACTCAAGCCGAAGAGAGCTATTTCAAATGTATATAGCAATACTCTCTGAGCTCATCTATTCAGAATGAAATTCAAGCCCACTGCAAATATAAAGGCCATTTAATTATTCTCTCAGAAGTGATTCAATCAAGTAAGCATTTACTAAACACCTACTAAGTGCCACACACCGAACTATGCATACAGAGAAGTCTCTGTCCTCCAGAAACTTACATTCTACTGAGAGGAAACAGCATATACACAGATGAGTCCATACAAAAATATATACAGAATAAATACAAAGTAATTCTGAGGGCTAACAACTAGGGGCGGCTAGTTGGTGAAGTAGATAAAGCACCAGGCCTGGTGTCAGGAAGACCTGATTTCAAATCTGTCCTCAGACATTAATTACCTGTGGGACTCTGGCCAAGTCACTTAACTCTGCCTCAGTTTCCTCATATGTAAAATAAGCTGGAGAAGCAAACCACTCCAGTATCTTTGCCAAGAAAACCCCTGTGGATATATTGGTACATGGAGTCAGACAGGAATGAATAACATATTTTTTATAACATAGACGTAATAATAGTGACAGCATTTACGTGGTGCTTTAAGGTTTGCAAAGCACTTTACAATTATTACCTCATTGCATCCTCACAATAATTCTAGGTAATAGGTGCTATTATTAACCCTATTTTATAAATAAGGAAACTGAGGCAGACAAAAGTTCAGTCATTTGCCCAAGGTCATAGCCAGTAAATGTTTGAGGTTGGATTAGAATTCAAGGCTTCCTGATTTTAGGTCTAGTGTAGGTATGATATATTTTTCCCTTACCAATGGGAAAAGAAACAAAAATAAGGAGAGCTGTAAATAGAAATGGGAAATATTTTCTTCCTTTCCCTTCAGACACTGATGGAAGTTAACACAAGGCAGAGCTCTTATGGAAGTTTGGTCAGGATGTTGAGGGGGCTACAGACCATACCATTGCAAGGATTGGTGGAAAGAATGGGTGAAGTTTAGCTTGGACAAGCAGGACCATGGTCGTGACTTCAGGTATTTGAAGAGCTATCATGCAAGAGAGGTATTAGCTTTACTCTGCATGGCTCTGGACTAGAGGTGTTGGATGAAAGCTGCAGAGGCCTAGGGTTAGGCTTAACATAGATAATGAAAAGGTTCCCAATGATTTGAGTTATCTGAAAGTGGGATGGCTTGCATTCCAAGGCAGGAGGTTCTCCTTCACTGAAGGTCTTCAAGAACATGCCTCAGGACCACTTTTCAGGGATTAGGGAGATGGGATTTCTTTTTGGGTGCAGAATACTTGCTGATTTGTAAGGTCATTTCCAATCTGAAAGTTGTGTGAGTGGGCAGCTAGGTGGCACAGTGGATAGAGTACCCAATCTGAAGTCAGAGAGATTCATTTTCCTGAGTTCAAATCTGGTCTCAGACACTTACTAGCTATGTGACCCCAGGCAAGTCACTTAAACATCCATTAAGTGCCTCAGTTTCTTCATCTGTAAAATGAGCTGGAGAAAGAAATGGCAAACCACTCCAGTATCTTTGCCAAGAAAATCCCAAATGGGGTCATGAAGAGTTGAATATGACAGAAACTGAACAACAATTCTGTGAGAGGCATAGCTCTCACAAACAAGCATGGACCCAGGAAATCACAGTAATTTCCTACACATGGCACAGAGATAAAAGCTAAAGAATGCCTAAAAAATGGAAACGCATTTATAACAAGAGTACTTTGGGTTTGTTGTTCAGACATTTTTCAGTCAAATTTGACTCTTAATGATCTCATTTGGGATCTTTTTTGGGGGGACAAAGATGCTGTAGCAGTTTGCTATTTCTTTTTCCAGCTCACTTTACAGATGAGGAAACTGAGGCACTTCACTGAGGGTTAAATCTAGAATCACACAGGTAGTCAGTGTCTGAGGTAAGATTTGAACTCAAATCTTCCTGACTCCAGGGCTGGTACTCTAACCGCTGTACCACCTAGTTGCTTATTGTATTTGAGAGCATATGTATCCCTTTCACCAAACCCAACTCTGAGGTTAACAGTACCTGTGTGATTAGTGTGAGGTTAACAATACCTGTGTGACTAAGATAAGTCACTTATTCTCTCTGGGTCTGTTTTCTGCTCGGTAAAAAGAGGTTGTACTAGAATCAGCACTTCTTAAATTGTGGGTCATGACCCCATATTGGGTTGAGGAAAATTTGGCAACAGTAAAAGGTTTCTGAATGTGCAAGGACCAAAAATCAATTAAAAATAAAACGTGTAATGAATCCGAGGTATTTCTGGCAGCCCTTGTCCTGTTGCATTACATGACTTCACTGCAGCCTCAGTTCTGAACACAAAGCATGGGCACTTGGCACTGCACATGCCCTCGGGCCACGCATACCAACAAACTCTGCCTAAATAGGAAAAGGGGTCAGGAGTGGAAAAAGTTTAAGAAGCCCTGGACCAGATGACTGCTGAGGTCCTCTCTAGATCTGTGAACTTGTGATCACACAGCATTAGTGAAATATTAGAGGACCTGGGTTTAAATGCCATCCATGATGATAACTATACCCATGTGTCCTCGGACAGGCCACTTAACTTCCTTGGGCCTCAGTTTCTTCCGTTGTAAAAGAGAAGGTTGGACTAGATAACCATTGCTGTCCCCTCTATCTCTAGGTTTTTGCATCTGTGATCTAGATCCTGTCAGCGTATATGCCCTTTTGTTCTACACGGCTGAGGAAAGAGGGACAATATCTTAGGGGGAAAGGGAAGACAGTTCAAAGTTAGTTTTCTACTAAAATGGTCCATTTCTCAGAGTTATAAAAAATACATGTAGACTTTCTAATTCGGCCAAATGTCACTGTTAATCTGTTTCACAGTCCCAGTTACAATGTGCTCATTCTCCATGAGTCAAGAGAAGCATATGCACTGAGTGTCTTTAGACTAAAATCCTCCTAAATCCAGCATAGTGGGTGTGATCCTAAGAAGCTTCTCAGACAGGAATTACCCTTTTCTTATTCACTTTCTCATAAAGAAAACAGCTTGGTTTCTTCATGCCAATGTCTCTCTTTCATCATCTTTTTTTTCTGAATACATTTTCCTTTCTTGTCTGCTAGCAACTCTCTTCAGCTGCTATCTATGATGGGCAAAGCACTAGAAATGACATTTTTAAGTGCTGTATGTAAGTTAGTTGTCTCTATCACAAACTATAGGAGTAATGAATACATTGAAATGGCAAGAGGAATAATGGGACAAGAGGGCCATCAGCTCCATTTATTCTAGGGTAGCTAGTGTTCCTGCCAAGAAGGGTGATTAAATTAATCAGTAAGCTCTACTAAGCCCTGGGGATACAAATATGAAGAAGAGAATCCTTTCCCTCAAGAAGCATATAATCTAAAAGGGAAAGACCACACAAAAAAGGAAGCTGAAAAGCCGTGGGAACAGGATAGAGAGGAAGCTACCCAGCTTGGGGCATACTGGAGTTCAGTCTAAGTAGTACAAATCGGTGGGAAATGAATAGATGGCTGGCCCGGGAGACCTCTTTAAATGGAAGCCAAGTTTTATACTATCAAAAGAGTAGGAATCCAAGACTGGGAACATAGTAGAAATACCTTTCATTGGTCTGAATAAAAGGAAACAGGATGAGACTTTCTTAGTTCCCTCAGTTTACAAACAGTAATCAGAATACAAAGTGATACATTCAGGATTCCCAGACCAAATCATTCCTATTTCCACTACTGATAATCATGTAATAGGTTTCATTATCATAAGTGGGATTGGGTTTCTAGGAAAATTAGCAACTTATTCTCTACCTTTTTCTTTTCTCTTTTGTTCAGTCAATTCTGATTAAGGCCAGTAAGGATTTCAACGAGACTCTCTGTATTTTCAGAATTGCTGCAGAATGACTTAAATGGATTCCCCAAATACATCACATTAAAATAGCCTGTCCTCAATTTATGTGAAATAGATGGAAGGGGGGAAAGGTAGCGGAATTCAACACTGAAGGGACCAAAGGGGAGACCTGAGGAGTGGATGGGCCGTAGCTACTAGAAATGGTCATTGTGCAGAAAATGGTTTGAAAATGAAAAAATGCATAATGTTTAGCAAGCTACTAATTGAATCTATCTTTACAATCTTTAATTTAAGAAGAAAATGTCAGTTTGATATTTCCCTTTATCACCAAGTATTATACATTTCTAATGATGGAGGCGAGAGGGAGCTCCTCATTTCTCATTCTTTACTACCATCTGTCCATGTTTGGGAACAGTCCTCCTCTGTATCATGCTGCCTCATACAACAGACCCTTTTCTATTCTTCTCGTCCCTGCTGTGAATGTGCACGTATTTTAAATTTCTCGGGGGTCCTATATATAAATTCAAGGCAATACAAAATATATGTTCCTTCACTGTAAGTCATCAGTATATCCAACAAATGCCTATTAAACATCTGCTATGGACAACACACTGTGCTAGGTGCTGTGGCTAAAAAGTATGATAATCAATGTGGTCCTTGGTCATGAAGGGCTTACAGTCTAGTAGGAGTGAGACAAGTGCCTAAAGAAGTATTCTGTGAAAATTAATGCCATGATAATAAAAATTGCCAGAGTAGCTTGAGAGATTTGAGGAAAGTGGGATTATTTCCAGCTGAGGTGATCAGGAAAAGCCTCAGGGAGATAGTAACACCTAAGCTGAGCCTTGAAGAAGGATAAGATTTTAATAAAGGCAGTTAGATGATTAAGCATGTGGAAAGCTGCCCCACCCAGAGGCAAGAAGTTCTGAGTTTAAAGCCATCCTCAGACCCTAGGTATGTGACTCTGTGCAAATCACTTGACTACTATCTGCCTCAGTTTCCCCATTTGTAAAATGGGGAATACAAACCCTCCAAGGCTGCCTAGGGGATAAAAATGAGATAATATTTGTAAAGTGTTTTATAAACCTTGAAGTGCCATAAAAATGCTAGCTATTATTGTGTGGGGCATGTAGAACTGTATAGAGATGAGAGAGAATAGAACGAGACAAGGAAAAATTGAACAATGTAACTTGCTGTAGTTAAGAAGCACCACAGTGTAGTGGGGGAAAAAAAGCACTAGGCTTGAAATCAGGAGAGACATAGGTTTGAATCCTTCCTCTGACACTTACTAGCTGTGTGAATATGAAAAATAATTTCATTTCTCTGATCCTGGTGATCCTTAACTATAAAATAAGAAAGGGATAGCAATATTTGTAGCACCTATTTTACAAGGTTGTTGTAAGTATCAAAGGAGAAAATGTGTGAAAATAGTTTGTCAAAACTTAACCAGTTTTATAAATACTGGCAAGTATAAAATAAATGCCAATTATTATTACTATTATTATGATGGTCCATATTATCATACATTGTTGTTCAGTTGTTTTCAGTCTTATCTTATTCTCCATGACCCCATTTGGGGTTTTCTTGGCAGAGATACTAGAATGGTTTGCCATTTCCTTCTCCAGCTCACTTTACAGATGAGAAAACTGAGGCAAACAGGGTTAGGTGACTTGCCCAAGGTCAGAATATTAGTGCCTCAGGTAGGATTTGAACTTGGAAAGATGAACCTTCCTGGCTCCAAACTCAGCACTCTTTCCACCGTGGCACAGTCATAGCTGCCTGTATTATTATATACCATGTTTCTGTTCATGATGAGGATGATGAGATGAGGGTACATTGGAACAACCCAGCTATGGAGTTTTTCTTTTGTCCTATAGGGATAATTCTATGTTAGGGAATGAGAAACACAGAATGTTACTGAGCAGTGAAGTGATATGGTCAGATCTATGCACTAAGATGATTGCTCTGGGGATGGTATCAAGAATGAACTCAACGAAGCAAATCCAGGAAAGAGGTGAGAGGGTGTGGACTAGGGGCAGTGGGAATGGAGAGGAGGGAATAGAGGACAGAAATATCATAGAGGTAGAATCAATAGGGATTGGCAACTGAAATAAAGTGTTTTCAAACATGCTAGATGTTTAATGTAAATCTTAAATAAAACATTTCTTCTTGATCCTTATTTTAAAGAAAAGTGATATTTGCAGACACTTTGTTATTATAGAAGATAGGGGTCTTTACTCATTCTCTCCCTTAGGGAATTTATGAAATTTCCTGTTATATTTCTTTTCAGGGCTTTAGTCAGAATGATCTATCAAGTCAAAAGAAATAGTGTGTTGAGCAGCATCCTATTTTGACACATTAAGTATGCTAGTATTTATTTTATTTATATTTAAGTGCCCTATTACACATAATGCTGTGTTAGCTGTACTTGCTTCTTGTTTCCATCACCTCTCATTCATTTCTCAAGTCCCTGTAATACGATGTCTGACTACCACTCAACTGGAGCTGTTTCCTTCAAGATTACTAATGATTATTACTAAATCCAGTAGTTTGTTTTCAGGACTCATCCTTCATGATTTCTCTGCAGCATTTGACACTGGTGATCACCCACTCTTGGATCTTCTCTCCTCTTCCAGCTTTCATGACACTGCGCACTCATGGTGTCCTTCCTATCTATCTGATTACTCTTTCTCAGTCTCTTTGTAGGTTTCATCATCTGTTATCCCTTCCCTTAAGAGTCAATATATCCCCAAGACTCACTCCTAGGACCTTGTCTCTCTTGCTAAACTCATAAGCTTCCATGAGTTTAATTATCACTTTTATGTGGATGATTTCCAAATTCACAAAATCAGCCTTCTTTCTCCAGAGCTTTATGCCCACATCATCAGCTTCCTGCTAGACATCTCTAACTTGGATGCCTCAAAAATCACAGTGTCAAGCTGGAATTATTTGTCTTTGCCCCATAAATCCACTCCTTCTCCTAACTTTACTGCTTCTGTGAAAAACAGTATCTTCCTTTTAATCACCCAGGTTTGCAATCTTAAAGTCATCTTCGACCCTTTATTATCTCTTACCCTCACCCCAATATACATTTAGTAACAAATGTTGATTCTGTCACCAAAGCTTGTCTTCTGTCATCATGTGATGGATGCCACTGTGCTATCACAAGGTGGTAAGCATACACAGATGCATACACTCATGCTTTCTTCTCAAGAATCTTATAAATTAATAGGGGGGAAAGATGTGCATAAAACAACTGTGGAAGAGAAGGATGGCAGCCAAAGAATCCAGCATGGCCCAGTGAGAGGTACATGATAAGATTTTGGGGCAGCCTTCAGTGGCGATGTAAGTATCAAACTTAGCCAAATTCCACATTTGGGCCCATTTCTCTCGTAGCCTTAGAATGGCTCAAGCCATCAACCTATTACTGCATGAGTAATAAAGTGTGAAATGGACTAGATATTCAAAGTGAAATAAACCAGCTCAGTTTAACTACACAGGATACAATCAGAAAAGTAAACATATAGCATAAATAATGAAAAATTCAAGTAGCCTTGATAACTGTATGGGAATACTAATGATAATAACAACTGATGTTGATACAGTGCTGCGAAGTTTGCCAAATGCCTTATATTCATGATCTCCATTGAGCCTTACAGCAAACCTGTGAGGTAAGCACTAAAGGTCATAGACATCCTTTTGGCAGCAGGGTTTAGGGATATTCTAAATAAGTGTTTCTTGAGAAAATTCATAGATTCCTGAAAACGTGATTTTACATCTGCATCTCTGCCTATCTTTGATGCCATGGAACACCATGCCCTACCACAAGATACCCACTACACCTGTGGCTGCCTTCCCGGCCTCCTCCCCCTCTCTTTCCCTGCCTTTAGCTTTTGAAAGTCATCTTTTTGCACTCATTCGTAGGCTCCTTGATGGCAGGGATTGTTTCTCTTTTTCTTATTTGTATCCCTGGTGTTTAGCACAGTATCTGATAGATAGTAGGCACTTAATAATTTCTTTAATTGAACTGAAAGAGAATGAACTGAGTAACACTTTTAGGGCAGGATTTACTAATCTGTGTTCAGTGGTGATCTTGGTGTTCCATGTAATAAGGATACCAGTACTTCAAGTTTCTATGACTTTGTTAGCATGAGGAACTCCCAGTATGGAAACATTTTCCATGGAGGTAGATCTCAACCCTTCTGCAACTTAGATAAATCTTAGGGAGTTTCCTAGGCAGAAAAAAGTTGAGTCATATTCTTGGGATCATGCAATTAGTGTCACAGGTAAGATTTAAAGCTAGGTCTTCCTGATTAACATTCTGTATACAACATCATATCGGCATACACAGCAGACACTGTAAAAAAAAGAAAGGTAGTGGTATCATCCTCTGAAAGATGAAATATAAAACCATATATGTGTTGAAAATACTATGTAGAGCAATTGGAAATAGGTTCAATTTCATCTATTTTGCTCCCAAAATTTTCCAATTTCACTTTATCCATGGGAATATATAATTTCTCTCCTCTTCTGCTCCCCTGCCCCAGGTATGGGACAACATTTATAGGTTTGATCAATACATTTCATTTTCAAGAGTGTTTTTGTCCAAATTGCTTGAGAAATGCTGTTTTAGGAATTACTAAGCAATTCTGTTATTTGTACAAAGTCCATTTAAAAATGAACAGTGGAGAGAATGTAAGATGCAGTTCTCATTTTAAACTTTTTTTTAAAATGTTGATTGATAATCTTTTACGTAGCAAAAAATTAAGAGGCATCATGCAAGGTAACAGCTTAGTTTATTTTCTTCTTGGAAATGGAAATAAAATATGACTGAACTCAAGGGTAAATGAATGTCTGATTAGAGCTGAATCAAGAAAAAATATTAACAAAAATGCCAGTGTCCTGCCTATTGTAGTGGATGTAATGCAAATCCTGCCTCTGATGCTTACTATTTGTTCAACTGTGATCAAATTACTTAACTTCCCTGAGTCTCAGTTTTCTCATCTGTAAAACAGGGATAATAATAACACCCTACCTCACAAGTTTGTTGTGGAGCTCAAATGATATAATGTACATAAAGCATTTCAGAAACCATAGTGCACTACACAGAAGTGAGAGATTATTATTATCAATATATAATTAATAACATTAATTATGATTAGATTAATGCTAATATTTTCTCATTTTTCAATGGAGTTTAGATAGAAATAGTCCTGGGATGAGTAATTATCCTATTATTCTTTCAGATTTAGCATTCTGTGGATTACAGCAGTATGGAAAATATTTATCATGACATATTCCATTCTCTTTATACATATATGTCATTATATAATCTTAATGCATATTACATATTTTACTATACCTATCATTGTACCTTATAAAATCCTTTGAAGATTGGCCGATGTGCAAATTCAGATTACCATGGCTGAGTAGCCAGTAGTCAACACAATAAAATAACACCAGAATATAGGAGTAGTGAAAGAAAGAGAGAAATCTCTCACCTACCTGTACACTGGTCAGTGTAGTATACTGGTAAGCTTTGACTACCAGGTAATTTGCTTCTAGATCTATGATGCCTAGGATCATATATTTCCACCATCTTCGCCTCAAAATTGCCAGCAAGTTTTCTTCTCCTGGATGAAAAAGAGTTAAGTAGAAATGAATTCGAGTTTGGGACCTATCATATATCACACATTTGGCAAGGATTCTAATATTTTGCAGTGTTACATTTTCTGATCACACCAAATGCCTAATGGAGCAAATGAATTAAAGTGTCAGGGACTCACAATCTTAACTTAGTCTACAATCTTTCTTGTAAATATCAGTTCTCCAAATTAGTTTTTAGGCATGAGAAGGATGAGGCAGGTTATTAGTTCACCATGGAAAACATTTTCTCAGAAATGAATAGGAAAAAAAAATCATTATATCACTTTGCAATGGAATAAGAACATTTATTAGAAAAGACACATAAATCATACTGGGCACAAAAATACAGTGAGGTCCACCATTACTGTAGCAAGAATTCCAGAAATGAATGGAAGATGCTTGAGGATCAAGCTCTTCCCTCTCACTTCTGTCTTGGGACCTTTCCACTACACTAAACTACCTCCTTTAGGTCTGAAGCTCCCTTTCTGAACATGGCATACTAAAGTGATCCTTATGGTCCGGGCTGTCTCTTTGGAATCAGTACAACTACTGAGAGATAGAGAGAGAAGGTCAAGTCTCAGGAATGTGCTAGCCTAGCTGCAGACCTCTGTAACATAGCCACAGCAGGTAATTTGAGGAAAGCGTGGTGTAATGGAAAGAACACTAGACTTGGGATGACAAGATCTGAGTTCAAGTCTTGGCCCTGCTATTGACTGGCTATGTGAGTCTGAGCAAGTTAAGTTTTCTGAGCCTTGTTTCTCATCTTTAAAATGGGGAAAATAATGACTGACATTTTACATAGTGTTTTAATGTTTATAAAATCACTTACATATATGTGTGTGTGTGTGTACGTATATATATATATATGTGTATATATATGTATGTATGTATAGTCTTCTTTAATCCTCACAATAACCCCATGGAAATGTTCTATAGGTATTTTTATTTCTGTCTTATGGATGAAGAAATATAGGCTTAGAGGCTATGAATTGTCCACAGTCACCCAACTAATAAACATCAAAGACCAGCGACCACTAACTTAACTTAAAAAACTGAACTCGTTATCTTTTTCCCCAAACCCTCCCATTTTCCTATCTTTTCTATTACTGTAGAAGGTATCCCCATCTTCCTAATCATCCAGGCTTGCAACCTACATATCATTGGCGTACTCTCTCTCTCTCTCTCCTCTCACATCTAATCTATTGCTATGGGTTTGTTGATTTTACCTTTATGACGTCTCTTGCCTATGCCCCCTTCTCTCCTCTGATACTGCCCCCACTCTGGTACAGGACTTTATCACTTCATACCTGGACTATTGCTAGACCCTACTTGGTTGGTCTTTCTGTCACAAGTCTCTCCCCTCTCCAATCCAGCTTCCATTCAGCTGTCAAACTGATCTTTCTAAATCACATACCTCTCACCCTCCCCAGTTCAATCAACTCGTGTCTCCCTATTGTTTCTAGGACCAAACGTAAAATCTTGTTTGACTCTTAAAGTCTTCCATATCTTGGTCCCCTTCCTAACTTTCTAATCTTATTCCTTATACCCCACAACTTATTTTGCATTTCAGTGACACTGGTCTTTTTGTTGTTGCTCATACTAAACATTCTATGTCTCTGACTATAGGCATTTTACTTGCTGACCTCCCATGCTTGGAACTCTCTCCCTCTTTATTTCTGTCTCCTGGCTTGCCAGGCTACCTTCAAGTCTCACTTTCCAAGAAGCCTTTCCTGATCCTCCTTAATGTCAATGCCTTCCCTTTGTTGATAATCTCCAATTGATTCAGTATACATCTTCCTTTTCTATAGTACTGTTGTTTGCATGCTGTTTCCCCAGTTGGACTGTGAGCTCCTTGGGAGCAGAGGTCTCTTTTGCCTTTCTTTGTACCTCCAGTGCTTAGCAGTGTCTGCCCATAGTAGGTGCTTAAAAATGCTTGCTGACTGACTGGCTGACTTCCCACACCATGCTGCCTCTCCAATAATTCTTGCCCTGCTTATCTCAGGGGAATGTTATGAGGATCAGAGGAAGTAATCTATGTAAAGTACTTTGTAAAGTCATCAGACTCATAAGCATAAGAGCCAGAAGGGTCCTTGGAGATAATTTAGGCTAGAGATTCCTACCTTTCTTTTTTTTAAAATTTAATTTAATATATTTAATTTTCAGCATTGATTTTTACAAGAGTTTGAATTACAAACTTTCTCCCCACTTCTACCCTCCACCCCACTCCAAGATGGTGTATATTCTGGTTGCCCTGTTCCCCGGTCAGCCCTCCCTTCTGTCACCCTACTTCCCCTCCCATCCCCCTTTCTCCTCTTCTCTTGTAGGGAAAGATAAATTTCTATGCCTCATTGCCTGTGTATCTTATTTCCTAGTTGCATGCAAAAATGTTTTTTTTTTTGTTTTTGAACATCTGTTTTTAAAACTTTGAGTTCCAAATTCTCTCCCC
>CM053627.1:127168456-127204019 GCA_028646595.1 Phalanger gymnotis
TGGCCTGAGACCAGTTCATGTTTTTCTTGGAGGCTTTTGTTGTAGGCTCTTTGACTTTGTTGACTTCTTGTGGCTGTATGTTTTGGTCTTCTTCATCACCAAAGAAAGATTCCAAAGTCTGAGACTGAATCTGAGTGTGTTTTCGTTGCCTGGCCATATTCCCAGCCAGCTTACTTGACTCTTGAGTTTTTCAGCAGGGTACGACTGCTTGTAGAGTAAGTAAAGAGTTCTATGTTCTAAGTCTGAGGGGATGCGCCATTAATTTCAGAGCTATTTCTATACAGCCAGCTCTGCCACACCAGCACTCTTCCTTCCTCAAGAACTGCCAACTGGACCTGATGAAAATCTTAAGCAGGCTCTGCACTCCTGCTCTGATCCACCTCTGAATTCCTCCTACCAGGTGGGCCTGGGGCCAGAAGCAACTGCAGCTGTAGTTCTGTAGCTGCATCTCCCCCCGCTGCCCCTAGGGTGGTGGCCAAACTGCACTCTTTTCACTCTGTCCCCTGCAGCTTTTCCCACTAACCTTCTCTGTTGTCTTTGGTGTATGTGGGTTGAGAAGTCTGGTAACTGCCACAGCTCACTGATTCAGGGCGCTAGGGCTTGTTCCGCCCGGCTCCTGGTCTGGTTGGTCCTGACGCCACGGGTGCTGGGCTCCGCTCCCCTCTGCTCCATGCATGATACACC
Organism: Phalanger gymnotis; assembly: GCA_028646595.1. NCBI lineage: Eukaryota > Metazoa > Chordata > Mammalia > Diprotodontia > Phalangeridae > Phalanger > Phalanger gymnotis. Next base: position 127,169,141 of record CM053627.1, read on the forward strand.
TCATCCAGTGACCATCCAGGCTGTCCTGAGTTGGATCCCTGCTTCCCTCTGCTAATTTGTGGGTTCTGCAGTTCTAGAATTTGTTCAGAGCCATTTTTTATAGGTTTTTGGAGGGACCTGGCAGGCAGGTCACACAAGTCCCTGCTTTCCAGCCACCACCTTGGCTCTGCCCCCAAGATTCCTAACTTTCAGTCCATAGACCCAAAAGGAATCCATGAGTATGTTAGTTCCCAAGAACTTCCATGAAAAAAATTACATATTTGTAATCCTATATATTTTATTTTTACTTAAAATCATATAAAACATTATTCTGAGGAAGGGTCCATAGGCTTCTAGACTACCAGTGAGATCCATGACACAAAAATTGTTAAGAAGCTCCAATCTAGTACTACTCCCTCATGTTATAGGTGAGGAAACTGAGGCCAATAAGGTAAAATGACTTGATAAAAGTTGTGTAACTAGTAAGTGGATTAATTGGAACTTGAACTCTAATCTTATGATTCTTAGGAAAGTTCTCATCCTCTTTTTTCTTCTTATCCTCATTAGAACATTCATTAGGATCCATTTATATGATACACTCTCCCAACTATAAACACCTTCCTTCAGTCCGTATATATAAATCTACAATTGAAAGGGACCTCTCAGAGGTACTCTTTCTTGATCTTATTTTACAGATGAAGAAATTGAGGGAAAGTTAGATCACTTGCCCAAGGTCATACCAGTATAATGCATCAGGTAACAAAGAAAGTAAGCATTAGAGGTAAGATTTGAACCTAGGTCCTTTCCTACTAATTAGGGTCAAAACTCTACCACTGTGATTACCACATGGAGTAGTTTCAAGCCAAGAAAGAATCTTGACTTGAACACATCTCCAGTAATATAGGAAAATGGCAATTTGGTGGTGTTATGGCAGTCAGTGACTGATTAGGGAGAGCTTTTGAAGTGAGGGAACTTTGAAAGGCCAGGCATCCATATCTGTCAAGTATCTCTTCTTAAATAATAGTCTTGCTTAGAATAGGGTTACAGTAAAACAAGTAAATTCAACTTATTTTTTGGCAAGAGTGATTCTAAACAGTGACTAAATAGACAACAATCCTGTGACATGGCAGTCACTTTCACATCCTCCTCTCCTCTCCCTCACTGCACACACACACACACACACACACACACACACACACACACACACACACACACACACACACATTTCCCCCCAAAGATGTAAAAACAATTTTTTAATATTTATTTTTTAAAAAAGTTTTGAATTCCAAATTCTATTCCTCTCTCCCTCCCTCCTTCCCTGCCTTGAGATGTAAATAATCAGATATAGGTCATACATATGCAATCCTATTAAACATTTTCATATTAGTTCTTTTGTAAGAGAAGACAAGTGAAAGAAAAAGAACCACAGAAAGAAAGTGAAAAATAGTATGCTTCTATAATCAAACAATATCAGCTCTTTCTCTGGAGGTAGATAGTATGCTTCATCATTAGTCCTTTGGGATTGTCTTAGATCATTGTATTGCTTAGAATAGCTAAGTCATTCACAATTCTTCACTGAACAATATCGCTATTACTGTGTATAATGGTCTCCTGGTTCTGTTTACTTCACTTTGCATCAGTTCAAATAAGTCTTTCTAGGTTTTTGTGAGAACATCCTGCTTGTCATTTCTTATAGCACAATAATATTCCATCACATTCATATACCACGGCTTGTTTAGCCATCTCTCAATTATATCCTTGTATTTTCAGTGGAGAGAACACACTAGCCTGGGAAGTGGATTTGTCCTACATACCAAGTTCAGAATTTCCTTGTCTATGGTTGATCTGTTTCATGGTCAAATTTAAGATGATGCCCACACAAGGCATGGTGAACAAGGTGAAATAAAAAAAATTCTATTATGAATCTATGACTCAAATGAAGAAAAATTAAATCTGTTCACAAATCTGTGACTAAAATCAAATCAACATTTTTCTTGGTTTCAAGTTTGGTGAGACAGAACAATGGGCAAGTCGATGCATATTAAAAGAAAAATTGAAAAGAATTCACACATATTCAAATCTATTTTCCCTTCAATTTATAAACATTTATTGAGCGTCTACTTTGTATGAAATCCTATGCTGCATTAATATGTAGAGAACAGCTCTGATATTTGAGAACATTTGCTTTGTCTTATTGTAAACTCAAGTCTGATCAAAACAAAATAAAAAAGGAGAAATCTTGAAAATTTTTCTCATATTTGGGGAATTTCCATAGTTTAGAGAAAATTTTAAAATGTTTTGGATTCTTTGGGCATTTTAAGGGATAATTTGTGGATTTGGATATTATCATCTTTAGTAGACAGCTATTTAGATACAAAAAATATAGCTTCTAGCATAATGCCTTGCACATAAGTATTTAATGTGTTGAATTAAATGCCTAGTTTTTATTAGCTGAATGTAGTGATTGATACCTTCTGACAATGACTAAAGATTCGTCAGCCCCATATTAGCCCCGCTAAATCCCTCCCCCCAACTCCTTCAGGGAGAGGCTTTCTGGTCAATACAGTTTAGCAGACTGGAGCTGAGATGATTGGTTACAGGGAACAATGTCCAGCAGTTATCATAGTGGAATTACATCATGAAAAGTAAAGGGCCCCTAGTGGGGAGAGAGATGGCGAAGAAAAGGTGACGGAAAGGTACAGACGTACAGAGTTCTGACATCACCAAAAAACATTGGTGGCCCTGCACTATTAGAAACATACATTATCCCCTCCACACATGAACCCTAGCCACATATATTTCCCACATGTTTGCCTTTCTGTGAATCTGCCCTGGCTATATATATTCCCTATGTGTGATTTCTAAGCATATCTACTCTGCCCAATAATTGTATGTGGATTTATTGGAGAGTGTGACCCAGGATTATGAGACAAATGGCCCAATACTAATTTCCTTCATAAACTATTTTATTAAATATTTTTATTTTTAACTAATTGCATTTTTTGACTAAATAGTAAAAGTAAATGTATTGGGGGCATATAGCTTTGAATGCATGCAAACCTACAGAATACCTTTTGGGTGTAGCATCTGGGAACTTCATTATAGATTTATTTACTCAGCATGTGATAGCACTGGTTCTGGAAAGACACTTTGAACACATGTGAAAGGTTGAGCACAGAAAATAAAATAAATCAATGGTATATTAAATCCCAAACCCAAGAGTAAAAAAAAAAGTTCTCATTATAAAATTGCCATTAGCCTGATTAATTCACGCAATCAAAAGAATATGAAGTTTGCCAAAGTAAGCATATCCCAATAGATAGTGCAGAAATTATGCTTCCACGATGTTCTCAAGCTCCTGTCAATCAACGGAAAACATTATATGGACCCAAAGGATGATTAATTTCCCTTACTGTTCTACTAAAGATGGAGCCTGCAGTGTGTGAAAAACCCAAACACATGTTCTTACATTCACTTTTCACTTGAAGCACCTGAAACATGTAATGTACTCATGTAGCAGTATAAGTCTGGGAGGTGAGAAAATATCTTTTATTTTATTGTAATCATGAAAAGGAATTTTTTAAAAGTACCACTTGGAGACATAGCTATATGGTTCCCATTACCATGGAAGCATACTGGGTCATCAGTACTTTTCCAGGCATATTTAAAATGCATTCCTAAGAGCTACAACACCAGAATGCTTCTATAGCTCCATATAATGAAATTACTAGAAGTACCAGCATAATTGTGAGGAATTTCCCAAAATTTTGAAGGAGAAAAAAAAGATTGTTTTTTTTTCTTGAGAAAAGATGACAGAAGAAATTATCAAAGCCAAAGATGGAAGATTAGGATTATAGGTTAGGATTTTAAAGGCATTCTACTTTTAAAAAGGGGAGTAAAACACTTATCATTCAAAAATATTCATATATTAATTCATTCAAGAATATTTGTGCAACACCTGTGCTATATAAAGCACTATGCCAGGTGCTGCAGGAGGTAGGCTGACATCTCTGTCCACAAGTACAGGAAAAATAAGACAAAACCAGTACAAAATAGATTATGTAGAAGAATGTAATAAGTACAGTAAATAAAGGTCCAAGGGGAGAGACCACATGTAGGCAGAAGATCAAGAAAAAAATTTCATTAAGAAATTAGACATTTGAACAATTTTTAAAAGGCAGAACTTGAATCAATGAATCAAACATTTATTAAGTATCCCTACTATGTGTCAGACACTGTTGTAGACACTGGGGGTGTAAAAACAACAACAAAAAAGACAAGTAGGCAACACCTGAGTCCAGTTTTGAAGGAAACCTAGGATCCCTTTGAGGTGGAGGTAAGGGGGGAAGGGAGTTGTATTTCAGACAAAAGAAGATAGTATGGACACACAGGATTGAGTGCTTAGGCTGGACAATAGAGAGAAGAAAGAGAAGTAATGTATAATTAGGCTGGCAAGGAGCTAGGTTGGGAAGGGTTATAATGCCAGGGTTATATTTCCTTGACAGAGGAGTTGGATTTTAACAGATGGAAATGGGTGAACAAAGTATTCCAAAGGCAGAGAAAAAATGAGCACAAGTAGGGAAGAAGAAGAGCCTGGCATCTTGTTGGGGAACAGCAAATTATTTAGTTTCTCTGAAATTGCGAGTTCAGACACAGGAGTAGTGAGAAAGAGGCCTAGAAAAGTGACTGAGGCCAGAGCGTGGAGGGTCTGGGAAACCAGGTTAAACAGTTTGGATCTGATTTTGTAGACATTGGGAGCCATTGAAGGGTTTATGAGCAGGGTGGTAGCAGCGGGAAAGGAATGGAGGGGATAGACTAGAAAGTCATTAAACAGGTAAAAAAGGCACGACTGTAAAAAAATATAATAAATTATGATTTAAAAAAATTGATTTTGTAAGAACAAAAATTTGCCACATGAAATGGCATTTGGCCATTTAGAACAGTGACATATTGGTAATAGTTTCAACAGAAGGATCCACATTTTATTTTGCTATCTATGTGATGTGCAATGAAACAGCTGATACACTTTTGCATGGGCAGGCAGGCTTTACATCCTACCCGTTTTGCTAAGGCAGGAATTATACTGAAGCTCTGTGACTATATCTATTTATCCAAATACATGGTGGGTTGGGGTAAGGTGGGGCAGTCTATTTGTGTGTGTGTGGTGGGGAAGGGAATCTTACACTTTAGATCATGAAGAAGACCTCCAACAATTAAGATTTAGTGTCAGTCTTTCTAAATATAGCTTTAAAACAAAATATGAATGATATGGCTGAATGAAAAAGAAATACCATTACAGGATTCCCTTGGTTGTTTGAAGATAGCGTTTGAAGATGACAATTTTTAAAAGCTTATTAGATGCATTGTTATATTCTATGTTGTTAATGAAAGTAATAACAATCCTAGTACCTGGTATGGTGCCATTCATTCAGTAGATATCTAATAACTCTTTGTCAAATGAATAAAGGAGGGAAAGAAGGAGGTTTTTCAGCACAAGGGTTGTAACAGTTCACATTCCATCCAAAAAACATGGGTCAGAGTCACAAAAGGTCTCCCAATAACACTGACTCATACTGTTCTTGTTAACACTTTGAGGTCACCAGTGGTCGCTTGAATAGAGAATGAGAATACCGCAAGAGTGTACAGCCAAGGTGCCCTCTGCTAGTGGAACAAGGGGCCCAATTATCCCTCCGGCCATATTTTCATGGAGGACTCACACTCATAAAGTGATCCTTCATATTCACGACAACTTTGGGCATAACCAGAGGCAAGCATATACTTCACTTACAGCCACTACTGAGAGAGAGGGGCCATACAAGTCGGTTGAGGTGCCCAGCTTCAATAGACACTTTCATCATGGCTTAAAATTTTAGGCCATTAGGCAATCTCTCCTTTCTAGAACTTTGTAGGAAATGGTTAAATGTTAAGGGATGACTCTGAGAAGGATGATGAATGATGGAGTAGACTTGGAACTTCAAGTTTTCCAAAAGCTGAAAATTAACATTGGGGTTATTTGTATGATGCAGTTGTCAGCAACAGGATGGGCAGGAGAGGAAGTACTCTCTAGAAGGTGTTGTATTTAACTGTTAAATATTCTGCCCTAGGGCAAAGACATAGCTGTCCTGTCTTAGTTCTGGGGAAAACCAAACTAGAGCTTGTTGCTTTGGCAACCACCAATGTCTCCTGCTTTAGTCAGTGATAAATGCTTTTTGAAAGCAATCTTGGAATGAAATGAACCTATTGGGATATACTCTGAATTCTATCCATTAAGAATTTTCCTTATCTATTTCTTTTGTGTCTCCTTTACTTCCTTTTCTCACCTACTAAATGAAGGTAGCTCCTCGGGTTCTAGTTTTAGTTCTCAACATAGGGTACTGAGACTTTTGCAAGGTATTTGATATCCTTGATCACAAATTCCAGAGATGTAGACTGGATAACACAAGTGAGGTCAATTCAGAACTGGCTGAATGAGTGAATCCAAAGAGTGCTGCTTAATGGAGTGATGTCAACTAGAAAAAATATAGCATGTCACAAGGACTTATCATTTAGTGCTCAACATTTTAACCAAAGACCTGGATAATAGCATAGATGACAGAAAACTTGGACAGACAATCAACTTATTGGATGTCAGAATCAGGATTCCACAAGATCGTGATAGGATAAAACAAACAAATCTAACGAGATTAAATATAATGGGGATGACTGTAAAATTCTACATTTTGGCTCAAAAAGTAGACTGTACAAGTACAGTGTGGGGGACAGATTTGACTTGACAACAGTTCATAGTAAAAAGGCCCTAGTGAAACATGGCAATTCTACAAATGAATGCCATCTAAGGTTGACGGAAAGAATAATATTCAGCAAGGGGGATTATCACAGCCCACCATACTCTGCCCTGGTTAGATTGTATGTGGAGTATTATGTTTACTTCTGGATATCACATTTTAGGAAGTCTGATGTGCTGCCAGCGGCTGTGGTGCCGAAATGGCTGGAGATGGCCGAATGCCCCGGAGAGTGAAAAGAAAAACACAAAACATGGGCCAGGCGGAAGAGTAAAGAACAGCTCCATTTATTAAACTGAGGGACAGGGCTTATATACCTTTTAGGCAAGCAGAATCAACAAATCCATGTGTGAGACATTTGCATAATGCATGACTTCCTCATGCTTTTGTTCTCCTTTTGCATAAATAATATTGTGTTAATAGCCCACAGGCGGTATTTAGCACAGGTGTGCTGTGGGGTTTTTGGAGAGTACACGTGTATACTGAGCAGCGCATGCCTGCCAAGGTGGGGGATGGAGAGCCCACATGCCAAGTTATCAGCCCAAGGGCAAGAACACGCCTCTGGCCTGTATCTTATCCCAGAATGGGCTTTCTCAGAGCTGGCCCTCTACAATGACGAAACTCTGAACTATGTTCAGAGGACAGGAATGAGAATGGAGACCAGACTTAAAACCATGTCCTGTCAAGATCAACTGAATGAAATGGGGATGTTTAACACGGAGAGGACTTGAGAAGATAGAATGGATTCTCTTCTTGCAAGTGAAGGAGCTGCTATCATTTGGAAGATGGATTTGCCAGTTTGTTTCCAGAACATGAGCTAAGAGTAGTAAGTGGAAGTTTCAGAGGGGTTGATTTCAGTGCGATATATGAAGAAATTTCCTAATGATTAGGCTGGCCAAAAGTGGAATAGGGTGCCTCAAGAGGAAGCAAGTTCTCCATCACTGAAAGGATCTAAGTGTTGACAAGAGTGAAGCTGGACAACCCCAGTCTGACCAGATTACAAAAATGGAAAAAAAATCGTGCTTTTGGATGATACTGCTTTTAGCAAGCACTCATGTTAACACATTTAGTTGTTCGCAAATATCTGCTGGTACCTAAAACAACTTCTCTGTGCCCACACCACACTGAAAAGGCATTGTTTCTAGGTTTTCCCTACAAGTCATTTGGGAGTGTATGTGTAAAGGTTGTCTTTCCTATCCCATTGCTAATCATTTCAGTTCTGATTAAATGTGTTACTTTAAAAATGTATATTCTCTATCCTTTCTTCTAGTAAGGTAGACACTATGTTCAGATGAATTTAGAGAGTCTCTGCCCTGTCTTCTGCACCTTTCCAGCAAAGATCAAGGCTTGAGCCAACTGAGATGTTTATCATCCAAAATATCAATGTTGAACCCAGGAGTCTGAGTGAGGCCAGAGTTGAAGGGAATGTGGAGTATATATAGACAATACTTATGACTGGAAAGTTTATTTACAAAAATATTAAATGGTTATTAAATATGACACAGTAGTCTTGTGTTTAACACTGTATATTATGCTCTAAGAATCTATTTATTGAATTGGAGGAAAACATGTGGCTATCAACTACATATTGTAAAACACATCTGGATAATACTAACTCTAAACGAGATGTCACAAGGCAGTTAAAAATACAATAATTATTCTAGCCTAATTTCCCAAGTAGAATAGTATCTGAAACACAGTACTTGATAAATGTTTTATTGATTGATAGCATTATTTCCTATGAGAAACAACATGGTCTGAGTAAAGTGTTGGGCCAGAAAGGACCCAAGTACTGATACCAACTAGTTATGTGATCATGGATAAGTAACTGATCTTTCTCAGTCTGTTAAAGTTGGCAACTTATGTGAGGGGACAGAATTTTCTTACCAGAAGTTTTCCATACCACATCTTTGGACCAAATTGTGTGTGTATGCATATCTGTACATATGTGTATTATAATACACATGCATTTATTACAATATACACACATATACATATATGTCTTAGAAAGTCAGTGTGGCATATATATGTGTGTTTATATGTATAACACATACATACATATGATATATATTTTGAAAAAGGCAATGTGACAAATGAATGAATATATATTATATGAACATGTATATTCATTCATTTATGCGTATTATATAACATATCTATACCTGTTCTGAAAGAAGCAATGGCACAGTGGATTGAAAATCGAACTTGGAACTTGCAGGAAGTCCTGGATTCAAATCCTATTTCTTACACTTATTATCTGTGTGACCCTGGGCAAATCATTCAACTCTTCTGAGTCTCATCTACTAAGTTTTAGACAGGCTATGATTTGCATTGATGTCTCATATATATTAAGGCATTGTATTAAGATACTGTTGCCCATGGTCTACAGTACCTTGACAAGTCTTGCTGTTTGCTTACAGGTGGGAAGGTATACTCTGGGTAGAATTTGATTCCTTAAAAGAAAATTGCGAGTCAGAGTTCACTGGCAGTTTTCTGGAAGGTGAATAGCAAGGATAGGAGAAGGGCATGTGATTCTTACCAATTGGAAAGCAATGTCACAACTTATCAGTGAAAGGCAAATTAGTACCTAAAGGAGAAAGAGGCAGTGCTAATGCCATTGTGGAAAGATGCCCACCTAAAAAGGATTTTTAATTGTGGGATTCCAATAGCCATTTATTTTAAGACAAATATATCATGAAAATGGAGAATGTGGAGGGCTTAATTACATACAAGGCAAATGACTTAATAATGGGTTTATTTCACTGCTTCTAGGTGGATAGTCCTTGCAGGATAAGAAAGAAGTAAATTATTCTAGCTCAAAATGTGAAGCCCTTAAACTACCAGAGCCTTTCATGAGCCATGAACATTAATAATCATTGTGATTTGACAAGAAACATTTCTTAACTTCTAAACCTATAAGCTTCGTGTTAAAAACTCCTCTTTAACACAAATTCAGTTAGCTGAAATCTGTGAAAATTGTCTTCCTTTTCTGGATTTCTGTATGCTAGCCCCTTGTCAGGAGGTGAATGTGTAAAATTTTATATAGCAGCTTTTTGTGCTATATTCCTCCAGAGCATTTCATGGGCTCATATTTCTGATGTGAAGTTAATATAATTATTGTGCCTTCTGGGGCAAAAAGCACCCTCAGTCCCACCCTCCTTTCAAGTTAACAAATGTTTATTAGCTGCCTACTATGTGTAAGGTCCACGTGCTAGGGGTCAACTTGCTAGCTGAATATATTTCCGAGTTGTATAAAACATGAATGAGAAAGACCACAACTCTTTAGGATAACTAAAATCCTGAATAGGAAAATGAGACTTCAGTTGTTAAATGCTTTGTTTGGGCCCAGAACTATGGACAGGGAGGATGTTATAGGATACCTCTTACCAAAAATAGTTCTTGAGATGGTGACTACTCATTTAGGGTGATTTTCAGTGCTTCGTGCTTTGTTCAGAAAACTCATTTGATCTTCTTGGAAAGAATGAAAGTACAAAAGAATGGTTCTACTTACAAGAATAAGGCAGCCACCATCAATAACAGCCTCAAAGAAGCTTTGGACATCTACTATGGCTTTAAAAATTTTGTGTCTTTGTATGATCCCACTTTTAACAGACATATCTGTCCAATATAGTTAGTTGTTTCAGGATATCTTTGTAAATATATGCTGGTACCTAAAGTATCACATCAAAACTTGAGCTCAGTTAAAAATATTTTTAACTTGCAATTCAGAAAAAAAAAACAAAAAAATTGAAAAAAAAACCCCTTAAGCTCATCATTTGGTTTAAATTGACTAACTAATCAACAAATCAACCGAGTTTTATTAAGTGCCTACTATGTGCCAGGAACTGTGCTAGGCAGGACTGGCCAAAGATGAAGAGATGGATGATGGAATGCTGACTTTGGGTGACTGGAATGTGGGGTATGTGAAGGGAAGGAATATAAAATTAGTCTGGAAAGATAGGTTAGAATTCAGTTATGGATAGCTTTAAATACTAGACTGGATGGTTAGTATTTTGTCCTAAAGAAAATAAGCCATTGAAGTTTTTTATCTCAAGAATGATGGAGTCAGATCTGTGCCTTAGGAAGATGGTTTTGACAGCCTACCACCATCATCATCACACTATCAACAAGCATTTATTAAGTATTTTTTTACATACCAAGTACTAAGCTAAGCACTGGAGACACACAAAAAGGCCAAAACCAGTCACTGACCTTAAAGAACTCCCATTCTAATGGAGGAGAAAATATGCAAATGACTATGTAGATGAAAGATATTTTTAAGAGCAGATGGGAGGCATTAAAAGGTAAGGCAGGAAAGGTAGGTCAGATTCAGATTCCATAGAATATTGAATATCAGGCTATGTAATTTGGACTTTATTTGGTAGACAATGGGAATCTTTTTAAATAGAGATTATCTGTAAGAACCACCTGAATATTTTGTACACATGGCCTGGAAAAGGCTGGTTCAGTATTGGGAAAACAATAAGCATAATTGACCACATGAATAACAAAAATAGCAAAAGTGATATGACTATCTCAATAGATGCAGAAAAAGCTTTTGACAAAATACAACACCCATTCCTTTAAAAACACTAGAAAGTACAGAAATAAATGCAACTTAAAATAATAAGTAGTATTTATCTAAAACCAAGAGCTAGAATTATCTGTAATGAGGATAAACTAGAAGCCTTCCCGAAAAGATAAGAGGTGAAACAAAGATGTCCATTATCACCACTATTATTTAATATTCTAGAAATGCTAGCCATATCAATAAGACAAGAAGAAGGAATAAGAATAGGTGATGAGAAAACAAAACTATCACTCTTTTGCAGATGATATGATGGTGTATTTAGAGCACCCTAGAGAATCAACTGAAAAAAAGTTTTAAAAGTTAAAACTTTAGCAAAGTTGCAGTATATAAAATAAAGCGCAAATCATCAGCATTTCTATATATTACCAACAAAACACAGCAGGAAGAGATACAAGAAAAATTCTATTTAAAACAATTTCAGACATTATAAAATACCTGGGACTGTACCTGCCAAGACAAACCCAGGTACTATATGAACAGTTACAAAATGCTTTTCATACAAATAAAGACAGATCTAAACAACTAGAGAAATGTTAATTGTTCATGGATAGACTGAGTCAATATAATAAAAATAATAATTTTCAAATATTAAGATATTTATAGCTGCTCTTTTTTGTGTTGGCAAAGAACCGGAAATTCTGGGGATGCCCATCAATTGGAGAATGGTTGAATAAGTTGTGGCATATGACTGTGATGGAATACTACTATAGTATAAGAAATGATGGGCTCCATGATCTTAGAAAAACATAGATAGACTTGCATGAAATAATGAAGAGAGAAATGAGCAGAATCAAGAGAATATTGTATATAGTAACAACAATATTGTTTTAAGAAAAACCTTGAGCGACTAAGTCGTTTTGACTATTACAACTCTTCAAATTAACTATAAAGGACATATGGAGATGCTACCTGCATCCAAAGAAAGAACCGATAAAGAGAAGTATATATAGAATGGTTTTACACACACACACACACACACACACACACACACACATACTTCTGTCTAATAGTAGCCATCTCTAGGGTAGCAGGGAGAGGAGGGAAGAAAAAAAGTAAAAAAAAAATTTACATGATAACTTTTATGTTTAAAAGAAATAACAAGTTGTACATAATAGATGTGCAGTTTCATGTACAATTATCTTGCTTTTTTCCCATTCTATTGTTATGGAAATGCTTATTTTATTTTTTAAGTTCAGAATGAAGTAAATAAAAAAAATTTAAATGACAATTTTACCTAAATTAATTTACCTATTCAGTGCATACTAATCAAACTAAAAATAGTTATTTTATAGAACTAGAAAAAATAATAACAAAATTCATCTAGACTGAAGAACAAGGAGATCAGTGGAAAAAAAAAACGTGAAGGAAGGTGTCCTAGCAGTACCAGATCTGAAACTGTATTACAAAGGGGTAATCATCAACACAATGTGGTACTGGTAAGAAACAGGGTGGTAGATCAGTGGAACAGTTTAGGTATATAATACACAGAAGTAATTGACCATAATAATCTAATGATTGATAAGTGTGAAGATCCAAGCTTTTGGGGCAAGAACTCACCATTTAAGAAAAATCACTGGAAAACTGGAAAGCAATTAGGCTGAAGCTAGCTATAGACCAACAATCACACATTATATGCAAAAAATAAGGTCAAAATGGATAAATTATTTAGATAAAGAGGGGAATATCACAAGTAAATTGGGAGAGCATGAAAAATTTTATCTGTCAGATGCATAGATAATGAAAGAGTTTATGACCAAATGAGAGATAGATAAGATCATGGGAAGTAAAATGTATCATTTTGATTAAATGAAATTAAAATTTTTTTGCACAAACAAAGCTAATGCAGCCAAAGAAAAGAAGGAAACAGGGGAAGGGGGATTTTTACAGCAAGTTTCTCTGATTAAGGACTCATTTCTTGGAAACTGAGTTAAATTTCTAAAAATATGAGCCATTTCCCAATTGATAAATGGTCAAAAGACATGAACAGACAGTTTTCAGAAGAAGAAATCAAGGCTATCAATAGTTACATTAAAAATGCTGTAATTCATTATTGATTAGAGAAATGCAAGTTAAGGTATTATTTTCTTCAGTATTTTTTTGGCTCTCCTTTAGCAAGTCATTGACTTGCATCACTCTCATTTCTTTTCCCTATTTTTCCTCTACTTCTCTTACTTGCTTTTCCAAATCCTTTTTGAGCTCTTCCATGGCCCGAGACCAAATCACATTTTTCTTGGAGGTTTTTGACGTAGGTTCTTTGACTTTGTTGACTTCTGGCTGTATGTCTTGATCTTCTTTGTCACTAAAAAAAAGATTCTATTGTCCGAATCTGAGTCCTTTTATGCTACCTGCTCATGTTCCCAGCCAACTACTTGACCCTTGAGCTTTTTGTCAGGGTATGACTGCTTTTAGAGTAGAGAGTGCTTTGTCCCAAGCTTCAGGGGTTTTGTACTACTGTTTTCAGAACTACATCTACTCCATAGTCACTGCAAGCTCTGCCACACCAGCGCTCCTCCTCCTCCCCCAAGAACCATCAACGAGGACCATGACCCAGATTCAAGCAGGGCAAAGCAAGAGAACTCTGCCTCTATGCCAGCAAAGCACTCCCTGCACTCCTGCTCTGATCTGCCACTTGATTGCTCCCACTCTGTGGGTCTAGTGCCACAAGCATTCTCGCTGGAGCTCTGGAAGCAGCAGCAGGAACTTCCTGCTGCTGCCACCTGAAGCCACCTCCGTTGCCCCTGGGGCTGGGTCTGGACTGCACACTTCTCTCACTCAGATCCAGCAGTTTTCCCACTGACCTGCTCAGTTGTCTTTGGCATTTGTGGGTTGAGAAGTCTGGAAACTGCTACAGCTAAGTGATTCATGGCCCTGAGGCCTACTCTGCTCAAGGTCCTCTGCCCGGTCTCCTCTGTGCCTGGTCTGTCCTGGTGTGGCCCATGATGGGCTGTGCTCTGCTCCCAGTATGGTATGATAGATCCTTCCCAGCAACCATTCAGGCTGTCCTGGGCTGGAGACTTGTTTCCCTCCATTATTTTGTGGGTTCTGTAGCTCTACAATTTATGTAGGGTCATTTTTTACTGATGTTTGGAGGGATTTGGGGGAGAGCTTAAGCGAGTCACTGTTTTCTAGCCACCATGCCAAATTTGTATTTTTCAAAAGTCCAAGAAAGCAGGAATCCTGGAGTCCCAGGGTCTCAGGATCTTGGTTTGGCAGCTAATTGAGAAATACAAGCTAAAACAATTCTGAGATACCACCTCACACCTATCAAACATTGGCTAACATGACAGAAAAGAAAAAGGACAACTGCTAGAAGGAATATGGAAAAATAGGGACACTGATGCATTGTTGGTAGAGATGTGAACTGGTCCCACCATTCTGGAGAACAATTTGGAACTATCTGAGCAATACCACTACTAGTTCTGTATGCCAAAGAAATCAAAAAAAGGGAAAAGGAACTCTTTATCCCTTATTTCTCAGCCATAGAGGCTTCAGCCTATGGAAGATTTAGGCTCAGTCCATGGCCCCATGTTTTGCTATCCATCTCTACTTAGGGCTGACAATAGGAGAAACAGAATAGCATTCACTTACTTTAGAGAACCCTCTGGCTTTTCTAGAATTCTTAGAATCCTGCCTTTGTTACGTTTACCTGCATGACCTTGGGCAAGTCACTGGTCATCAGTAAAATGAGGTGGCTGAATTAGGTGGACCCCAAGATTCTTTCCGGCTCTAAGTCTATAATCCAATGATCTCTCTTAGGTACATTTACTGAGAGGAAGTTGCACTTAGTCTTTTTAATGACAAAACCATTTCCCTTCTCTTCCATTTATGTGAGAAGTGACCCCATTTGTCTCTTGGCAGTTCCCTGTAATTGGCCCTGATATCTCCACACATTAACAGATGAATATGTCAGTTTTGTGACTTTTTTCTCCCCCACAAAGAGCTGTGTATCAACCAATGCCACATGATATAAAAGCTGCATCTGCAACAACTTTGCCTCAGGACTCATGCCTCTCACTGAGCGAATTCAAAAGACAGTATGACAGAAGGTGCCAGGCTGATCTCCTGAGGGCTGACCCTGAGCCCTGTCACCAGTGCATCTGTTCCGGGACACACATGGGTCATGTCCAACACAGAGGGCTGGCAAGATGGATTGGCATTGTTGTGTACCAGAGGCCTTGGGAAAAGGGAAGGCTGATCTGCTCCTCTGCCCCTCCTGTATGTTTCACAGACCTGCTGGTCCATCTTGAGCCACCAAACACCAAAGAAAGGAATGCCAAAGGTCAGATCTGCTAAGAATAATGCAATCAATTTCTCTAGCACCTTTTGCAAAATAAGCCACGAAGCCTTTTCTTCTCACAGCACCTTTACTGACAATTAGCCTCACTAAAAACCAGACATCACAGCAAATGAAGAGAAGAATGATAGCACCTGCTACTACTGGAGTGTCCTTTGTCTGAGATCAGAGTATACACGTTTGTGTGATTAAATAGGCTTTATCTGGAGAAGGAAAAGAAAATTTGAGTTAACAGAATAAGCATTAGCTTTAAAATGGTGAATTACCAGCAAGGTCTGATCTTAGGTAGAACCCCTTCTGCAGGAAGCTCCATTAAAGCACTTTCCTGGTGCATGCTCTGGCATCCTCAGTACTTCTTAATGTTAGATCAAATTAATAATAACCATCATTTAATTAAAATTAATTAAATTTAATTATAATATAACAATCAAATAATTGAATAAAATTAATTAAATAATTAAAGACCTTTACTTCTATGTAGCGCTTTAATGTTTACAAAATGCTTTATAGCAGAATCATAGATTTAAAGCAGAAAAGATACAAGTTATTAAGTCTAATATTCATGTTCTTACAGGTGAGGAAACTGAGGACCAGAGAGTTTAAGTGACTTGTATAAGAGTCATGCAGGTAGTAAAGTTTTATAGCTAGAATTTACACTCAAGTCTTTTGATTCTACTGCAGCTAAATGGCATAGTGGATAAAGGGGATAGGGTGGATAGATTCATCTTCCTGAGTTCAAATCTGGCCTCAGATACTTACTAGCTGCGTAACCCTGAGCAAGTCACTTAACACTGGTTGCCTCAGTTTCCTCATTTGCAGAGTGAGTTGGAGAAGGAAATGGCAAACCACTCCTCTATTTTTGCAAAGAAAATGCCAAATGGGGTCACAAAGAGTTAGATGCAACTGAAGGACAAATGACTTTTGATTCTACCTCCAATGTTCTTGCCACTGTAATACCCTGCTTTACATACTGTCTCTCACTTGATTCTCACAACAGCCCCTTGAGGAAGTAATACTTTGTAGGCATTATTATCTATACTGTGCTGATAGGCTCAGAGAGGTCAAGAGTCTTGTCCATGACAGCACAGTTAGCAAGTCTGAAATATGGGATGATGACACACAATTGTCTGAATCACACAGGTAGAAAACGTCAGATGACATATAAATAATAATGGTAGTTAGCATTTATATAATGTTTTAAGGTGTGCAAAGTATTTCACACTTACCTCATCTGAACCTCTTGACAACCCTGTGAAGAAGGTATTTCCCCCATTTTACAGATGAGGAAATTGAGGCAAAGAGAGGCTCAGTGCCTTGCCACAGTCACACAAGTAATATCTGAGGCAGGATTTTTTACTTAGGTTGACCTCATTCCAAGTCCAACATTCTAAGCACTCGATCACCTAGCCGCCTAGGTGAGAACTGTAAAGAGGTATGTACATGTTGGCTATCATTATTATCAATGTCTTGTGTTCTTTAGAGCCATTTATGGTATCTTCAGGCAG
The DNA here is from genome assembly GCA_028646595.1 of Phalanger gymnotis. Classification (NCBI taxonomy): domain Eukaryota; kingdom Metazoa; phylum Chordata; class Mammalia; order Diprotodontia; family Phalangeridae; genus Phalanger; species Phalanger gymnotis. The sequence goes on from CM053627.1 coordinate 127,186,292, forward strand.
TACTTGCTGCATCCAGGCTTCCATCACAACTTCAGAAAACCCTAGGTAGTTGTAAATCTAAGAAACACTTCTCTTGAGGATGCTGGCAAGGTAAGATTATTAACTAAGGGCTAGCCAGATCACACAAGTTTGTCACCTGGTTAAAAGAGATGATATGTTCTTTGCCAGCAGTCAGCCAGAGTGGAAATCAAAGAATATATATGAAAATGAAATCTACTCTAATGGCATGGATCTACTCTGCTGCATCATGATGAAGTACCCATGTCCAATCTTCACATGTGTGCACATAAAGAGGGTGAGTCTCCACAACACCCTCAAAGTGTTTTGGGGGGCTTAGCAGAGTGACCACTCAAATAATACTGGACTTGTGGTCATAAGTTCCTGGGTTTCTGGATAGTGATTAGAACCAATGAAAGGGATGTAGTGCTACAGACACAGTGCAAATCTCATGGAAGTAGCTCTTTATAAAGAGACCAACTGACTTTGTAATTTAGAACCAAAGAATTATAGAATGTCAGAGCTGGAAGGGGCCTTAGAAATCATCTAATTCAATTCCTTCATTTTACAAATGGGGAAACTGAGACTGAGAGAAGGCAAGATCCTCACTCAAGGTGATGTAGTTAGTAAATAGCAGAACCAGGTCAGTAATTCACTTCTCCTGCTTCTTAGTCAACTGACCTTTCCCTTAAATTTTTAGTACAAGATGTGAGCTCTCAGGGATTTTTACTGATTTAGCCACTCCCTATACAAACGAAATCGTAGTCCCAGTCCCTAACCCTATCATCTCTATCCCTAGCCCTATTTATACTAGAGGGTTCAGTTGGTAGAGTATTTTATTTTTAATTTAAGGATCTAGGCTTCATGTGCCTATTTGGGTGTGGGTTCACATTTAGAGGCAGTGTATAATAGTAGATGGAGTTCAAAAAGTAATGGGCTCAAATTCTACCTCAGACACTTGTCATTCTAGTTTGAAGCCTAAGGAGATGGTGGAGGGTTGGAAGGGAGGTCTACACACAGCAAGGCTATTTGGTATTCTGACTCACTTGCTCTGAGCAAATAGATGATCATACAAATTTTGACCCACTGAAGGCTAAAACTTGGTTTAGGACAATGTGAGTGGGAGTGACTGGGTCCCTTGCATGCAATACCCCCTGACTAATTCTCTGCAGGAAATCTGGAGTGGAGCACTGCATTAACAGTCAGGAGACTTGGAGTTCCCATCCCAAATCTGCTGCAGACTCGATAAGTTAGACTTGTCTTACTTTTACCATCTGTGAGACCTGACACCTTTTGCTGTCTTATCAACCTCTGTAATCAAAGGCACAATGAGGATTAATGTGGCAATGATGTCTGATACATGTTTTGAAGTTTTCAAAGAAAGTAATGAGGAAATATAGGCAGTATGGTAATTAGATTAGTGGCAGAGCCAAAATAACACTCATTAATCCCTATTCTCTAGGATCTCTCTGAAATAAATCTTGAGCACTTGCTATCTAGACCTTGAGAATAATTAATTTTCACCTTCTCTTTACCATTACCCCAAATCCTAAATTTTTAGAGACTTGTTCATAGTGAATACTACATAAAGATTTGTGGAATTAATTGAATTCTGCCCTCTGTTGTCTTAGAAAATTGTACCATTCCTGTCAATTCAACTATAGTTATCCCTTCTCTATTGTGTGTGTGGGGGGGTAGGGGCGTGGCCCCCTCACTATCTGGAAAAATCTGTGTATTAAAAGATATTAAGGTATTTTAAAAGGTTACAGGATTAAGAGGTATTAAAAGATAAAATATGTTGATATTATAGAATACTATACATATATTTTATGCATTTCTGAGTTTCTAAACCTTTTCTGTGTCACTTGCTGGCCTTTGGCTTCCACAAAACTCCCCCCCCCCCAATTCCTTTTTAATTTCTTATGTCCACCTGTGATATATCAAACTGTGAAGGGATAACTGGAGTCATTCTTTAATGAAAGATTCTGGGATCTACCTCCAGTCTTGCTATTGATTAACTATGTGATCTTAGACTAGTCACTTCACTTCTTCTGGATTGACTTTGGAGGCAATGTACCTTTGCTGAGTGACTCTTCCTTTTAGTGGGAGCATACTATTAAACTGTTAGATCAGGGGAATATTGTAGATCTAGCCTGCCTAGATTTTAGGAAAGTATTTGATAAGTATCTCATCCTATTCTCATAGAAAAGATGGCATTACATGGGCTAGATTACACTGTTATCAGATGGATTTAGGACTAGTTGAATGACTGGACTTTAAGGGTATTCCTTGATGGTACAATGTCACCTTAGAAGAAGGGCTTCATTGAAATCCCCCAAGGATCCATGTTTAACATTTTTATTGAAGTCTTGAAAAAAGCATAGATAACATTTTTATCACATTTACAGATGGTACAAAGGGGAGAGGGATAGCTAAGACACTAGATGACAGCCAGCATCTTGATAGTTTACAACATTGGGACGAATATAATTCTACAGAGAGCAGAATGCTGGATTTGGATTAAGAAGACCTGGGTTTGAATTCCAATTCTAATCATTACCTCTGTGATTTTGGGCATATATCTCTGGGCTTCAGTGTTCTTATCTGTGAAATGAAAGGATTAGGCTACCTATGCTCTTAGTTCCCTTCCAGAACTGTATCTATGATCCTACAGCACAATCTGTGAGCTAAAGCTGTCCTATGCTTTATGCCCAAGAAGTTGCAGGGGAGGGAGGGGAGCTTCAGTACTACATCCTTTATTGGCATCCTCTTCAAGCCATTGGCCAAAACCACTAACCATTTCCAACAGAAATGGAGATATCATTTTACAATGGAAAGAAAACTGACTCTGGAATTGGATCTGGGTTCAAATCCTACTTCTAATTTCTGCCTGTGTAATCTTGTGAAGAACCTTAACCTTCCTGGGCCTCATTTTTCTTATCTATAAAATGAGGGAGCTGGACTAGATAACTCCTCAAATCCCTTACAATTCTAAAGCTATGATCCCATGATCCACTGTTCTAAATTGGCTTGGGAAAGTTCTGTGGAGCCAACTTTTATACAAAGTTGCATCTACAAGGTCCCTACAAGTTACAAGAGAGGAGCTGAAGATGAGTGAAAGATGGCATCTGGCCAATACATTGAAACAATGTTAAAACTTAAGTGTCTGAAGATGGATGTTGTTGACAGACAAACAGTTATATCTGATTCTTTATGACCCTGAGGACCAAAACTCTCCAATACTGTCCATGGGATTTTCTTGGCAAAGATACTGGTGGAGTGGGTTGCCATTTCCTTCTTCAGTGGATTAAGGCAAACAGAAGTTAAGTGACTTCCCCAGGGTCACATAGCTAGTAAGTGTCTAAAGCCATATTTGAACTCAGGTCTTCCCTACCCCAGGGCCAGTGCCCTATCCACTGAGCCACCTAGATGCCCCTTGCTGTTCATGATAGCAAATTTTAATGATATTCTCATCTTCTGTCATCAGGCAAAAGACCATGTGCATGAGTTACGTGAGACTTTTGCCATGTCTCCTCCAAAATGGACTGTTCTTCAAACCATAGAAATGCTCTTTCTGCCAGGCCTAGTGGCAGTTTCTATATTTCATATTGTATTCTAAAGGCTTTAAATAAACACAGGATTCATCATGGCCATCTAGGACTAGGCCTTGTTACCTTCAGTGAAGGAGCTGCAACAGCAAATGGAGACCAGTAACTCATCTACAAATCATGCCAAATTTGTGGATCCCATCATGCAGATATTATAGAAGGGAACCAATTACTTCTGGGCAACAGGGATGGGGCAATTTCAGGAAGTGAAGAGAAGGCATTTATGGTAGCTCTCTGGCTACAACATACTATAGGCTGCCTTTACACACTGGTTCTATCTTAGAAAGGTGGTACTTTGCAAGAAATAGAGCACTAAACCTGAAGTCAGAAAAAGCTCATTTTGAATCCCACCTCTGACACCTACAGACAGCTAAGTGGCAGAGTGGATAGTGCACTGGGGCTCGGTTCAAATCCACCCTCAGACACTTACTGGCTGTGTGACCCTGGACAAGTCATTTAACTACCATCTGCCTCAGTTTCCTTAACTGTAAAATGGTAATCATTATAGCATTTACCTTACAGGTTGTAATATAAGCTCCCTGAGGGCAGAAACTGTTTCCACTTTGTATTCCTGGCATAATCCTGCCAGGCACATAGTAAGAACTTACTAAGTGTTTGCTGATGTAGTAATTGGAAGATGGAGGAACTCTCTATTTGACAACCATTTAGCAATTAGTGCCATGCTACTTCTGACAACTGACATTGAGAAAAAAATTACAATTTCATAAACAGAATACTGCTGTGACCAACCTCAAGATCTGGCATTACAACTTTGAAGGGCCTGATGCCCAGCTATGGTCATGATGAATGAACCACAAGTATCAGCTACTCTTCCAAGAACCTTTTGTTTTTCTCATCACTATATGTAATGGGCTCTGTTTTTCTCCTACTTCTTTTTGCACATGTTACTCCTGCCACAGGCTAAGAATGCTCTCATGGACCCTTCATCCCACAAGTTGGAACCACAGGAACTGACGGACGGAAGTGGAACACAGTTATGCTTTATGCCCGGGGTACATGTGACCATATATATAGAGACAAGAGAGGGAGGGAGAAAGGAGTGTGCAGGTGCTGGCTCTGGGCAATGACCCTTTGGAATTCTGGTCTGGTGGAAGCCTGGTTTAGTGGATGGAGTGCTGGGCTTAAGTTAAGAGGACCTAAGTTTGAATATCTCCTCTAACATTTACTAATTGTGGGACCATGGGCAAGTCATTTATCTGCTCTGAACCACAGTTTCTTGGGACCGATAAGAATACCAAGTTAGTACCAGTTGTTTTTGTTGAGAATCTCATTCTTTCCATCTTTTCCAATGGAGTTAAGTTAGAAATAGTACTAGAAAAAGTCACTATCCTACTATTCTCTTACGTATAATATTCTTTGAATGACTGAACAGGCAAGTAAAAGAATTAATTTTTAAAATGAACATAAATCTATTTTTTCTTCTTTCTACCCCGCCCCATTAGGGAAAAAGAAAAACAAATTCCTCTTAAAATATGCATAGTCAAGAAAACAAATTCTCTCATTGGCCATGTTCTTCCTTCCTTTCTATCTGATTTTTCATCCTAAGTCTATCATCTCTCAGCTGGGGAGAGACAGCATGCTTATTACCAGTCCTCTGGATCATGGAGGGTCATTGAACTGATTAGTGTTCTTACTGCTTTCAAAGTTGTTTGTTTTCAGTGGTTGTTTATGTATAAATTGTTCTCCTGGTTCTGTTCATTTCATTCTGCGTCAGTTTATATAAGCCTTAAAAATTATCCAAGGAAATAGATGATTTCAAAGATATATGGAAAGAGTTGTATGAACTGATGCAGGGCAATTTATACTATGACATCAATATTATAAAATGGTTGATTTTTGTAACTGAAACAAAGCATTGAGACAGAAGCCTATCTTCGGTAGAAGATAGAAAAAGTATCTGAGGGTCTGTTCTGCTAGTATGCAGGATGGTAGGGATAATTTATATTTCTTCCTGTTCACACATGGTTTTGATTTCTTTTATTATGTCTATATTTTGAGAGCTTTAAAATAGTTATTTTGTTCTCATCTTTTTCTATGGAGTTCAGATAGAAATGATCTTGGGATCTTTATCTATCCATACACATGTTATTGTCTACTGCAAAGTACCAAAAGTGCACATTGAATAAAACTCTGTAAGTATTAATTGCTTCAAATATGTTCTTCTCATTGGGCTTTGATTTCAGTATGCCAGTAAGTCACTTCACATTCACAGCCATGGCTGTGATAGTATTATGCATGTTATTATTTATAATAACTATCAGCTGATATTAAAAGGTAGGTTTCTGTGGCAGATGGTCACCAGTAATATGAAGCTGGCCAACACAATTCTGCAGTAGCAGAGTTAATGCTTATGGTTCTAGAGCAAGTGAGATTTGGGAAGGCACTCTAATATAGCAAGTCTAGGTAGAGGAAGGAAAGAAGGGAGTAAGGAAGGAAAAAAGGTAGAAAGAAGGAAAATAGGAAGAAATAAGATATTATCCCCAATTTACAGTTGAGGAAATTGAAGAAATCAGAGGTTAAGTGACTTCCCAGGGTCACACATCTTAGTAAGCATCTGAGGCTAGATTTGAACTCAGGTCTTCTTGACTTCAGTCTCAGAACTCTATTTGTGCCACTTCAAGCTGCTCTTGAAACTTTTTCTGAGTTTTTGTCTTTGAATATAGGTTCCCTTTGGCTCTGTGAATTACATATCATGATTAAGAGGATATATCTATGGAATGCTTGGCATATTTTATATTCCTTAGAAAAAGTGACTTCTGCCATGTCATGCATTTGCCTGTCTGGGGCTATAGAAACAAGCAGTGTAGAGTCTACAGCAGTGTAGACATTAAGGGAAAGTAAACTAGGGGAAAAAGTGTCAGACTCGGCTGGGTACGGTGTGGCAGGAACTGCCAATGGGGATCATCTTTTTCCCCCTTTTTGACTCCAAAGGCTTTGGCCTCTGCAAGAAGAAGAGTTTAAAATAGTTCCCTAAAGGCAGACATTATTCTGTTTTTGTCTTCGTAGCCCCAGGACCTAATACAGTGCCTTGTACTTAGGAGATGTGTAATATTTGTTGAATTGATTTGAAATAAATAGTGTAAAGGCATAAATCCTTTTTGTCTCTTTATTTTTTTGTATATACATTTGAATATTTTTGTATTAAAATCAAATTTTTCATAAAAAAGAAGTTTTGTGGCATTCTGGTATTTTTTTGCTAACATTTCTCCAAAAATAATCAGGGTATATTATAATCTTGTGGGTTTGATGGATATGCTCCCTGTCTTTAAGGATAAATCTGTGCATTTGAGATATACTGGGCTCAAAATGACAAATGTATGCCATTGCCAAATTTATTGAAAAATTCTATTTTAGAAGCTTTAGTTCTGGAGAAGCTAGAGAAACAGATCAGTAATACCCGGAGCTCATAAAAGTTTTCTAGTATACTTAAAAATCAGTTGCTTCTACCAGGCCATCATGTTCCACCATCAAAAACAAGCTTGAGAAGTGGGGAAACTATTTGCTGCAATAAACTCAAGTTCTCTGAATTTATAAAAATAATTAACCATGTAGAATATGGACTGCATATCATTCAAAACATCATGTTTTTCTACATCTATCAATCCATCAACTGTTTACTTTCTCTTGTAGAGTAAGAAAAATCTGCCTGTCATTTCCTATCATGGCCACATGTCGGAAAGGAGCTTGTCAACCTGGCTCCTGTTATGACAAGAATCTATTCTGAAAGACTCATGCAACTCTCCTATCCTTCATGGACCACCATTGTCTGGGTGACTTTGTTGCCTAGCAACACGCTTCATCTTTTCTGTGCAGGCAAATAACCTTTAATATGCATCTGAAAGTACTTCTTTGGTCTCTCTTTCATTATTAAAAATTGGGGAAAATGCCCTTTTCTCACATGCATGTTAAATTACCTCTTTTTTTTGAGATATAAGATAGCATGGGAAAATTCAGTGTGCTATTCTCAGAGCTTTTCTTCCTCATCTGCCTCAATACCTTGCTGTGTAGCCAAATATAGAATCCCTGAGGAACAGAACACATCTAAGTGCCAAATCACAAAGTAGTTGTCAGCTTATTTCTTCCCCCAACTTCTAAATGAACCATACCTCAGAGTCTGCTTTCAGCATTCCAGAGCTGTTCAATAGTTAAGCTTGATGGTATTCTCCTTTCAAATGCTTTGTAGAGAATGATGGCCCTGTACCAAGATTACATAAAGAAAAGTGCCATGACAGAGACTACTCACCAAGACTGAAGTTCCAGTCAGTCCATTAGGACAAATAAAGGGAATTTTGGTGGGTTTAGGTGAGTAAAGTCCAGTGACAACAAGCCATCTATTCATAAAGAGGAATAGCATTTCCTTCTCCCTATTTCATGCCCTGCCCAACTCCAGATGGCAAACGGTGGTTTCTAATTCTTCACATCATATCTAGGTACTCAAATGAGACAGTGTTCAGAGAAAGAAAAAAAGGAATTTTGTCATTTTCACTTATGGCTTTGTCTTCTCCTTCCTTCTAGACTGTAAACTCCTTGAAGCTACTGGCTATGTCTTATTTTAGCCATGTATTTCCAGTGCCTAACACTTTATCTTGTTATCATTAGGAATTTTTATTTATTTTTAATTTATGGAATAAAATAAGCATTTCTATAACACAGTATACTAAAAAAAAAGATGATTGCACATGAAACTGCAAATCTATTATTTACAATTTGCTATTCCTTTTAAATATATTACCATGTAAATTTCTTTTTTTCCCATTTTTCTTCTCCTACCACTCTTTGAATTGAATTTTCTTATCTTTCTCTCTGGAGGTAATTTGTCTTGTCAGTACTCTGATATCATCTCTCTTAGATGCTGATTTTACTTTTAATTAAAAAGTTTTTAGTATTGCCTTTTGTTTTCATGCCAAGTTCATTCCTCATTTATCCCTTTCCCACTGTACTTTCCCTTCCAACAATGAAAAAACATTTAAGCAAAACCAACTGAGAGAGTTTGCTACATTTTGCATCTGTAGTCCCCCACTTTTCTATTGAGAGCACAGTATTTCATTATGGGTTATCTGCTTATAAGTTGTTTTGAGTAGCTTATTTAATTTCATATGATTATTGATGTACATGCTTTGTTCTCCTTCAGTCCTGTAGATGATAAGCTCTGTGAGGGCAGGGATTATATATTTAATTTTTGAATCCCCGGCACCTCGCATAGTACACGGGACGCTGTTGTTGTTGTTAGATAGTTTCAATCTTGTCCAATTCTTGGTGACCCCATTTGGGGGTATTATTGGCAAAGATACTAGAGTGGTTTGTCATTTCATTCTCCAGCTCATTTTACAGATGAAGAAACTGAGGCAAACAGGGTTAAGTGACTTGTCCAGGGTAACACAGCTAGTAAGTATCTAAGGCTGGATTTTAACTCAGGTTTCCCTGACTCAGGTCCTGATGCTCCTTCCACTGTGCCACCTAGCACTGGACATAGTAGGTTCTTAATAAGAGCTTGTTAAATTGAATTACCTTGAAGAAAGCATAGTCTTACCCTCCTTCCCCCCATTAAATCTTTCAGATAAAATGGAAGGGAAGGGTATATGAAGTTCCTTTTAATTCCAGCGTATTTGAATAGAGATTCTAGAATTTAATCAAACATAATTAATTCTAGAAGAGCTTTTAAAAGTGACATCAAAAGTTTTAAATTTATTTGTCTACCACTCAAGTTTAGTGTACTATACATGACATAGTTTAAGATTTCTTCCTTGATGCTTGTAGGTTCTCTGGGCACAATATGCTTGTAAAATTCAAGTCAAGGGGATAAATGAGTCGATATTTATCATGTATCCACTATGTACCTGTAATGGCAAGCAAAGTGGGCCTTTCTGCTGTTTTTTCTTTTGGAGTGCTTCTCAGCACTAAGGCAATCAAGTGCCTTCCATTGAGTCTTGCCTTTGTTTGTAGGAAGGCCCACACGCTTTTTCTAATTAGGTCATAAGAGGTGTGAAGCCCTTGTGCCCTAAGAAAGGGTATATATACCCAGAGGATAGCCATTGAACTCAGAATCAGGAATTGAGAATCGAGAACTCTCAGAACTGTGGGAGGAGAGGTTTTGCTTTGCGGGCTCACTCACTGGAAGAGTGTCATATGATTTGACCAGACGAGACTCTAGGTAGCCATTGGAGCCCCGGCTTTGAAAACCCAGATGTTGATGCTTCTCTTTCTGTTAACTATGTATGTAATATCTTGGACAGACAGCTAGAAGCCTGTCTGCTGATTTGTGTTATTTTGCTCTGTTTATGTAATTTCTGCTTGTAATTTCTGTTTTTATTTGCTCTAAAGTTCAGGGTGCTGACTTTTCCCCGTGAACTAAATGAATGGTATATGTATGTTTAATTAAAGTAAGATCGTTAACCCTTTAAAGTTGCTTTCCTTAGAAAAGCAGATCAAAGAACCTGTGCTAGTACCCCTCCTGTGTGCTGGTGTTATTGGCTTCATACAGCCACAGTAGTAGCAAGTAGCATTGTTGTTATAGTACCAGGTATTTTGCTTAAAATAGAGTGCAAGCTCCTGGAAAGTGGGGACTTTTTTCTTTGTATGTTTAATACAGTAACTGCACATGGTAAGCATTTAATAAATGTGTTTAAATAAAATTGAATAAAGGATCTTCTACAATATCCTGCACTATCCCTCATGGCTTGCAAGCATCTCTTCATTGTTTATTCTTCATTTTGCCCTTTTCAATCCCCAGCGGTAAGCTCTTTAAAGTTAGCATTCATTCAATACAGTGGTTTTTGAGTGAATGAATTATTCATCCTTCAAAATGGATCTGTGATCTCATTAACATGGGTACTCTCTCTGGTGAACACAGAATGCAACCCAGCCATACCTGTCCATCTCTGGGTGAATATCATGTATGTCTTCTCATAAATTTGACATAGGCATTGACCCAATGACCTGGGGACTTCCCTTAAATTCTTTTGGCCTCGCTATGGAAAATGTGAACTCTGTATGAGTTATCTGTTGCTCTTACTATGTTACTAGTCCATCTTCCTTTTTATTCACACATTTTTTGCCCTCTTTTGCTCCACTTCTCCAGGATAATTCTTTGTTTGTAATGTGTCACAGCCAGCTCATGTCCACCACGCGCCTCTCTATTGCTCTCTGGGCAATCCTCAACTTCATTTCATCATTCCATCATGTTCCATGAATCAGAGTAGAAGAAAAAAACAAACAAACCCTGGTTGGCTTTGAGATGCCAAAACTGTTTCATTTATTCTTTCAAGGCTGTGATTCCCAGGGTTGCTCAGAAACAGCTCAGGGAATGCCAGCTTTGAGTATCCTTGCTCAGACTACAGGCCCCTGCTTCCCAAGTGACTGCCTAAGAGGCATCTAACCCCAGAACTCAATCAATGAAGTGTGATGTTTCATGACAGGGTTTCTTCCATTCCTTTGGAAAATGGCCCACAAAGGAAATGATTTACTAACATCACTGGTTTACAAAGAAATCAATCTTGTTTTCTGGAAGTACGATTATGACAGCCATAGGATGGTGATGGAAAACGCAGGGCCTCTGTGTGAGTGTTTATAAAGAACCCTTTCATTGCATAGTATGGACTTATTTTCCCTTATAGAAGATATTCTTCTTACTATGCGAAATTATTTTAAAGCAGAGAGTGCTTAGCTGAGCTCTGTGTACTTAAAAAAAATTTTGATAGCTATATTTCAATATGATTGGTTTCCTTTGTAATCCTATATATTTTATTTTATGCAGTTAAAAGTCTTATTCTGAAAAGTATATAGTTTTTACCAAGGGTAAAAAAGTTCTATGACACACAAAAATGCTTAAGAACTTCTGGTTTAAAGTATCCCTAAGACTTCTGTCACCATTCCACTACCAATAATAAGAGTTAGCATTTACATAGCAGTTTAAGGTTTGTAAAGCACTTTTTGTATCAGTTGATCCTCACAACATATGAAGGAGTTGCTATTACTGGAGAAATTGAGGCCCACAAGTTAGGTGACTTAGCTAGGGGTCACACAGCTACTAGGTGTCTGAGACAGGATTCAAATTCAGATCTTCCTGATTCCATGTTTCATGCTCTATCTAGTATATCACCTGACTATTATTATTCCACCATTAGAGGAAGTCAGGACTTAGAGCCAGGAAAACTAGGTTCAAATCCCATCTTAGATAAATAGTTAGCTATGTGTCATTAGCAAGTCATTTAAGTTTTTTGTGCCTCACTTTGCTATCTGTAAAATGAGGGGGTTGAACTTAGCCTTTAAGGTGCCTTCTAGCTCTGTATCTATGACCCCATAATCTAAAATATAAAACTAACTCTATGGGGCAGTCATTTCTGCTGCTTTGTACAGATTCTGCTCTACTATATTTTAATGAACACACTTGAATAACTGTGGGACAAAACACTAAACCTCTAAACAGCATTTCCAACAGCATTCTACATAAGCTTCTCTCATTCCCTGCGCATTCAGGTTAAAGCCCCAAATCCATGACCCACTATGCACCCAGGGCAGCAGGTGACAAAAGAAATGGTTAAGACTACATTTCAGGCAATAAGCCAAACCCCTCCTCCATTCTCTATCCCCTACTCCTCTGAACCACTTTGCCTCCGAGGGATCGACTGCAGTAATAATTATAGGAGACCAACCTTATGCTTTGTGTCAGCACGTCCACACTGCTGCTGCTTCTCATGGCCAGATCCACATTTTGGGCCTGTTCCAGCTCCAAGTGATGGAGAGCAAGCCGTGCCCTACTGCTGTTGCTGCTGCTCATCTTTCATTATGAGAATGAAAAAGTCTGACTAGCTGCCAGCCAGGCCATACAAAGAACCCTCGGCTCCCAAGCTTCCTGGACCTTAGGTGGTGGCAGCTGAACTGTAGGAAATTCACAGCTGAATCACTGCCACATGAACACCCATCCTTGAAGAGGTGGGGCTATGGTGGGAGTAAAGGGGAATCAGGATCACTTGTCTGCCCTACCTCTATAGCCAAAACAACAGTATTAAACCTTTCATACAGAATAACCCTGAAAAGGAGCTCTGGGCTATTAAGAAGAAGTGAATCTTTAAAGAAAAACAACTCTCTTTTTGGTTTGCTGTAATTTAGTTTGCATTTCTACCCTGGCACCCTCAAAAACTCCAGTGGATCTTGAGATGTCCTGAATTTTGTAGGTCCCTTCATTCTCCAATGTTTCTGATAGCAGGAGGGTACCAGTGGAACGCCCTGGCTCTCTGCCTGTTAGACAACCATAACTTCTTGCCACATGATAGTTCCTTGAGGTCATCCTTTAATTCTGTTCTTCTTTGGAATTCCATGCTCAATCAATCAATAAACATTTATTAAGCACCTATTGTGTACCAGGCTGGAGAAGGAAATGGCAAACCACTCCACTATCTTTGCCGAGAAAACCCCAAGAATAGTATTGGCATGCAATGGTCCACAGGGTCAAGAAGAGTCAGACATGAATGGATGACTGAACAATACATTACCAGGCACTGTGCTAAGTGCTGGGGATACAAAAAGAGGCAAAAGGCAGTCGCTTCCCTCAATGAGCTCACAACCTAATGGAGGAGACAACATGCAAGCAAATATATAGAAAGTGAACACTATGCAGGAAATACAGGAGACAATTTAAAGAGGGAAGTCATTGGAATTAATGGGGTTGGGAAAGGTTTCCTGTAAAATATAGGATTTTAGTTGGGACTTAAAGGAAGGTAAGGAGGTCCATAATTAGAGGTGAGGAAGGAGAGCTTTCCAGGCATGGGGAATAGCCAGAGAAAATGCCTGGAGCCAAGAAACAGGTGTCTAATTTGAGGAACAAGATCATAGTGCTGGGCTAAGGCATAAAAAGACTGGAAGACAAGAGGAGGCTAGGTTATTTCCCCAAGGTCACATGGGTTATCATTGTTCAGTTGTGTCCAACTCTTTGTGTGACCCCATTTGGGGTTTTCTTGGCAGAGATGCTGGAGTGGTTTGACATTTCCTTCTCTAGCTCATTTTCCAGATGAGGAAATTGAGGCAAATGAGATTAAGTCCAGGGTCACACTGCTACTACCTAGCTAGAGGCCAGATTTGAACTCACAAAGATAAATCTTTTTGACTTCAAACCCAACACTCTATTCACTGAGCAGCTAGGTTATGAAGGGCTTTGAATGTCAAACCAAGCATTTTGTATTTGCTCCTAGAGGCAAGAGAAGGCCACTGGTATTTATTGAGTTGGGGGGAGGGGTGGTGGTGACTTGATTGTACCTTAGGGTGCTAATCACTTTAGTGTCTGAATGGAAGATGGGTAGAAGTTATATAATGATAATAACAATAACAAGGATAGCTAGCACTTACATATAACACTTTAAGGCTCACAAAGCTCTTTATCTAGGTTAATTCATTTGTTGTGTTTGTCTTTCATTTTTGAAGGGGACCATGACATCAGGGAAATGATGATACTGACTCGTACTTGACTTTGATCTGAGTGAGGGAGGGCTGTGCAAGATCACCAGCCTCACTTTCTCCTCCAGAGCCATCTAGATCCATTCATCAGGATGACTGGAGATGACCCAGGACGCAATGGGAGACCCTGGCCCTTTTAGGCTGAGGCCTTTTCAGGTACTCATTTTGAGTGAGATAATGCCCATTCAGTGAACAGGCCATTTTAAGAAGTCAAGGGATGGCCCTTTTAATTAGAAAAAAAATCAAGAGAGAAAGCATTACCATTGATATTCACTTTAAGCCAGGAGGGCCCCAAATCCAGCCATTAAGTGGAGCTTGGACAAGGATCTATTGCGTGGTCCAATCTCTGAGCTTCAGAGTGAACTGGGTTTAAGGTTTTGTGAAAGAAGAAAGCTCTAATGGTTCACACAGGTGGTGACTAACTGACTCTTTGGCTGACCATATGCTTATTGAGTTTGTGGCCATAGGTAGGTACTTTGTTGTAAACAAGGATGATAGGTAACCATAAGAAGACATTTGTAGGGAGTATTTAAGTATTTAAGCCTTTACTTTCAAGCAAAAGGATCAAGGAAAGCCAATGGCTCCAAACAATAATACAAATAATAATTGTTATAAAATTAATATTTATATAGCATTTGCCCTTTGCAAAGTCATTTCCATTCCAACAACACAACAACCTTGGGAGGTAGGTGATAAAAATATTGCTCTTTTTCTTTCATTCATTGTTTTTTTTCAGGGCACGGGTATAAATAATACTAGCTTATAATAGTAAAATGCTTTGTGTTTTTCAGCATGTTTTTCTATTATCCATATTCTATTGCATGGAAGTGATGGGGTGACAGGATCTGGATCCAGAAAGGACCATGTCTCTGAAAGCGACTCTGTCCCTGAAACTTTCCCACACTGGCATTTCACCTGAGGCATCTGGCCTAGACACTACGTAGGTACTCTATAATTCTTTTAACTGCCCTTTCACTGTAGCTCTCTTACAGATTAACTCCTTTCATTGCCTGCACCTGGCCCACCCCAGGCCATTTACCACTCCTTAATCTCATCTGGACCCTTTCTCTGTAGCCCCTGGGCCTCCCCAGCCTATTGATCACTCCTTAATCCCATCCAGATCTCACAGTCTTTTCTTTTATATAAATTCCAATTTTACCTCCATCAAATTAGACGATTCACCAGGAATCTTCACTGGCTTCTATTGGCAGCACAAATAAACCTCCCTATTTTGACTGAAAGAAGACTTGAGGGGTTGAATTCTTTTGAGGTATACCTCCTGTACCCTTGCATTAAACTGTGTCATCAAGGCTCCCAGCATCCCAAATTGCAACAGAAGTAGTGAACTTCCCAACTCTGAAGATGTCCATGCAGCATCTGGATGACTTCCCATTAGGAGTAGGATAGAAAGGGTTTCCAGCTTTCCTTGCCCCTTTTACTTAGAATAAGGGCTTAAATACTCCCTATGAATGTCTGCTGATAGTAAGCTATCATCCTTGTTAATACAACACTACCTACCTTTGGCCATAAACTCAAGGAGAATGCATCAACCAGAGTCAAGTAGTTGCCACCTGCGTGAACCAATGAGAACACAAGCAAAGATAATGAATTCAGATCAGGAAGCCCAATCTAGGCAGGGAGACGACTCTCACACAAGTATCTACAATACAAAGCAGAACTGACTAAAGGATTACTTGGGATTGCCTCTTCGAGTTCTGAGATTCTGTGATGTGAATTTGGCTTGTCCAGGATTACTTAGCCAGACTGTGTTAAAGGTGGGATTTGAAGCTAGGTGACACAGTGGATATCAGGAATCTACTTGGAATCAGGAAGACCCATCTTCCTGAGTTCAAATCCAGCCTCAAACATGTGCTACTTGTGTGACCATGGGCAAGGCACTTAGCCTTGTTTGCCTCAGTTTCCTTATCTGTAAAATGAGCAAACCACTCTAGTATCTTTGCCAAGAAAATCTCAAAATGGGGTCCCAAAGAGTCAGACACAACTGAAATGACTCAAAAACAATCAACAAACATTTATTATGTTCCAGGCACTGTACTAGGTTCTGGGGATACAACTCTCCCTCCCCCATCAAATAGCCTCTGCCCTCAAACAGCTTATAGTCTACAAGGGTGGGGGGAGATGCATATGAATTATTATGTAAAATTATATAAAAGAAGTACAAGGTAAATTTTTAAGAAGCAGGTGGGTACACAGACCTAGGGGACATCAGGAAAGGTTTCATATAGTTCATGGTTCTTGAGTGCAGTTTTGAATGAAACAAAGGACTGAATTTAAGGCATGGGTACAACCAATATAAAGTGTGGAGATGGGAGATGGAGTGCTGTGTTTGAGAAACAGCAAGAATACCAGTTTGGGTGGATTATAGAGTACAGGAAGTAATGCATAATAAGCTTGTAAAGGTATATTGGGGATTAGTTTGTAAAGGACTTTAAACATCTACTTAGCTCTGAGACTGGTTCTCTGTCCACTCTACCAGGCTGGCCTCTTAGGAAAGGTAAAGAAAAGTGAATTGCAGTAAGTTGACTTGCTTGAGATCAAACAATGAGTTAGTGGGAGAGTGGGATTCAGGTCTCCTGACTCTTAGCTCAGTGTTCCTAGAATAACCCAGAATGTTCCAATTGTCTTAGTACATGTATACAGTATGTATTGGCATATATCCTACACATACACCTATGTACATACCTATACATCTGATGGGGTATAAGGCTGTGGGAACCCCCTAAAACTCTCCTTTAATCTTCTCACTTGATGAGGTGTTTGCCTGAGGCCATAAGCCTTTTATTATCCCTAGGCCCAAATGTCTTGTTACTCTTAACTTAGCCTAGCCCTCCATTGTCCAGCTACTTCCCACCCTTGATCCTATCAAAATATCTATGACCAAATCTGTTACCCTTAAAGTAGCCTAGCCCTCCATTGTCTGTTAACTCCAGGTATCCTTCAGCTATTTTCTATCCTTAATCTTATTCCTGGAGTCTGACCTCTAGTCACCCCTGTCCCATCAAGATCCTCCTTAGACTCTTTCTCAAGAGCCTCCCTAAAGCTCTCCTCGGGTCACCCCAGACTACTCTACCACCCCTCAATCCCTCCCACAATCTTTCTGTATATATGTCTCATCTTTCCTCCATGAAGGTGCTCAGATTCAATTAACCTCAGCAGATTGAAACTGGCCTTCTTGTCAAAACGAGCATCACAAATGGTAAGATTTCTTAAGACTCTACCCAATATGGAGAATTGTTAATAAACTTTGTTTTTCTTTGGCTAAAAGAAGATTTGGGTCGAATTCATTTGAGCAGGACTCAGCGTGTTGGTATTTTGGGGTCCCGAGCAAGCCCAAACCTCAACACATCTATGTGTAAATACAATATATGTACACATTTATTTATATTATGTTCACACCATATATATGTATATACATATGTGTGTGTATATACATACATATATATACACATATATTACAAAGGTTAAATTTTTTTTTATTAATGACCCAAAACATCTTCCTGAAACAAAGGCTTATTTTTGAAATAACAGTATTCTTCCAGTAACGTCCTAAGGTTTATAGACATTGACCCCTACTGTCCCTGAAGAAGTGACAATGAGCAGGGTAATACAACTCAAATGCTAACAAGACAAAG
>CM053627.1:127204519-127219913 GCA_028646595.1 Phalanger gymnotis
TGGCAGTGCCCATGCTGAGACTTCAGAGGATGCCTGATGAAACATCTCTCTGAGGAATAATGCGATAACCCTGTCTTCCATCCCACTCACAATACAGACCCTAATGAGTCATTTCCATTTTATGTAGCACATTCAGCTAAATGCCCTGCATGCCAGAAAACAGGGTTTTCTCTACTAACAGTTTAAAATAGTTTTTGTTTCAGCCAACTGAGAAAGTCTTCTCCTTCCAACTCTATCATTCATCCACCATCTGTGGACAGAAAAGACAGGTAGGCACAAGCCATTTCTCTAACTCTTCCTCTCTTCGTTCCAGGAGCAAAGACAAATTCCTAGAAATGCAAACTCCCTGAGGGTAGGGACTATTTAATTTTTTTTTGTTTTTTTCTTTGTAACCCCAGTGCTTAGAAAGGAGCCTTGCTCCTAGTATGAATTTAATGAATGTTTATTGAATGGAACTGAATTGATTTTGTCTTCTGGAGCCATTGTGTAGTATTTTCTGTTGCTATTATGTGCAAACCATTGAGCACAGTAGGCTTCCACCCAAGCATTTAATAGAGATTGGCTCTGATTGCACTATTCTGTGTAACCAACATCAAATTAAGCAATAAACCTTTTAATGTAGCATAGAACTTTAAAATGGATCCTGGACCCTAAGCATCAAATGCCAACTGGTTTTGTGGGTCTCCACATCTTGTTATTCAATTAAATGAGGTTGTCTTTAAAATTACATTTTGATCCCCATTTCTATCTTTATGAGATTATTTCCACCTTCTTGCAGTGATCTTCACTTCCTGAAAGCCAGTGAAAAAGGAGGTGAAAAAAATCTGTACTCTCATACTCACAATCTGCTAAAGCTCAGTGGAGCATTAGGATAAGCAATTTGGTTAATATTAAGTCAGGGGAGGGGGATAGTGGCAAGAGGGTAAAGAAGAGTAGATGAATCAAAATGTAAAAATACAGAGCTCTGGATTTCTGAATCTATAAAACGCATCTTCTTGCTTAAATGAGGCTCTGGCTTGAATGAAAACCATGAGTCTGCCAGTGTTCTTATAAATGTCCATGTAGGAACCCTCAGTTGAATTGTGGAGACTTTAAATTGTCAGCTTATAGCAGGAAGGGCTGGAAAGGGGGTGGAGGGGAACCTATTTTACATTTGAAAGGACATTTTCTAAAACAGCTGGTTCCCTACTAGGAGAGCCCCTAACTGATTGGCAGTGGGTTTGTCACGGCTTTATTCTAATAAACTTGCAGATAAGATAAAAGCTGCTTTAAATTTGAGGTTGTTTTTTTTTCTTGATCCTAAAATCTGTTGCATCTAAAATGAATCCAAATCAGAATAGGAAGGAAAATGTATTTTAATTGAGAACTCTACTGCCAGAGATATTGCTCTTCTGGACCACTTCCTTCCTTTCTCTTGCTTTTTTTGATGGGAAAGGTAATATTTTCCTTGAAATCTTCATTTGATTTGTGGAATATTATTCACTCTTATACATTAAAATAACGAGTAAACACTTGGACCAATTTTTCATAAGACTGCTACAGAGCTCTCCCACCAAAACACTCATTTAGACAATTAAATCAGCTCATGAACCCAATTATGTCATTTGTGCATATGAACGTGTGTTTTCAATTTCTGCAAGCTCCATTGGTGGGGGCCTCATGACAAGCTGGCCCTTGAAACTGATGAATGTGTGTAATTGCTCACAGGTGCCTCAGCTTTACTCTCAGAAGTTTCTTACCTCTTGCTGTACACCAAAGGAACGAAATATTTCACATTTTATATCAGATTTCCCAGCCCATGTGACTGTTTGGTTTTGATTTGATTTGGTTTTTGAGGCTGGGTCACCCTATCTTTCCAGGCTGGAAGGGTAGCAGTCACTCTTGACTCAGTCCCACTGCTGATCCCATTTCAAAACTGAGCCAATTCACTCCTTCTTAAGCAGCCTGGTCCTGCCCTCCACCCCAGGCTCATCATATTGCTGTTGGACTCAATAAAAGATTCTGTTTGGCATTAGCCCTCACTCAGAACTCCACCAGCCTTAGCCTTTCCCAATAGCAGGGACTGGGAGTGGTGGTTTGTGTCACCCCTAGTGGCATGTCTGGGTTTTTCTTTAAAAAGAACAAATTAATACAGAATAAACATGGAACATATATAAGGGACCATATACTTGTGAAGTAATATGTCCATGGTCACACAACTATTTACTATCAGAGGCAGAATTTGAACACAGATCTTCCTGAATCTAAGTCTACTATTCTACCTGCTGTGACACATTGCCTCTCTTGTTCCACAAACCGAAGATACTTTTCAGTTAACAAAAGATAATTTCTGAAATGTTGCTAGTTGGTCCTATAGTTGAAATGTATGCCATGTGTAGGAGGAATTTTTATTCTCTCTACATATGGTTATTGGTATTTTTTACTTTGCAGCAAGACCACAGTCTTAATTGTGACCAGAGTCAATTCTTAATTATACACATGGATGGAGGGGAACAGGGGCTAAATTCATTTTTTAAAAGAAAACTAAATCAGATAATCCATGAGTAATTTCTAGAAGGGGCTTGGGTCCATGTCATATCACAGCCTTATCTTCCAAATGTTGTCTTATTCTCGCTAATATTTAAACTAGTTTGCAGTTCTTCAATCCAGGATCATCCCCAGAGCCCAGTCTCTGTCCACTCTTCTACTTCTTTCACCTTCTATACATGCATCTTTATATAGGGAACTTAGGTTAAAATGAACATCCGAGGGGAAGAGATGTCACAAACAAATAATATGCTGCCAGAACACGTCTGGTTGGAAGTTGGAGGTGGGAGGGAGATGGTGTTGCTAAGCAGCCAGCCCCAGAATTGTTTGCAGTGTCTATAGAAGAGCACCTTAAGGTTTTTTTTTAAAGCACCAGCTAGCTGATTCTTTGCCTTCTCTCCCTGATGGGTCCCTTATGCTTGTACTTTTCCTGTGCAATCCTTGCTGCCTGGAACTCAAAAACGATAGTGACTCCTGAGCAGCAGGAAGAAAGAGACTGGCTGGACATTGGGGGAATCTGGCACAGAATTAATTCACGAAACAGAAATTCCCACATGCAAAATCATGATTTGACTGCAATAATGACCTTGGAATCAGTAGGTAGTGATTTGCTATGTCCTTGCATGTCTGGGCTTCCCAAGGGGAGCTCCATCTCTTGGTCTCTAGTTACATAAGACAAGGATGATCCTTTCACTGTTATATTCCATTTCATCATAGCATGTTGGAAAGACCACTAGACTTGGAGTCAAAAAGAACTAAATGTAAGCTTGTGCTGTGTTACTTAAGCGTTCTGTCACTGTGGTCAAGTCACTTAAGTTCTCTAGTTTTGCATTTTCTAATCTACAAGATGAGTACAGTGAAACTTGCATGACCAATCTAATAGATTCAGGGTTAGAAGAGACTATAGAGATAACCTACCAAGCCTCCATACTTTGCAGATAAGGAAACCGAGGCTCAAACAAATAGACTGACTTTTCCCAAATTCACTCAAGTAGTAACAAGCATAACCAGGAGCCTATACTGGGTCCTCCAACTCTAAACCCAGAATTTTATCCATTGCATAATGCTGCCACTCAAGGAAGTCACCTCATAAAATTTAAAGCACTGCACAAACATTGTTATGATTGTCTTGCAGTCTGATCTGTTCTATTGGGCATGAAACAAAGTGGGGAGTTAGCTCAAAGACTCCTTACTCCTCCTTCAGAATCACCATGGCACTACTGTCCATGTTCAATAAAACTAAGATACCAAGCAAATTTTCTTTAAGAAAGTATAATGACAAGCAAAGTGGGACTTTTTGCTGTTTTTTCTTTTGGAGCGTTTCTTAGCACTGAGGCAATCAAGTGCCTTTGAGTCTTGCTTTTGTTTGAATCAAGAGTCTTTGATGACCTGCTTAAGTCACAAGAAAGCCCAGGTAACATGAGTTTGAGTCACATGGTTGTGATGCCCTCTGACCCTGAAGAAGTATATATGTACTCAGAAGTTAACATTTTGCTTTGGGGGCTCACTCGTTGGAAGAATGTTCTTGTGTTTTGGCCAGATGAGACTCTGGGTAGCTATTAAGGAGCCTCCTGGCTTTGAAAACCCAGATGTTGGTGCTTCTCTCTCTGTCTCTCTGGTAACTATGTATGTATTGCTATGGACATACAGTTAGAAATCCTGTCTGTAGATTTGTGTTATTTGCTGTGTTAATTTCTGCTTGTAATTTCTGTTTGTGTTTTCTCTGAAGTTTATGGTACTGACTTTTTCCCCTGAACTAAGTGAATGATATATGTATGTTTAATTAAAGTGAGATTGTAAACCCCCTAAAGTTGCTTTCCTTAGAAAAGCAGATCAAAGAACCTAGCTAGCAGCCCTCTTGTGTGCTGGTGTTATTTTATACCTCTGCAGGAAAGTTGAGAAAAATAATGTGGGCAGCTAGGTGGTGCAGTGGATAGAGTGCCAGGCCTGGAGTCAGGAAGACTCATCTTCATGAGTTCAAATCTGGCCTCAGACATTTACTAGTTGTCTGACTTTGGGCAAGGCATTTATCCCTGTTTGCCTCAGTTTTCTCATTTATAAAATGAGATGGAGAAGGAAATGGCAAACCACTCCAGTATTTTTGCCAAGGAGACCCCAAATAGGGTCATGAAGAGTTAGGCAAAACTGAAACAAATGACAACAAAAATATCTCTCTCACCTTTACAGAGGTGGGACACTATAGATATGGAATATTTTATAGACTGTCCAAAACAGATGCTGTGTTAATTTTGCTGAACTGCTTTTTCCCCTTCTTTTTTTAAAAAACAAAAAGTTTGCTATAAGGAATGACTTTCTGAAGAGGGGAGAGGGAAGGATATATTCTGAAACGGTAATGATGAAAGAACAAAAGAGACTAGAAAAGTTGGTGGTGGTGACGTTATTGCCACTGCTTTTGTTTTCAAAGAAAACTGCTAAGCTCAGGTTCCTATTTCTATTTATGCCATGCTGAGGGTTTCCTGGGGATGTTTTTGGTGTTTTGACACTACAACAGAGAGGAATCATGCCCAAACTCTCATGTCATATCCTCAAGATGGAGTAGAGACAATTAATCTTCTCTTTCTTGCATCAGGCCCCTGCCCTCACCTTTGCTGCCATCTTCTTTGTACATAGAAGCCAGATGCTGCGGGGTGCCCTAGATCTGAAGGTGATAATTATCTTCAGCTAAGAGCAGGTGCCTCTTATTTCAGCAGCAGTGTCTCATTATGTGGGCTCTCAGCTATCAAAAGTCATCTGGGCAACTAAACATCAACCCTGGCTGCCAGACTCACAAGCTGCCCCATCTGAAGCGTTGCTTCACATATTTGCAAGCTAGAGTGGCCTCTTAGAGTACAGTCTCAGATGGGTTGATTTGTCTCTCAACTGCCTTCATTGTCTCTCTCTCTCTTTCATCCCTACCCCACTAACTCTAATCTAAATGGCTTATATGAGGATCCTTCAGAATATTATAATTGAGTTCTATGCTCTGCAGAGTTCTGTGTGTTCCCTTCCTGCACTAGGCAATCAGCAGGAACCATCCAGGTGTCCCGAGAAGGTGACTAAGCCAAGCTGCTGGAAGAGATGTTTCTGGTTCCTGCCAAAATTTGTAGGAAAAACTGTCAGTAAGAGATTCTAGGGAGAAAGTGGCTGTGGAAGTTCTTAAGATAGCCTAAGATAGGCTCTTGCAAGGCTAAAAGGATGTTTGCCTTGCTCACATTAGCTAAAGTAATATTGTTGGAGAGCCTGGTGTTAGTTATTGTCTATTCTGCCCCTGCATGACAGATGCATGGGCTGGCTTCAACATCCTTACCCCTGGCCCTTCACCCCACCTCATCTCAAGTCCTTATGGATTCCTACTTAGTTTTCTGATTGATCACAAGAAGCTTCCTCTCACTGGGTCCTCCTGTGGAGTTTTCAATTTCATTTTCAAAGAAACCACAGTCACACTGTATAATGAAACTGGGAGGGTGGGCTGTCACTGATGACTTGCCTGCTGCTTTGGCCTGTCATAGTCATGGAATTTGGTCAGGAGGAGTTATGTTGCAATCACCTGCTGTTATTCACCAAAGCTGTTTGGTTCAGGATGGTTGTGTTTGTTCCTACATAATAGAGACATGAAGGAAAACTAGATCACATTAACCATAGATTTTTTTGAACAGGAAAGGTAAGTCAGGCTGCTAGGAAGGGCTGCACTTGGAAGGAAAGACAGAGGAGACAAACGGAAGGTATACCCTGACTTTCATAGTCATCAGGAAACCCTAGGCTGAGAGAAGAGAGGGCCCCATGACATTCATCCTAAGCAGCTATTCCAGTCAACTCAATAAGCATTTATTAAGGATTTAATACATGCAAGGAACTGTCCTAGGTGTTGAGCTTGCAAGGGCAAAAATAAAACAGTTCTGCCTTCAAGGAGTTTACATTCCATTGTAGGAGGAGAAGGGGAAACAAGGGGAAAGAAAGAAGTGTCTCTTTTCTCTACCACTTCTAGGTTCTACAACAAATATACTAGCAGGGATGAATCCTCAGAGTATCTTCCTAGCTTTCACTCTCTAACTCATGTATCAACACCTCATTGTGGGGTTTATGGGTGAGGTTATTATAGTCTTTTAATATATTAGAATTACAGAATGTAATATGTAGAATTATAGAATATAATATATAGAATTATATTAGAATATAATTTTTATACAATTAGAATATAATAAGTAATAAGAGAAGTAGAGCATAAAAGTGAAAGGATCATCCTTGTCTTATACAACTAGAGACTAAGAATTATCTAGATAGATAGATATGTATGATAGATATGTATTATGGGTTATTATAACTGTAAAAGCCCTCAGCGAAAGAATATATACCCTTTGGTTTTTGGTTTGTCATTGGGGAAATGTGGCAGGGCAAAGGGAAGTAATAAGAATAAATGAATCCTCAACCCAATTTGAAAAAATCCCCAAACCTACCCTAAAGTTGGGTGGGAAATCCCTGTATTCTCTTTTAGAGGAAGAATAGCAAGAAGAATAATCAGTAATTAACATATCCTCTTGAGATGCTTTTACAAGAGAGCAGAGGCTTCTCCATGCTCTCCTGTACCTCCCAGCAGGAGAAATGAAAAGGCATTTTGAGGTGGCCCAGATCCACATCAGATTTGTCCTTACAAATCCATATTTTTCTCATATGGAATGGGAAATTAGATCATGTTCGTAGGAGGAAACCAAGATAGTGAGTGTTCTGAAGACGTGTTATTTGAGGAAGAGTAGAAAGAAATAAAGGAGCTTACCTTTCTAATTAATTATTTTAAAGTATTCGTTATTGGGGCAGCTAGGTGGCACAGTGAGTAGAGTACCAGTCCTGAGGTCAGGAGGACCTGAGTTCAAACTCTGGCCTCAGACACTTGATACACTTACTAGCTGTGTGACCTTGAGCAAGTCACTTAACCCCAATTGCCTTGCCTTCCCCCCTCAAAATAAAATAAAATGTTGGTTATTTTTCATAGGCTTCCAAAGGTTAATAAATTGGAGAATTATAATGATGTAGACCAGAAAGTCTGGTATCTAGAACTTCCAATTGATAAGGGATGTACAAAACAGTTTTTATTGTAAACATGCTACCCCCAAAATCCAAAATCTGATCCATTTGAATAATATTGCTGATTTAAGCTAGTCTTTCAACAAGTCCAGGCCACTAGCCTTATATGAACTACATTCTAAGGAACTGTGAAGTGCTAGTAAATGTAGCTGAAAACTCATTCTTAATGAGTCTGCTGCTTACTATCCATGTGACCTTGAACAAGTCAATTAACTTCACTTGGTTTCAGTTTCTCCATCTATAAAATGATGGAGTTGAATTAAATGACAAAAGAAGCCCTTTCAACTGTAAACTTATGATCTTATTATAAAGAATGAGATTCTATTATAATGGCATGATGAAGCATTAAGTGTATAAAACAATGATTTATATTCTGCAATCCCTTGAGAGGTGTGAATTTCTTTGGTTGGATCAAAAAGGGGCTGCCCTGATGGGCCAACGAAACAAGTTTGCCATATTTCTTGACTGCACAGTCCATCAATGAAGCTGTGAGACTTTAGGAGTGCCTTGAGGAGGCAGATACTTGTGCCGGTACCAGTGGGCAGTAAGGGATGGGAGGGAGGCAGCCAGAGGAATTCATATACTTCTTTACCATGATTGTTCATGTCATTGAAGACTGGATCAGTAGGAGATAATGCATCGGACCAGGATCAGAGAGAGCCACAATGAAGAGGGACAGAGATGAGAAATAGTCACTCAATAGTCACTCAAGGGAGGAAGCAATTCCTTTGAGCCAGTGCTCAATGTGGATTCAAGAAAGGTTTTTCGGTAATCAGAAGTCATGTGTTTTTTTCCCTTTGGCCATGTTCTTTACATGTGTGACTTGCTACCATCATACTCTAATCCAATTGACTGTGGAGTAGTATGTTCCAGGCTTCGTAGGGGAAGGGCATAGCAATGGGGAATAGTACTAGAACCTACAGTGACCCTCAGGATTACATCTAGAACTCTGAGTAGTAGTCATTTTTAGGCACTTAGGGAATGGCTAGCCAGTGTGAATGGGAATTAGGGCTGGGAGGTAAGAGAGGGCTGCTATGTTACACTATGAACTGGGGATATTTTACCAGGAGAAGACTAAGGAAGTTCCCTGCTAATTGTCTTTAAAGATTAGACAGCATTCCCACTTATCTCTGACAGAATAACTATGGAAGTAATAAAAATAATAGCTAGTAAATATATAATAGTAATATTACATATAATATATATGTTATATATTATATATATAAATTATATATTATACATATAAATATATATAATAATTTATATATATAAATATATATTATATAAATATATAATAGTAATAATAGTAAATAGCTAATAAAAATAATCCTCACAAAATAATGTGAGGATTGCAACACATTTTACATATCTAGGCTGAGCATCCTGGTTGTACTGTGTTCATCTCCAAAGAGCAAGACTATAGTATAGAAAATAACACGACTCATATTTATGTAGTATTTTAAGGTAGTAAAACTATGGCCAATGGATGTAAGAGAAGGAGGGAAATTCAAGCTCAGTAAAATAATTAAAACAACACCAATTTTAGTAACAACAACAATTGGCTAGCATTTATGTGATTTTACAAATATCTCATTTATTATGTGATATTATCCCAATTTTACAGATGAGGAAACTGAAGCAGGCAAAAATTAAGTGACTTTCCCAGGATCACACAGTGTGTCTAACCTGGATTTGAATTCAGGTCTTCCTGACTCAAAATCTGCTGTTTTATCTACTGGGCCACCTACTGGATATGTAAGAAATTACTCTCTAGTAAATGGAGCTGTCCAACACTGAGAAAGACTGGGTAACATTGTAATGACTTCCCTGTCTCTGGAAATGCTCTAACTGCAGACACTGGATGTCTATCTATCAGTGACCAGATAGAAAGGATTCCTGCAACAAGAAAGGTTGGAACAGTTCAGTTCTAATGTCCTTCCCAGTTCTCAGACAGTGTTATTGCTTTCAGACCAAAGAAACTCTAGAAAGTCAATTTAAACAACACTGAAACAAAAAGGTTCTCTTGGTCACTACTGCATCATTCATTCCAGGAAATGACAGACCTCTCCCTATGACTAGGCTCTTGTAGGTCCACCTAATCTGGACCTGAATTTCCTTGCTGAGAGACAAAGTAATATATAGGCAATCCTTGAGTAACCAACTGAACTGGCCCATAGAGGATAGTGCCTTTCTAGGAACAGCCATCCTGAACCACAACTCCAGGTGAGTCTTAAAGGAAATTTACTTTGTATCTTAGTTTTGTTGAGTATACGCATGCTTCAATAATGATGACACAGTTACCTGCTGAAAGAAGAACTAGGTGTCTTCTGAGACCTTTTCAACTTCATCGTTCTGCCTGAGCAAATTACCTGCCTTGACCCTCATAAGCCAAAAAAAAATTAAAATTAAGGAACAAGGGATTATAAGCCAAACTTCTTGGTTGTGTCATGTCTCTTGATGTTGACCTTTCTAGTTACCTAGGCCCTAGTTGGCAACTATGATGTCTTCCATCTACTGTCTAAACCAACAAAAGTATTCACAAATTCTTAAAGCTTTGTTGTGAGAATCAAATAAGATGAAGTACTTTACAAATCTTAAAGCGCTACATAAATGTCTGCAGTTATTAGCTCTTAGTGCACACAGTGACATATTTGCTACATTTAAGAAATTCAAGAACTTAATCATTTGATGTAGCTGACATTTTGTTGATTTAATTGTTACTTTCTTTGAAATCTCAAAAAATGGACTTTATTCACTGATTTAATTTAAATTATTTGGGCTTTAATATTTTCCAAATTATGTAGAACCTTTAGTAACATTGTGTTGAGTATTTACAATCCAGAATTGTAGTTAATATTGATTTTTTTAATCATGAACAGAAATTCTTGTTTTTGTAGAAAGAATTACATTAATAATTTCTGTTACTGCTAATGGTCACCTCATTACTTTAAGGATTCTTGTAGGCTATCAGAACCCCCTCCACCAAAGTAGATTGCAATGCCTGGTATATAGTAAGCATTTGATAAGTGCTTGTTGGTTCAATTGGTTGATTGATTGATGGCCTTCCTGAGTTTCTTTGACCAAAGAAATTTGTCACCTGGGGTGTCTCCTCACTTAACTAGGTTGCTTCTCAGAAGACAAACATATCTTGTCACCCTACCCATACCCCAAATTTGCTAGTGTTTGAGCTCAACTAGCACAGCCCCCTAAAACTAAGAGCTGATGCCATCACACCAGAGAACAGAAGAGTAGAACCTTAGTGAAGGATAAAAAGGTTACTCTTAAAGGTTTCATAAAATAGTACATTTAGTTTGATGAGTTTCACACTAAAATGCATCAGGGTTAGTTTCTACACATACATTCACACATATATTCCATCCCCACCATGGGATAGGGGTGGAAGATAACATCTTAGGTTTCCTTCCAGAATAAAGATGGATAAGTCTATTATTTGAGGATAACCTTTTCAGTATGTCTGAAAGAATTGCTTTGTTTTGACTCTTCAGTGCTCAGGGTCCTCTTGAGGGGTTCTTTATTGAGTATGTCCAATTTTAAGTAAATATTCAGTAACAGATAAAAGCAAACAAGCATTGTTAAAAGTAATTTCCTATTTCTGCTTTCCTCCTCAGCCTTTAGTAAATCTGTTCCAAAGAACAATCCTGCCTTCAGCTTAGCATCTGCTTTGCCCACTTTTCTCACATGACATGAAAGGCCATGCCAAGTTTCAGTATAGACATGTTAGAAAATCTGTTCTTCTATAATAGAGCACCATAGTTAACAATTTGACCTCCTTATTTTACAGAATCCAACCTGCAGTGAGGGGAAGGCACATCACTACACAATCCTATAGTAAGGGCAAAACATATTTTTTCTTAGATAAAGAAATAGGAGAAAAATGCCCTAATTGACCATTGAGTTGACAATGGTTCTAAACCAAAGTAAGATGTGGGAGGAAGGATATAGAATCACAGAATGTAAAAGTTGGAAGGGACCTTGACATCAATTAGCTGAAAATTTTACTGAGAAATGAGTCGATCTGAAGTCAGCTAAATGTGAAACTAGAAGAACTATATGATACCTAAAGTGATTTTTCAGTGCCTGAATTCCTTCCAACAATGTAGATCACCACAACTAGGCAGTGCCTTAGTCCATTAATCCCAGAGAGTTGCCTGTGACAAACAGAGGGTAAGTGACTTGTCTGTGTTTATATAGATGCTAAGTAGCAATGGCAGTTCTTAAACAAGTCCTCCTAACTCTGTGTCTGAAATCTATCTACTATACCAGGCTACTTCAATGAAACCTTTAACACTTCTTTAAGATAAAGAAAAAAATAAACCATTATGTGCTAGGAGAAAAGTTAGGCCAAAAAAAAAAATATGGCCAGTCAGCATTAACATACAGCTATTAAATTTAAGAAAGAATTTTGTCATAATGTGTTCATAGTAAACTGAGGAAACACAAATCATGAAGCTAAGATTCCAAGTTTAAACCAATGTTCCTGCTTTTTTTAGGTTATAAACAACCATATAGAATCAGTAATGAATTTAACACAGTTTATTAATTTTTTAAAAAATTTATTCTTAAAATTAAATCAAAAACAATGAATTTAATACGATAGTATTTAATGAAGTATATACTCTTTATTGTGTTTGAGGCAATGTTTCAACAATCCGGCCAGCAGCTGTTGTAGGGGGGAAAGACCAACACAAGCCCAACAAGAGGAATGCTGCCAAAGCCCAGGTTCTTTTGATCTGCTTTACTAAGGAAAGCAATGTTAAGGGGTTGACAAGTTTACTTTAATCCAGCATACAAATACCATTCACTTAGTTCAGAGGAAAAAGCCAGCACCCTGAACTTTGGAGCAAATACAAGCAAATTACAAACATCAACAGACAGACCAAATACAGTTCATAATTACCAACATCTAGGTTCAGCCCGGGAGCTCATAACAAGGGCTGGTCCAGAGTCACGCATGCCACCATGGCTGTGGGTAAGAGCTCCAAAAAAGAGAAAGCCAACCCCTGGTTTTATATCTTTTTAGAGTCACGGGTGAGTCACACATGCGACTCACCCAAGTGACCTAGAATTGTCACAAAGAGGCAACTTAAACGCACGTGGTCTAAAAGCTTCTGATGTCCCAAACGTGTCACTCAAACTCAAACTAGACCCTCCCCTGAGGCAAGGAGGTCACCAAGGACTCCCAAATCTAATCAAGGAAACAAAGGCTAAACTCTTCAAGGGCACTTGGTTGAACTGAGTACTAAGAGCCCATTTTGTTTACCAACACAGGCAAGAAACACTAAGTTCTCTTTATTTGAAGATGGCAGAGCAAGACATCAATCTATGGAGGGAGGGAAAAGAAGGAAAGATTGAAAGAAGGCAGAGGGTAGCTGTTGGGGTGGGGGGTTAGAACTCAATCCAACCAACTTTCTGGTAGCTTACTATTTTAGCTAATTATTCTGGCTAACTAGGTTCTAAACAGGCAGCTAGGTGTGCAGTTCATAGGGTGATGGGCCTGGAGTCAAGAAGACCTGAGTACAAATCCAGCCTCAGACAAAGCTGTGTGACCCTGGGCAAGTCACTTAACCCTGTTTACCTCAGTTTCCATATCTGTAAAATGAGCTGGAGAAGGAAATGGCAAAGCATTCCATTATCTCTGCTGAGAAAAATCCAAATGAGGTCATAAAGAGAACACAACTGAAAAATGACTGAACCACAAAAAGGTTCTACACTATTATTTCTGAATGGCTGAAGGATCACAGTTCTGTCAGTGCCTTCTATGTTGGGCACTGTGGGTAAAAGCCCAATTGATCCACCCTAGTTACAGCTTTGCCCAAGAATGATTAAGAATACAGACATTCTTTGATCTAAAGTTAGAGCCTGTTAAGATACAACTAAAAATCTTTCTCCTAATATGTTCAAACTTTTATGTGTCATTTCTGTGTCCCAGGTTGCCCAGTTTACCCCAAGACCTTTTCCCATCTACGAAGCTTTTAGTTATTGGACCCTGGAAAGTTTTAAGTTGACTTTTTTTTTTTAATTTTAACTTGGTCTTCTCTTCTGTCTGCTTCTGCCACTGTATTAAAGTATTTTCAGGAAAATATATCCCCTCGTTTGTTCAAGAGAGTCAAGTCAAGTGAAATGAAGAGGTTAGTCATATTCTCCAGAGTCAGTGGACTTGTTTATTATTGATCATAGCCTCTCTATTTTCTCCAGAGAGCATGGCCTCTTCGATCATCCCTTGTCTCTCTCATTTTCACTTTCTCCTTATGTATTGACTCCTTCCCTGCTGTCTACAAAGTTGCTAAGGTCTCCCCTATTCTTTAAATATTTTTTTCATTTGACCCTGCCATACCTCAAGTGATCATCCTAGATCCCTCCTCCCTTTAATAGCCCAACTCATAGAAAGTTGGACTAGCTGGTTTTTTTTGGGGGGGGGGCGGGGGGGGTTGCCTTCTGTTCTTTTCTGATCCTCTTCCAATTTGGCTTCAGACTCCATACTAAACTGAAACTACTCTATCCTAGTTTCTCTTACTTGCTGAATTTAATTCAACAAGCATTTATGAAAAGGCTTTACTACATTTAACCATCTCCAGTCATCCTGATCTATATCTTGCCACTGGACCCAGATGGCTCCAGAGGAGAAAGTGAGGCTGGTGGCTTTTCATAGCCCTCCCTCACTTAAATTCAATTCACTTGCAAGTCATGACATCACCTTTCTGATGTCATGGTCCAAGGCATGAACTACATTTAAGGTACTATATATAAGTCTTAGGCATGCAAATACAATTATGAAACCAGCCCTGCCCTCAGGGACTTTCCATTCTACTTAGAGTGTATGTGTATCAATGGAAGAGCAAATACAAAGTGATATAAAATAAAATCAGTGACACGTTCTTAATCCTCATCCTTTTTGAGCTCTAGATTTTGTCCTTTTTAACTTTTCTGGTACTTTGTTGCGGTGGAAAGGACCCTGGATTTGAAGTCAGAAGTTCTGGGTTCAAATCTTAACCATCTATAAGATGCTAGTCCTGCCAATTATGTGTGCCTTTTGTCAAGCTTCTTAATCTCTCCTCTGTTTAATTTTTTTCATATGCAAAATGAGTGGCTTAAACTGGATAATCTTTAGGGTCCTCTGTGATCCTATAATCTTGTGATGACACTCTCTAATGGTTTTCTTCCTATCTGTCTGCTTCTTGGTGTCTTTTATTGTGCCAACCTCCAGGTTCTGAATTCTAATTGTGTGTGTCCCTCACAGCTCAGCTTTGGAATTCTTCTAATCTCACCTCTTTCAGCAATCTCATCAGCTTCCACTGTTTCAATTATCTCTATTCATATGTCTACCAAACCTATACATCTAGCCCTTTCCATTCTCTTGAGTGCCAATCTACGTCATTGATTGCCAACTGAGCATCTCCACCTGGATATCGAATAGTCATCTCAAAAACAATGTGTCCATGGAAAGCAATCTGAAGTTATACCCAAAAAGTCAATAAACTACCTATACTCTTTGACCCAGCAATACCACTACTTAGTATATTTCTGAAGATAATAAGGGAGAAAGGAAAAGAATCTGTATGTTCTAAAATGTTTATAGTGACTCTCTTTATGGTGGTGAAAAAGAACTGGAAATTGCAGGGATGCCCATCAAAGGAGGAATGTCTGAACAAGTTGTGGTATGTGATTGTGATGGAATACTACTGTGCTATAAGAAATGATGAGCTCAATGATCTTAGAAAGACATGGAAAGGCTTGCAGGAAATAATAAGGAGTGAAATGAGCAGAACCA
>CM053627.1:127220413-127245867 GCA_028646595.1 Phalanger gymnotis
TGAATTGCTTGACTTCTTAGGGAGGGTGTGTGGGAAGAGAAGAGGGGAGAGAATTTGGAGCTCAAAGTTTTAAAAACAGACATTCAAAAAAAAAGAAGTTTTTGCATGCAACTAGAAAATATGATCCACAGGCAATGGGGTGTAGAAATTTATCTTGCCCTACAAGAAAGGAAGGGAAAGGGGGATGGGAGGGGAGTGGGGTGACAGAAGGGAAGGCTGACTAGAGAACAGAGCAACCAGAATATACACCATCTTGGAGTGGGGGGAGGGTAGAAATGGGGAGAAAATTTGTAATTCAAACTCTTGTGAAAATCAATGCTGAAAACTAAATATATTAAATAAATTAAATTTTAAAAAAAAGAAATCTGGAAAAGGTTCTCAACATTAGGAATCTGAACTTTAGTTTTCTGTATTTTTTTAAAAGCTTCTTATTAAAATATCAACCGGTATAGCAAAATTTTATTTTCAGAAAACAACTTTCTATTAGAAATACAAATTTTACTAAACAGTTGTGAATATTATTTTATACTTGTCTCATGTTCCAGAAGCACTTCTGGATTTAACTTTCACCTAGTAAAAATATTTAACCACTTATCTTCTCATTGTGAATTAATGGTTTCCTGCTTAACAATCTCTCTAATATAATCTTGGGAGCTAGGGGGCACAGTGGATTGAAGCCTGGTTGTGAAGTCAGGAAGACAAGGGCAAAGCCGTTCTCAGACCCTTATTAGTTATATGATCCTGGGCAAGTCAATCTCTGTCAGCCTCTGTTTCCTAAACTATAAAACAGGGATAATAATAGCTCCTACCTTACAGGGTTGTTGTGAAGATTAAATTAGATAATATTTGTAAAGTGCTTAGTACAGTGCCTGGCTCATAGTAAGTGCTTAATAAATTCTCATTTCTTTTTCTCCCCCACTGTTTCTTGTCATCTTGAGAAGTAACCAAGAAACATGCTCAGATTTTTCACTCTACATGTGTTGTATGTCTTTCCACCCAGCTTTTCTGTCCACTCCTACTTCAAAATCAAGGAGGACACTGAGGCTTTTTTCTTGGGACATATTTCTCTCCCAACTGCTCTGTTTTCTTCCAACCCCCAGACAGGAGGTAACAGTGAAGAATGTTTCTCCTGGTTGAAATTCATTCTGGCCACAATGGAAATGTCAACATCCTTTCTTCTTGATTCTTATAGATTTTTTGGTGATAAATTGCCAAATTCTGTTTTTACATAAAATTATTTTGTTCTAGAACAAAAGCAGTTTCAGTGGAAGAGCAGGTACAGGTGAGACAAATGTTTAAGAGGTTTTTTATTTAATTAAGATTTGAAATAAGAGGGAAAAGAACGAGAGTACAATTAGGATACTGTGGTAGTGTAATTAGGGTATGGTTGATGTGGGCCTCAATGAGCATTCAGGACCATGGACAGCACTGACTGTCAATCCTTCTGTCCATCCATCTCTATCTCTGCCCCCAGACTTTTATCATCTAGGAGTGTGGCTTATTCAATTAACCTATCAATCTGTGGCTCATATCCCTGCTTAGAATTGACCACACCCCCATCTTTCCTTCTCAGTTTGTTGTGTCAATCAATCCTTCTACTCAAAGGTCAAAACTTTAGCAAGCAATTTAATTAGATTAAATAAAAAGGTTAATAAAATTCAAGCAAAAGGAAATTCCTTCCCACTCCCTTTTCCCTACAAGGTGGAATCTCACTGTTCTTGGGTAGAAGATGAGTTTCATGTGCTTAATGAAAAACTCCTAATTACCACCTCACCTAACTACCATACTGTTAAAGAAAGAATGGCAAATAAGGGATGTTTCAGTACCACACAGTCAGTACCATTTGGGAGCTCAAATTTTTCCTTTTGACTTGAACACCCCAGAAACCTTAACTTCTGTCCCACCAGTTCTCCATGTGGTTCACTTATTAGCTCAACTGAACAGGAACTTACTTGCCCTAGAGTGGCCTCCACTGCCTACATAAGAATCTAGCTTACCTCTGTACACAAATACAGGTAGAATAGGGACTTCTTATGGCCCTTCCCTAACTACTAGGAAAAAAATCATGCCCTTGATAACAAACTTCTCCTTCATCAATCTCTCTCCTTCTATCTTACAGTCTCTCTGAGTTTCATCTTTAAGGTCTATGCACCCAGTTGAGTCTATCTCATATAAACCACATGGGCCCCAGGGACATCACTTTTAGAATTCATTTGCTTTCAGACCTAAAGCCTTCTGAAAGATACAGACTAGAGGTAAAGCATGCAAATCCCCAGACATGGGTCCATTATAAGTATAAATATGACTTGGTCCATTGTCTGTTTTAAAAACATTTTAATATGCTGCTGAGATGCTTTCAAAGGACAACTGGAGAATTCCAGCGATTCTGTGCTACTCTGATTTTCAGCATGCCAGTTCCTACTAACAGAACAATTGCGGTCATCTTTAGATATAAGAAAGTTGAAGAAATACGGCAGCTAGCACCTAATCATAGTTTCTCTGACATAGAATCCATTTATTTCCTAGCTCTGCTGCTCAGTGCCCCTAAGCTTCCTGTAAGTACTTCTGAACAAAAACATAATCAGTAACCTCAATTATTAATTTTTCCAACAAGTTTTAATTTTGTGTAGAAAAGTCCATCACTTAGTGGAATCTAATTTTACCAATCTGCATGATGTCTAATATATTTCATCTCACACATAGAAATCAGTGAGTGTTCAAAGAACAAATATAATTTTCTCAGGTTATTTTCCAAGAAGGCAAAGTGCATAATAAATTAAATTTCACATTCTATAAATTCAAAGAGAGTGAAGCAGCAGCCTCTTTTTTCACATCAGTTTCTTTTGGGGTTTCTATTTTTATTTATTTGATAGATTTTAGGTAATTTGCTTTTGCCCATTTGGCCTGAAGGTACACTTAATATTTTAAAATGCAAAGTTAAAAGCATTTTGCTCACAAAATGCCCAAATCACTAAAAGCCATGTGAAAACAAAGATGAGCAACACAGGTCATGTAAAAGTTAAACTCCCTTGTCCAGAGTTTTCAAGATGATGATGTTAGCCAATGAGGCAACTAGAATCAGAACAGCCTGTTTATAACTAAGGGCAAATAGTGTCATAACACTCAAGACTCTCAAAATATTTACTTGGTTCTCTTTTATTTCCTTGTAAAATACTCAGAGGACAAGAGCTCCTTTAATTTTGCCAATATTAATTCAATAAGCATTCGAACCCAAGATGTGGAAGGTACTATGCTTTTGCTACAGAAACAAAGATCAAAAATAATATAGCTTCTTTCCTATAGGAGCTTACAGTCTAATGGGAGAGATAGACTATATACACAAGTAAGGATGAAATAAGGTACAGGGGAAATGAAAAAGACAAAATGTTATTTAAAAATTGAAAGAACAGTCTTTCAGCTAGGGATGGGCCAAGATAAGGAAGAGAAGAGAAGAATCTGGAAAGGCATATTGGATGGAGTTAGCACCTGAGCTGGATTTTTTAAGAAGAGGAAGGTTTCAGTAAGTAACATATGTTCCAGGCATTGTTACAGAGTGGGTGAGATTAGGACATGTAAATATTTTTCTCCAGAGATGGAAAAAGGTAGAATAAGATGAGAGTGGAGGTAGAAAGGGTTGAAAGGCAAGTGGGTTCCAGATTGTGGAGTACCTCAAAAGTCAGGCTAAGAAGGTTGTATCAGAGAAGTCACTGGGTAACAGGCTTTAGTGATCATAAGCAAGAAGTCATAATAGGAATATTTCCTCTAGCCACATTCTCAAAGTGGAATAATCTAAGCTTATAAATGCTTTTCAACAGCCAGTATGGGTCCAAGTCACTTCCTTTGCCTTCCTTCTGTGATTGCCTTTCATTTACACTGTACATATTGTGTAGGTATGTATATTATTGATTTACATGTTCTCTCCCCAAATCAGATGTGATTGTCTTGAAAGCAGACATCGTGTTTTTATTTTTCATTGTATCTCCAGCAGTGAGGACGGTGTCTGGAACATAGTATGCTCTTGATAAATATTTCTTAATTGACATCTCAGAAACATCTTCCTATCGTGAATACGGGATCATTGCTTTGAAGTGAATTGAAAGAGATCTAAGAGGTTTTGTTTTGTTTTGTTTTGTTTTCTCGTCCAGCCCCTCTTTCAGGGCCACAGAAATATTAAGTTCCAAGCCAGGTCCTTTGATTCCAGAGAAACTACACTATCCACTGAATCATATTGCTCCCCAGTTCCCCAGGAAGCACAGATATTCAAGAAAAACCTAAACAAAAGGCAGCATAAAGAATACTGATAAATCAATTTTAGTTCTAATGCTTATTTTTCTCCCCCACCCACCCTGATCGTTTTGTAGCTATGAGCATCTGGTCCATTATTTATTTCCATAGAAGGAAGAGCCCTCTGGACAGATGTCAAGTCTCTTGTGTCCGAGTGGATAAAGTCATTCTTCTTTTGCAGTTCCCTAGAGTAGCAAGGTTGCTGTGATCCATCATTTACCTCCTGCCTGTATTTTCATCTCTTCACTAGTTTCTTCCCTCTTCCATCCTATCCTTGCAATATGGTGTTGTCTGAAAATGTCTATCTCAGCTACCCTTTAAGCTCACCAGGCAGACTTCTTCTACTTTATCATTCTTTTCTTTTTCTTGCCAATTCTATCTATACAAGCCTTTCTATTTATACCAATTCTATTTACATAAGCCATAAAAAAGGAGAGAAGGAGACCTCGCAACAAATAAGGGAATATCCTTCAAAAAAGAGGCAAAAGAGAAGACAAAAAAATATGCTCCTTTTCTCAGAGGAAAAACTTGAGCAATAGAAGACACTAGAAAGAGCAGCACTTTAAATGCTATTTATTTAAATCTCAGTTCGACCACATTTGGGAATGAAGAAGTTGCTGAAACTCAAGTTTTTCTAAAAACCAAAGTAACATTTTTAAGTCAGGATAGAAAAGAGGAGTTGAATTGAAAATTATTTAAGTACTCTTAACCTTCTCCATGATCCTGTCCTTTATAACTACTATAGAATTGTGTTATATATGCGCAAAATGGTGCTACTAGGAGCCATTTCTAGTGTTTCTAGAAATAAACTTTCTTAGTCAATGTCTGAGTAAGTCTCACCTTGTCCTAAATTTTGTGTTCTCAAAATTTTTCATTCCACAGTCTATCTATGTCACCCACTCCCCCCAATGATAAAAGTCTCATGCAATTAATGATAAAATGACATTGATTTTAATGAGACACCAAAGAAGTATTCTTCAATGTTTTAAGGATCCTTGATTTCATCACTCTGGATAAAAAACATGATACAGAATTCTTTCCTTTCTTTGTATCCCTAGTGTTAACATAGTGTCTGACACATAATAAGTACTTCATTTGTCAACTCTACTCATTCCACCAACAGGGATTGCAACTTAGCAGATGGTCTTTGAGAGTTTGCAAAAATGCTTTACATACATTATCCCATTTGAGCTTCCCAACAACTCTGTGAGGAAGATCAGGCAATAAGCATTTATTAAGCATGGAATATATGCCAGGTACTGTGTGTACTAAGAGCTGGGAATACCAAGAAAGGCAAAACATCCCTCTCCTCAAAAAACATAATTTAATAGACAATATAATATGAATGTTATTCTTTCCATTTTGCAGATGAAGAAATTGAGAATTAGGGAGATGAAATGACTTACCTATAGTTATAACAACTAGTAAGTGTCCAAAGTTGGATTTTGACTAGGGTCTTCCTGGTTCCTTATGTAATTGATTAAAGGTATGAAAGCAGTATGCCAGAGTTGAATAATCTACTGTAAGATAATACTAGCAGTATTAAAGTTACCAATACACCATGTTTTCTGCCCCTAAATTTTCCTTATTCATTCAATGCCATATTTGTTATCAACTTGTTTTGCCTTATGCTTGGGTCTGAAGTCTTTTCCGTTTTTATTTTTGGCCACATTTCCTAATTTGTTTTTCCATCCTTGAATATAATCAGCATGAATGAAAATCACAGTAGGAATCACATACTATGTCTAGGTGGGCAGCTACTAGCTTTCATATTTCATTTATAGCCCCAAATCAGCCATCGTTGTTCTAGATTTTTAGTAAGCACTAGAAAGATGCTTTGTAATGGACCATGGAGAATATTATCTGCATTGTCACATATTCATGTTTGTCGTCTTTTCTCCATAAAACTGTGTATCCGTTCACATTTACTAATGTCTAGAAAGAATCTCGATTTTACCTATGATATACACACATGTATGTGTGTGTGTGTGTGTATAACACATGTACATGTGCATGCACACACTGAGCTCTTTGGAGTTTCATAATGTTTTCTGTTGTTATTGTTAGTAAATTTGCAAACCAACATGAGTGCTAAACTGAGAATGGGTTGCTCAGAGCTCTATCTCCTGAATGTGAGTCTGACCTCCCCAAACTCAGCATGTGCTATTATCAGAGCTCTAGTGACTTAATATCCAACAGACTGTCCACATATTTGGCTAAATTGAAATAAATTTTCATAGTCTCTAAAGGGGATTTGATTTAGTTGGGAGAAGGGGAAAAGACTAAGGGAGAATAAGAACAGTAAAATATTTTAGACTCTTGTCTAATAGCCACAGAGGCTAACTCAGATGGAGAATTGACAATGGTACAGTGTAGAGATTTCTAGAATATGGTGGACCTTGAAGGAAGAAAAAGCCCAATAAACAGTTTTTTGCATCTCTTCCTGTTTTATACATTATGTTCACATGCAAGGCAGATAAACCCTTAATTTGTATTCACTATCAAATCACACTAGTCACAGTTAAGTGACATGGTCACTAATTAAAAACAGAAAATTGAATGCAGAAGACTTTGTTTGACTGAAGATACAAGAAGAGACCTGTGGTTTCCCAGTTGCTAAAGGGACAGTGTTAGAGACCTTAGGAAGAGGACTTCTTAATGAGACAGGCTTCATGGCTTCTTAGGTCCATCTTCATCCCACCCCCTCTCTTATATTTCTGGGAATTCATCATCCCAGTCTCCAGGAAAGTACCTCCTTTTTGTTGTGGTTTGTGGGGCAGATGGTCTTTTTGGCAAAGCAAAGTCTATCTCCATGCCAGCTCAATTTGACAGCAAATTATTTGTGACTGGAAGGTTTTTTGGGTTTTAGTTTTAAAGTGCATTGAACAAGTAGGTGCCCACATCAATTAGGAAGCAACAACCATCTATGAAGAAAAGCACTTTGCCTGCCTAGTTTTATCTAATTTTCTTTTACTTATGCTTTTGTTCAATACAATACACAAAACCATGGTGATTTTATTAGTATTTTAACTTAATGTGTTAAAGTGTTAGGAAATAGATTTGTGATCTCGTTGGTTTATGATGTTCTCCCCCTAAAGAAGCACCCTCCACTGGAAGTGTAGGTCAACATTCTCTCTGCAACTTAGAGGTAGCTTCTTAGGAGTTATCTAAGTCATAAATGGGTTGCCATCTGTGTTGGCATGGGGATTTCCCATACCCTGGCAAAATCACTGATCTTTCACATATTTTAGTAACATATGACAAACTGTTCAAGATTTATGGATGTTTGATCTTCTTTAAATTCATGTCATGTACCCGCAGAAAAAAGTCATCTTTTGCTTTCCTTCCCCCTGAAAAGATCTCATGTGTTCCTGCCTCTGGATGTTTTTCCTAGTATTCCCACCATGTGTAATGCCCTCCACACTCTTCTTTAACAATTCATCAAAATAATAATGATTATAAACAGACATTTATGTAGAACTTTAAATGCTTTTATGTGCACTTTCTTGTTTGAACCTTATTCCTATGTTTGAAACAACTCCTATGAGGAGAGTACTGTAGGTATATAGGAGGGGTAGTTAAGTGTCACACTGGATAGAGCTGTGGGCAAGATTCATGATATCTGTTGTGACCATGAATATGCCTATATAGTTCAGAATTGCAAAGTATAAGAGAATCTCTGTATAGAAGACAGAAGAAGTAAAACATTTATTCAGACACGAGAGGATCAAGTCCCAGAACCAATAACCCCAATTCGACATAGCAGTAATTGTATTCCAAAACGAGTAAGTCCACCTCAGTGTAACAGCAAGGAGATTAAAACACAGTATCACAGCAAAGAGCTAAGCCATCTTGTAACCTTCCTTTCTGCTAGAGCCCTCTCGTAAACACTCACTCATGAATCCTAACTTTTTGCTTGCCTGTGTCCTCTCTTCCCACAGTTCTGAAAACACTTGCAGTTCTCAGAGCCCTTCCAGTTCTCTTTCCCCCAGTTCTCTCTTCTCATAGTTCTGTCTTCTTCGAAGCTCTTTCAACTCCCCAGCTTCCTACTCTGAGTTTAATGGCTACCCACAGAGTATATATATACTCTGTATGGGCCTGGGGCTTAGTACCTAGTAGCCAATGGGTGTGGGCCTGCCTACAAGCAAGCCTCTCTTAATCAAGCTTCCCTTAACTAGCTCCACCTGAGGTCTGTTGAATGAGTGGGAAAGATCTTTGATCACATTAGTACCACAAGACCACTGAGCCTGGAGTCAGGAACACTGAGTTCAAATCCAGCCTCAGACACTCACTAGCCATGTGATCCTGGGCAAGTTTCTTAACCAGTTTGCCTGTTTCCTCATCTGTAAAATGGAGATAATAATACCTACCTCATAATTGCTATGACGATCAAATGAGATGATAATTTAAATTGCTTAGCACAATGTGACTGGCACATAGTAAGCACTAAATAAATATTCGCTATTATTGTTATTTCTATTTTATAGATAAGTCATGGGCCTACGAAGGTTAAGAGATTTGTCTGTGGTCACACAGCTGGTAGTATGTCATAAGACCCCTAAGACTTCCTAGTTTCAGGTCCAATATTCTATCTACTAGCTCATGTTGCCTCTTAAAAAAAAGACATTAGCATTCAGGTCTAGCCTAAGGGCCATTTTCTCCATGAAGCCCCTCAGATTCACTCTACATCACAGTAACTTCTCCCCTTTGTGAAATCCTATAGCACTCAGATGTTTGTGACCAATTTAGGCCTGGTAATTCCTAGAAATCCAAGCTAGTTAAGTGAACTATTTGCTTCTGATGATGGGTACCATTCCTTTGGAGTGATCAGATGATGAGCTGAGTAGGAGTTGTGTTTATTGTGTTGAGAATAACAAATGCTAACTCATTTTAATCTATGGGCAAAGAACTATGGAATCTTATCTGGCAAAAAAAAAAATAGTTCTTTCACAGAAGACATTTGAATTGACTCAATACTTGCTTTCATGAACTTTTTAAGATCCTTGATTGCTGAGAGTGTTTTTCATTTTGTCTTGGTATCCTGACAGCTGGTACAATTTCAGACATACAGTAGACATAATAAATGATTTTTGGGATTAGATTATATTCTCTTGAATTATGTTAAGACAGAATCTTAAAAGTAATCTTGCATTGTTTCCACTTACTTCTTAAATTCTTACAGGATTTCTGCCCCCATAATACTATGGAAACTATTCTAAGATCACTAATCATAGCCACGTGGCCAAATTCAGTGATCTTATTTCAATCCTCATCCTCCATGACCTAGCTTCAGTATCCTGTTTTTTAAATGTTTTCTTCCCAGGCTTTTCTAACTAGTTCTCCATTGTTGTTCATTTGCTCCCTTACTGATCTCTTCTTGATTCTGCCCTCTGGCATCTTCTCTTCTCTTACTACAATCTCTCCATTGGAGATCTTATCAAATACCATGGCTTCAACTATTATCTCTACATGGATGAGCCCCACATCTATATTTTCCAGCCCTCTCCTACATGTCCAACTCCCTGCTAAAAATTTTAACCTGGATGTCCTACCAGCAACTCATCGTATCTAAAAGTGATCTTACCTCTTCCCACTCTGCTCATCCTCACCCTTCCTTCTGACTTCCTCTTTTCTGCTAATGGTGCCACTTTCTCCCAATTATCTAGTTTCACTAACTGCATGTAATCTTTGCCTTCTTGCTCTCCTCCCCACTCCTAAACAACTGCAAAAATCCTATTGATTTTTTTCCCTTAAAATTTCTTTCAAACCCATTCCTTCTCTGAAGGGGACATTCATACATTCCTGTTACTATAGCAGAGGTCCTTCTTATGCTTCTTTTTTCCCATTCTCACTTCCAGTCTCCTTGTTCAGTGTCATAATTGGTACCTTATCTTTGGGTTTAAAATAATAATTATTATTATTATAGTCTTTATTAAGCTCTTTAAGGTTTGCAAAGTCCTTTACATATCTGGTGTTTTTTTTCAAAATTTGATCCTCACAACAACCCTGTGAGATAAGTACTATTATTCTCCCTCACTTTACAGTTGAGGGATCAGACTGTAAAGGGGCTTAAATAAAAGATTTTACATACTAGTAAGTGTCTGAGTCAGAATTTGAATCCTGATCTTCTATACTTTAAATCTGAGTCTCAGAGAACTGTACTACCTGTCTCCGTGTTTGGCTTAATTGCCTTCCTAATTGTTTGTACCATCTTTCCTGTACATTTCCTTCAAGCGTATTTTCCTAATCCATCATTATGTTTTATTAAAGCAACTTTGATAGCTCCCTATTGCCCATTAAATTAAGTTCAGATATTTTATCCTAATAT
Source organism: Phalanger gymnotis (assembly GCA_028646595.1). NCBI lineage: Eukaryota > Metazoa > Chordata > Mammalia > Diprotodontia > Phalangeridae > Phalanger > Phalanger gymnotis. The sequence goes on from CM053627.1 coordinate 127,231,026, forward strand.
TCAAGGCCCTCTATAACCTTACTCTGCCACCTTCAAAACTGGCAAAGGAATCTAAACCACAAGTCTCTGAGTTGAAAAATTCCTCTCTGTTAATCTTTCCTACTGTCACTTGCTTTTGCTCATGTCACACTAAAATGCTACCACATTACCACTAGAAAATTCAGTGATTGGGAGGGCCCTATCTGAGCTGGTGACTTTCCTACCATGGGGAAAGTGACACTAGAAATCAAGATGGATCTTTGGGAAAGATGTCTTAATATTCTAAAATCACAACTCATTTATGTGATAGAGTTTCATATGAATCAATAAGTTGTATAAATTATGGATTGATGTAGGATCATAGAATTAGAGATGGAAGGAACTTTATGACCTTAGAGGCCATCAGTCTATTCCCCTCACTTTACAAATGAGGAAACTGAGGCCCATAAAATGTAAGCTCAGGTCACAAGAATAGTAAGTGTCTGAGAAAGTACTTGAAACCACATCTTCCTGACTCCAAATTCATTACTCTGTCTGCTATACCTTGTTATCTCTGTGTCCAATTTTCATTGATACTTTAGTAGTGACAATAACATAGCCTCAAATTGAGGTACCTCCTTAAAGGTAGAGACAAATATCAGGATGGAAAATATGTCTAGATATGGGGTAAGAAAAAATGTGCACTTTGAAAGATCCGGGGTCGGGGTGGGGGGCACTTAACTTGGTCAGAGCAAAATTTAGCCATGAAAACAACTTCTCATCTCTGTTTATTGCTGGTCCATCATTCCTCTTGGCTCTTCCAGATACATGCTCTTGACTATAACTTTGGTTATAAAGGCCTTTGGAACCAGTAAGTATACATGTGTGACCAATATACATAATAGTAGAAGAAGAAATTATATCCACTTTCCATTTTTAAATTCCCTTTAATAATAGAATTTCCCTTATAGATAATAATAATTTGATCCGTGAGTACTTTAAAAGTGAAATGCTAAGTGGGCAACAAAAACATTTTAACTCTACCAGTGTAACTCTTGGCACCTGAAGTATGATGGTGACTTTGGGCCCTTGGATTTCCTGGTGTCTAGCTAATCAGGCGTGTGTTCATTGTGAAACATTATCCAGTTGTTCTTTCTTTCTTCAGTTTTTCTTGTATGCTATTTATTTGTTCACCTGCTATAAGCTCTGGGAGAGCAGGGAGAGTTTCATTTAAGTCTTTGTATCCCCAGCAATGCATCCTGGGCCATCTCCAGGCATCCTGGTGAATATCAGTCCACTGGACACAGATGGCTCTGGAGGAGAAAGTGAGGCTGGTGACCTTGCACAGTCTTCCCTCACTCAAATCAAAGTCAACTGCAAGTCATGTCATCATTTCAATGATGTCATGATCCTCTTCGAGAACAAAGGACAAACACAACACCAACAAAAACAACCTGTGTCCCTAGCAGCTGGCATAGCACCTTATAGGCATTCAGCCCTTAAAGGGTTTGCTGAATTGAATCTATTGTAAATATTTTATTTCTTTGCATCTGCCATGATGTTACTGGAATAAATATTAGCACCAAAGAACATGATAGTTTTTCTCATTTCAAGGAGTCCAGGACAATATCCCAGTTTTACTTGAATTCAATTTGCTTAGAAGATAATGTTGAGAATTTCCTCCCTCCTGTGATAGCTGACTACTGACTTCTCTTGTATTTTTCCTTTCCCTCAGGGAGATGATGATCTCTGTGGCCCTTGGACAGGTGTTATCCCTTCTTATCTGTGGCATTGGTCTAACCAGCAAGTATCTATCTGACGATTTCCATGCCAACACTCCAGTCTTTCAGAGTTTCCTTAATTACATCCTTCTCTTCTTGGTCTACACCACAACACTAGCCGTCAGACAAGGTAAGTTGGTACTATGGGAGTCACAGATCTTTGACTCTTAGATGTGAGTGCTAGCTAATTACATTTTAAGCAATAGCTAGAATTGGGATGATACAGGCTAAGGTATTCCTGTTCTGTCATATTATCGCTTTGGATATCAGCGGAACAAATCAGAGTCCCAAATTCTTTCTTTTCTCTTTTTGTGATGATGCAGCAAGCTAAGTGAATGAATAAATCATAATGGAGCATGAATATTGAGGATTCAGCAGAGAGAAAAAAGCATGTGTAGGCTGAATTGTAAAATCACTCACTCTGTGACTCTCTTTAAATTTTCCTAATGGTTCTTTTTGATTCTTAGTGGAAGTTCTCACTGATTTTGTATCTCCTTATATGTATAAGGCATATAAGTGAGTATGTATAAGGCATTATCAGTGAGAATATATATCACACACACACACACGCACACACATATACACACACACACACACACATATAAGGAGACACAAAACACCTCTCCTAACCATACCTCTTCATTTAGGTGAATTCATGATCTACAGAGAAATAACCTGGTTTGCATTGACTTTTTAAAAGTAATCATCAGCAAAAAATTTGTTTTAAGGCAACTAAATAAATGTTTTAGAAACAAACCAGGATATGTACATGGCTATGTATATCGTAATACAGAGTTGCACCTCTAGCAATTTATACATTTGCTATTATTTTTAGCATCTATTTGTGTATCTGTGTTCACATGTATGAATTTGGGGGAAGGGTGTTTATTTTTGTAGGGGAAGATTGAAACTGTGATTTCACTGCTGCAGTACAGCAATCAGGAAACTGCAACTTGCTGGCTAAATCTGGCCCACCTCCCTGTTTTTGTACAGCTCATGAGCTAAGAATGGTTTTTATTTTTTAAACTTTTTTAAATAAAATTTTAATTAATATTTAATAATTGGTTAATAATTAAATTAACACATTTTAACCTTATTTAAAAAAATAAAAATTAGCTAGAGCAGTTTGGTGGCACAATGGATAGAGTACCCGGCCCTGGAGTCAGGAACACTCATCTTCCTGAATTCTAATCTGGCCTCAGACTCTAACTTGTGACTCTGGGCAAGTCACTTAACCCTATTTGCCTCAGTTCCTCATCTGTAAAATGAGCTAGAGAAGGAAATGGCAAACTACTCCCCATCATTGCCAAGAAAACTCCAAATGGGGTCTCAAAGAGTCAGACATGACTGAACCACAACAAACAATGACATGAAAAGCATTCTTAGCTCTTGGGCCATACAAGAGCAGGCTGGTGTGTCAGACTTGACTGGAAGGTCATAATTTGCCTGTACCTTTTATGGGAAATTCCCAGTAAGGAAACTCTGTTTACAGATGTAGCTCTGCAACTGTTTTATAACTAATAGTCTTTTGCTTGGGAGTACTAAATGGTTAAGTCACTTACCTAGAAATTCACAGTCAGCCAGTGTCAAATATAGGACTAGAATCCATGTCTTCATGACTTGGAGAACAGCTTTCTATTCACTATACTACGTTGCATCTGCTGTGTGTGTGTGCGTGTGTATCTAAGTATGTATCTGTGTAAGTGGTTTTTGGCCCAGTATATTTAATTATTATGGTTCAAGGAATACCAAATTCTGCCTTATGCAAAATGAGACAAAATAAGCATTTGAGTACCCTCTGAAATCCAATTTTATTGTGTTTTTTTTAAAGAAAAAAATCCTTTCTAGTGGATATTCTTATTTTTGTTTGCTTCTTTTTTTTTAATCAACTTTGTTGTGTTGTCATTGTAGTTGGCTTTGTCATTGTTATCACTCTCATTAGAATCACCTCCTACATTCAGCTTTAAATTCTCTACAAAAGAGGGGACTGAAAGAAGCTAGTAAGTAGAAATAAAAATGATTAAGGGCAAATTAGAGATTTGCTGATAAGAAAAGATTAAAGAAATGAAACATGTATAACTTGGTTACATCAAATGAAGAGAGAGAATGCAAACAATTTAAAATCACTTGATGTAAGGATGAAGAAGTATGAAGAGGGGGAAATTATTTACTTTTCTATAAAGGAAAGCATGGTAGAGAATCCTGTACAAACATTTAATCAAATTCTCTCTCAGCACCATCTTTTACATCTGTTCCCTCCTCTCTGTCCACCTGGCCAGCTCCCTATTTCAGGCCCTTATCCCCTTTCATCTAGACTATAGCAGTTTCCTCTACCACATACCACAGGGTGTATGGGGTGTTCAGGGATGACTGGCACCTCTGGTGTGAGGGCTACTGAGCCCTTTTCAGGACTGTTCATTCACCTTTGGTGTCCACCTTCACTTACCTCTCAAGTGTGGTTCCAAGAAGCTGTAGCACACATAGCAGCCACACCCTGGTAAAAACTATCTCCACAGATGGGATTAACCAGGTTGAGGGTAACTGACAGACCTCAAACCCATTGGTGAGTTAGAGGGATATCTACCCCAAGCATGTGAAGACTTTCCCTGTTGGAATGGGCTATGAGAACAATTTATGCCAATGGCCACGAAGGCAGCTACAGCAGGTGCTATCGAGTGCTTAGAGCTTGGTCAGACCTCAGACACACTGAGGTCATCCATTGCATCCTGGGCCATCATCAGTCATCCTCACTTTCGTCCTGCCACTAGACTTTGATGACTCTGAAAGAGACAATAAGACTGACAACTTTGTGCAACTCTGCCTCACTTAAATCCAATTCACAAATGAGTTAAAACATCATCCTATGATGTCATTGGTTCTCTTTGAAACAAAGGACAAACAACAAAACAACTAGGTTGTTTTTAAAATATTAAACAGAAAGTGAGAGAGATTAAATGCTTTGTTCGAGAGTTTAAATGCTAGTAAGTATCTGAGGCAGGATATGAACTCACGTCATCCTGACTCTAATCCAACACTGTGCACTGAGCCACATAATTGCCTAAGTTGGGCTCCACTCAGTTTTCCAGTCTTGTTTCATGTTATGTTCTTTCATATACTCTGTGTTACAGCCAATAATGTACTACTTGGTGCTCCCTGAATTTGACATACAGACTTCTGCCACTTTGAACCTATGCCGCCTTTCTTCTCTACTTCACACCTACAGCATACTCCCCCTTATCTCTCTCACTTTCAGAATCCTTCTCAGTAAAGCCTTCCCTCTTCTTCCCTTCCCTCCTAAAATGACTCCACTGCCTTTTTCAGGTTCTTTCCTTTACTTCCATCACACTCCTTCCTATACCAGACCTACCTACCCCATATCCCCAACGAGAAAGTAAATTTATTAAAGGCATACGACTGTAGCATTCTTTAATCTCTGTGTCCCTGGTGCCTATCCAATCATTGACAAATCTTTATTGGACTGAATTATTTAATTTTTTCCCTTCCAAACTCCCCAAGTCTTACCACACCTTCATGGCTTCATGTTATCCACATTCTTCAGTGGTGGCTATAGCACCAGTGCAAGCATCCTTAAGATTCTCTGCTTCCAATTTCTGTATAATCTGGGTAACCTGATTAGACAGCCAGATGGATGGATGGATGGATAGATGGATAGATAAATAGGCATATGGACAGGGAGTCAGGAGAATAGATATTTAAATATATTCTATGTAGATAAATGTGTTACATGAATATATTATATGTATGTATATCATATTTTATATGTTTTATATTTTTATAGCTATTTAAATATATGTAAGTATATTTACAAATAAAACAAAACTTCAAATTAATCTAATCATTTCACTTTTAAAAGTATATGTGTTTACAGCAAGTTATAATGTAAAATGGGCTCAAATGGTGATAAAGAGATGTTCTATGAAATCTTACCAAAATTTTAACTCAAAGGTTAAAGTAAACTCATCTACCAAATGCATCTTGGATGGGTATTCATTTATCTCCAGCCCAATTTCATACTGGTGCTTTGTTCCCTCTATTGTTAATGTTCCATTAAGATTGGTTCTTTGCCACCAATAATCTGCTCTGAGTTTTCCTACCTTAAAAGTTTTGTGTCTAGTCCTCCTTTTACTAGGAGCTAATGCCATGTTGGCTCAGATTCCCTCCAGATGGGCTTATAACTCCAAGAGTCCTAGCTGGCAGCACATGAAGAAACACTGGATGAATATAGTTATCCAGAAAAAGCATCAACTTCAGAAAGGAACTGTGTTATGTTTCTCCCTAAGAAGAGCAAGATGAGACCCGTGTTGCAATTTGGAGAAAGTTTGATAATTTGGATGAAGTTCAAATAAGCATTAACTTCAATAGGCTTTTTCTCTCTGCTAACGACTTAGTTCATTAACTGACGTTTCTCAAACTCTTGGATATGCCTAAATAAATTCTCATAAATAGATTTTAGTAGGGATTATTTTTCTCTTGGAATTCTTGGACTGGGGGAAGGGAGGGTTCCTAGCTGAATCTAAAAGTGCAGAAACACCAGAAGTAGACATATCATAAACAAAAGGGGAGAATGAACAGGGCTTGGGGCCACATTCAATTCAGTAAGAAATTATTAACCACCTACTCTGTGCAAGCAACTGTATTATACATAGGAGCTGTAAAGACAAAGATAAAGCATTCCCTGTCCTCAATAAGCTTCCATTTTCCTGGCGAAGAAGGAATGTGTGTTCTAATAAATAAATGTGAAGTGTATACAAAGTAAATACAAAGTAATCTGTGCTAGCAGATGAAGAAATCTAGAAGAACTTTTTGTAGGGGGTGGTACTTTCAGCTGACCCTTGAAAGGAGCAAGGGCTTCCAAGAGGCAGGGGTATGGAGCAACAGCAATCAGGAATGAGGTATGGCTTGTGTAAAGGCATGTTTGCAGAAAATGGAATGTCATGAATAGATAAGAGTAGGTAGGCCAGTCTGACCCTCATGTCTAGAAAGCTCTCCCTCCTACACTCTGATTACTAACCTCCCTGGTTTCCTTTAAGTCCAAACTAAAATCTTACCTTCTATAGGAAGCCTTCTCCAACAGATCTTAATCTAAGTGCCTTCCCTCTGTTAATTATTTCCTATTTATCTTGTATGTAGCTTGTTTTGCATATATTTGTTTTCATACTGTCTCTCCCATTAGATTTTAAGCTCTTCGAGGGCAAGGACTGTCTTTTACCTTTTTTGTATCTCCAGTACTTGGCACAGAGCCCGGCACAGGCAGGTGCTTAATAAGTGTTTACTGGTTGATTGACTCATACATAGGGTGTACAATAAGCCTAGAAAGGTAACCTGGAGCCAGATTAGAAAGGACTTTAAATGCCAATCCTAGAGGTAATAAACTTGAGGAGTCGTTGCTTTTCTAGTGATGTGGAAAGAGGATGCTTTTAAAACCAACTATGACTTGCCTAAGTTTCTTATCCAGAATAGAACAGGTATTCAAATCTTTCCTTTAAGCATTTGATAATAGTAATTAAAAATATCACAGTAGGGGCAGCTAGGTGGTGAAGTGAGTAAAGCACCGGCCCTGGAGTCAGGAGGACCTGAGTTCAAATATGGCCTCAGACACTTGACACATTTACTAGCTGTGTGACCTTGGGCAAGTCACTTAATCCCAATTGCCCTGCCTTCCCCCTTCCAAAAAAAAAATCACAGTAGAGAAATCTCCCTAGATGATGCTGTAAACACATACATTTTTTAAAGTGAAACGATTCAGTTAAGTTGCAATATAGTCTTGCTTCTACAGATGTATAGTATACATATTTATGCATATGTAAAACCTATTTTATATAGAGAAAGTATAGATTTGTCTGTCTGTTCATCTCCCTAGGTGGAGGCAAAAATGGGCAGGAGACATTTACTAATTAAAGGAGAATAAGATTTAGAGCTAGAAACAACCTTGTTAATCATCTAGTCAGTAAACTGTGACTTATGTAGTTTTAACATTTTTAAATAAAAAATAGGCAGAGAGCTGAATCTGGTCCTCAAGGCATAGTTTGGCCAACCCTGATCTAGTACAGCTTCTTCATTTTACAAATGTGAAAAGTAAATCTCAAGTAAATTTATCTGGGCAAGATCACAGGTGCAGTAAGTGGAAAAGCTGAGACTCAAACCCAGTCATAGACTGGGTTTTATCGAATGAGATATTTAAATAGCACCTGGCATATAGTAGGTGTTAAGCAGAATAAGCATTCATTCCCTTTCCCCTCATAACTCCAAATGTAGTACTCTTTCCACTATTCAATGCTGTTCTTAGTTTTTCTTTTGGCAAATTTAAAGTCCACACTCAATTTTGTTTCTTAGATGGCCATAGCTAGTGACCAACTTTCTATGAGACATGTTCCAAAATACTCCTCCCATGTTTCCCCTTCATTGTCTTCCTCTTCTCCTACTCTTTTTCTCTCCTCCTTCCCCTTTATTCCTCTCTTTCCATTTGTATTGGTACTTTCTCACCCCACCTCCTGAAATATTGAATGCCAGGGAGATTGATGCCTGAGTTCAGGATGCCTGATTAAGTTTGCAGAGAGTAAACCAGCCACTCTGATTCTTTTGTCTTCCTCTTATAAGCCAGACCCTGAGATCTATAACAAGAAAGGAGATCGATAACCAAAGCAACAATACACTAAAAAGGATCAACTGTTTTACATAGAGATCTTGGAAAGAAACGTTGTTTCCATTACAGAATATGGGTGTACTAATAGTACAAGTACAATACAAATATTCTTTGTAACTGGTTCTTCAGGTTTTGATTTTTCAATGAAAATCATTTTTATGAGCTCTTCCAGTTTAAAATAAAAAGCTTCTCACTGAGAGTGGTCTTAAGAATTCAGCACATATTTTGTAGCTCAGCAAATTCCTGAAACACAGGAATTGAAATATTCATTACATATTTTACAAGGACACACAAAAGGGATAAGGCCATAAGAATGAATAATACTGATAGAAATCAGAAATGAATTTCATCCATTGAGTATTCTCAAAACAATAATGAAAGAGGGCTTATAGGCATTATTACTCCAAGGGAAAAAAAAAAGATTTTCAATCAGAATGTTGATGTCCATTAAGTAGAGGCCTGCACACACTCCCACACAAGCTACCCTCCAGGCTTGAAATGCACTCCCTAAACTTTTCTACCTGTTGAAATCCTTTCTCTTAATGGTCTGCTTCAGGTGCCATCTTCTCCATGATCTGCTTCCCTACTCTGCTCTCCCTACCTCTCTATCTGGAAAACATTGCCACTTTAAAAAATTCTCTACCCAGGAATACCTATCCGGCTCTACCTTATAATAATACGTATCTGTAAGAATGTTGTCTCTAGTCTATCAGATTATAAGCTCCTTGTAAAGGAATTAATGACAAAGCATTTACTAAGTGCCAGGCAAAAAAAAAATGGTAAGCAGTAGGAAGAGCTGGACAACTCCAGCCCTGAAAGAGTTCACCCTCTAATTTTTTTTTTTGGAGGAAAAGAAGATTCAGCAGCCACGATGAAAGAAATGCTCCAAAATTCCAAGGGTTCAAATGCAGGGCAGATGGAAAGGACCAGGGGTCCTTAGGGTAGCCAAAGAGGTCATACAACAGTGCCAGGGATCCATACGGCTTAGAGACAAGGCAAAGACTACATTGTTTTTCAAGATTGTATCTTCAGTCTAGCTTAGTACTTTGTACAGGGTAAATGCTTACTGAATGTTTGTTGGACGGAATTTAATTAACATCTCATTTCTAAGGGGGAAAGCTGAAAGTATCAAGGCAACTTGGAAATTCTGTGCCTGAAAACTAACTAGTTGTTATCTCTCAAGAAAGTTAAGTCATGGAGGTCATTCGTGAGAAATATGAGAAATGTCCTTGTTACCACGCTCAGCTGAGATATGTCTGAACCATGACCCTTTCTGCCATCTCACAGTACTTTTAAATGTGTTCTCATCACAAACACGTGCCAGAAAAATAGTCTTTGGAGCAAGTATTGCTTTCAAATGAAGTCAGCCTGAAGAATGAACAATGCTACTAGATAGAGCATCTTATCTTCTTAGCACCTCATCTTCAATTGCAAGGCTGTCCAAAATACAGCCCATGGGTCGCATTTGGCCCACAGTGCAATTGTATGTGGCCCACCTGTGGGTTTTAATTTTCATGAGCAAAAACATAAAATAATAATTTTCATGGAATGCATATTAGATTTTAAAATTACATCACTAGTAAATAATCTCATTGATGTTAATTTTCTTTGGTGTTTTAAGCAGTATTATGGACGGAACATATCGCATAGAATTTTTAATCAATCTGTTGGATTTGTTCCATCCGTACGATGCAGACTAGTCAGTATGCACCTACCTTTATACTGTTGTGTTGTGTCTTTGTTGTTTTGTGTTTGCTTTCGCACTTTGCTTTGTGCCTTGGCCTGTCGTATTGATGACGTGCGTTCCCCCAATTTCTATTAGTGTACTATATTTTTTATTCCGGGTGCATCCCTCAAATAATTATTTTATTTTAATGTGGTCCTATGATAACCTAAGGTTGGACAATCCTGTTCTATCGCTATTACTCTTACTTCTATTACTATTCCTCTTTGATGAGAGAGAACAAAGGAAAATATAAGAAATTAAATACTCAAGCTCAATTAAAACCAACAAATATGTGGAATACGACAAAATATGGAAAGCCCTTTCCGAGATAATGTAAATTTTAAAAGGCAAAATAAGAAGTATGGACACACAATGGTTGTGATCATATGAAGAAAGTAAATGAGAATGAATAGCTAATGGATCCTGTTAGAGGCTTCAACAGAATAAAAATGGCAGTAATGGTTATAATAATGATGTAACATTTGTATAGCACTATGTGCCAGGTACTCTGCTAAGTGCTTTACAAATATTATTTAATCCTTACAATAACCATGTGAGGTAGGTGCTATCATTATCCCCATTTTTGTAGTTGAGAATTTGAAGCAGACAGCAGTTGTGACTTTCCCAGGGTCACACAGCTAGTGTGTAAGGCTGGTTTTGAAATCAGGTCTACCTGATTGCAGGCCCAGTGCTCCATCCACCTAGCTGCCTGCATGACAGAAATAGTGTTATTATATGCTGTGCATTGAAATTAACTTAATGTAAATGGTCATAAAATAACTACTTGTCACATTGGTGTTAGTGTTAAGTTTTTAATTAAAATGCTTCATACAGCATCTTTTGGAAGGCCATGGAATGGTTGGAAACACAATCGAACTGTCATCATCTATGTGCAGAGCGCAGCATTTTATGTTACACCATCTTGGATATTGTTCTGTTTCCCTCAGGTACTCTCTCCATAATTTAAAAAAAAACTATTTAGATTTAAATAGTACTCTAAATATGTGACACCAGGACTCAGCAAAGTAGAGGGCATCAATAGCAGAGCCATGGCACGAACTTAAATCTTGTGTCTCCCAAATCTGAATGATCCTGTTAAAAGCATCATGAGTGTGATTGTCACTGCCTCATAGTACCTTGATGACCAATCTGCCTCTGTGACTCTATCTCTTGTCTTAATGTCAATTAGCCTTAAAGTATAATTTAAATAAGTAATGAGGAATAAAGGAAGGAGGTAAAAATGGAGCCTGAAACAGTGGAGGCATGGAAAAACTAAACACCAAATTTAAGATTCCCAGAACTTTCTCTCAGTAGAGAGGGGATTCTTAACCTTGGGTCATGGACTCTTTTGGGAGTCAGTGAAGCCTATGGACTTCTTTTCAGAATAATGTTTTCAAATATGTAAAAGGAATGCTAAATTTCAGTTAGAGGTAAATTGAAATGTTTTTCTTCATAGACCCCCTGAAATCTATCCTAGGTGATGAACACTTGCAGTAGAGGAAAGCCCTGAATTCTAATCTCACATCCAAATCAGTTTAGTAAACCTAAATAAATCATCCCCTATGCCAGGGTTAGAGAGCCATCAAAATAAGAAAATACTTTGTCAATCTAAATGATGAGTTACTGACCCTGTGGGAGTCTTGAAGAAAATACTACTGTCACCTATTTAAGACTGATGAAGTAATATTCATTGGAGCATCTAAAACTTCCCCTAAAGGGGAAACCTGTTTTCATAATCATTGATACGCAAAATCTACTTGTACTTTTTTGGTGTTATTAGAGGATAATTGAAATTGCTGTGAGTGCCATAAAGAAGAATGCTCTACATTGTTCTATAGAATATGTAGGTGGATAGTTTCTAAGACATTGTAGTGTAGTATAAAGAGGGCTAGACTTGCAATCAGAAGACTTGGGTTCAAATGTCAGTTCTGCCATTTTCTAGACATGACCCTTGACTAATTACTGAAACTTTGTTCACATAATTTTCCTTATCTGTAAAAATGGGGGTGATAATACTGAATTTTTACAACCTCAATAGGCTGTTCTCTAGAGAAGTACACATTTTATTTTTTAATCTAGTTGTAAAATACTATAAAATATCTACTATTGTCTAGATCTGGGTTTAAATCCAATTCTATGAGCAATGGAGCTATGGTAGCATTTACATTGTTTTTGTAAAGACTGAGCCCAATTACAGCCATCTAATCGGTTGTTTCATTCAACTATTTTTTACAATTTTCAAATTTCTTTTATTCTGAACTTAAGAAATAAAACAAACACTTCTGTAACATAGAATAGGAAAAAAAATGACTATACATGAGACCACAAAATCTATTATGTGCAGCTTGCTATTCTTTTTAAATATATAATAAAATTATCATGTAACTTTTTTCTCTTTTTCCACCTCACCCACCACCCTAATGATGGCTACCATTAGATGTGTGTGTGTGTGTGTGTGTGTGTGTGTGTGTGTGTGTGTAAAACCAGTACTCTTTTGGGTAAATCTCTAGCTGACCCTTTATATTTTTGGGCAATCAGTTTTAAAATATGTTAGTAAGACTCATCACTTTAAAGGAATTCCCACCCCTGTCAAAAAAAAAGGCAGCCCACTCAATGCTGTTACTTTCTTGGTTTTTGTTTGTTTGTTTGTTTGTTTTTTGGCAGGGCAGTTGGGGTTAAGTGACTTGCCCAAGGTCAAACAGCTAGTACATGTGTCAGGTGTCTGAGGTCAGATTTGAACTCAGGTCCTCCTGACTCCAGGGCCAGTGCGGTGCTGTACTCACTGTACCACCTAGCTGCCCCCAATGCTGTTACTTTCACTAAGAGTTTTCATACATATATACCAACAAATCCTTTGAGAGAGCATTGTGTGCCTACTGATAGTGGTTTATTTTGGCACATCATTGTAGAAGGGTAGTGAGAGATGTTTGCTCCTCAATGAGTCTTTTATGTTTTCTTATACTTGTTTGCTTTTCTCTTCCTAGTAAAGGAAAATGGCTTTCAACTTGCTTTCTTCAGTCAAAACATAGAAACTGTTTCAATTTCAATGGCAGGTAACATATTGTACATTTGATGGGATATGAAGGAGAAGAAAATGTTGTTTGCTTTCTGAAAGGTTTTTTATTTTCTTTTGGCTCACCATCAGAGCATAAAAATGGAAGGAATGCCATATCAGTCCAGCTTAGTGGTCTGGCCATTTTGAGGTTGTCCCACAGTGCATACATGGTATTCAATACATGTAATTGTACTATCAGCTAGTACTTTGGAAAGCTCTCTTCCTTCATTTCAATCTAATACACCCAACTGAAAGAGTAATCACAGTTCTCCAAAGGCCCAACTTAATCCCAAGGATTGCATTGGAAGAATCTACAAGCAGTGGTGAAAGGATAGGTCTTAGAATCGCAGAATTTTGAAACTAGAAGGAATAGTGGAATCTTGTAGTCCAACTTTCCCATTTTATAGATAAGGCAGTTGAAACTCAGGGAGGTGAAATGATTTGAGCCAATTCACACAGGGACTATCCATACCTGAGCTAGGATTTGAACCTGTCTCCTGATTCTAGACCCGTTGCTCCTTCTAATATACCAAGGTTGTCAAAGACTCAAGTGCAAGTCCTACCTCTGCTACTTACAAGCCACGTTACTTTAAGCAAGTCAATTAAATCTTTGATCTTCAGCTCTCTCACCTGTAAAATGGGAATAATACTATTATATTATCTACCCAAAAGGGCTGTTGTGAGGAAGTGAGTTACTGTATTGAAAGCTCTTCATAAATCTTTGAGCCTTGTGTGATTGTCAGCTACTACTACTACTATTATTAATTCATAATTAATTCATAACTATTATGAATAGTTGAATGAAACAAGTGATTAGATGGCAGTAATTGGGCTCATAGTCTACAAAAACAATGTAAATGCTACAAAAGCTACATTGGTAACAGGTCTGAATAAATATGAAAAAATCAGCTTAAACTCTGATCTAGCTAAGAGTAGATACTTTGTAATATTTTATAACTGATTGGGTTTTTTTTTAATGAAATAGGCACTTCTCCAGAGAAGTTACATCTCCACCCCTCCAACACTCAGTGTCACTCAGAGCAATGAATGCCTTCTGGGAGTGAAGGAAATTTACTCTAGTATGTGACTCCATCTTCTATGGCATTTTCTAATGCCTTGAGATACATCATCTGGGCTCTGCGCAAGAAATCTAGCAACTCTTTCCTTATGAAACAGACCCTCCATCACTCCCTGTGCCAGAAACTTATTAAATAACTAATCTTCCCTTTCAGTAACTCCACTGCAGACAGAAGAGAGGCATGAAGGTTTGGTCATACTATTTCATCTGGTTCCCATGTTGACTGTTAATTCCTGAATCTAATTCCTGCGTTCATCTATCCATGTGAAGAGCTGGCACCCAGGAATACCCATTCCTGGCACGTCGCACCCATGTTCATATGGGAGATTTGAAGGGTGGTTACAAGATGATAACTGTATTGCCTGGAGGAGATAAGCCCCGTTCTGCCAGACTGGTGCTTTGTATGTAATTAGTGTAAAAATTCAGAGGAATAGAGTTTATCCTCACAATCATCTTTCTCATTAAAAACGAATCATAATGAAAGAACAAAGCAGTCCCTGCAGTGAGTTGAATTGCTTTCCCCAAGTTTTCATTAAATCAGAGCTCAGCAGCCACCCATCTTACAGAACACAGTTGCAAA
>CM053627.1:127246367-127262578 GCA_028646595.1 Phalanger gymnotis
TGTCCCCAGAGAGGGGGGTGGCTGCTTGGGGGCTGGGAAAGGGAGTACATCAGTCAGGTGTGTGGCCCTACATGGTGGAGGGCAAGGAACACAACCCCTGTGGGGAGCAAATGTATCCTGGAGGGTATAGGTGAATGGAGTAAAGCCATGGTGTCTCATATCAACTGTGGCTCTGTTTACTGATAGAAAGATTCCTATTGAATAACTGTATAAATTTTAATCACCCTGAACTGACATTCAGGATCCTCTATAATCTGGCTTTAATCTAATTTTCTAGCTTTTTCTCATATTGCCCCCCTTCTTTTACACCATATTCTAACTCAACTAAACTTCTTTCCTGACTCAGGCGCTTCATTTCTTACCTCTGTGCTTTTTCCTAGGCTGTTTCCTATTCCTGAAATTCTCTTCCACTATATCTCTACCAGTTGAAATCCTAGTCTTCCTTCATGGCCCAACTCAAATACCACTACTTTTATGAAGACTTTCCACTGATTCTCCTTAATCAAATGTATTCCAGCTTTCCTTTTACATGTCATAATACCTGACTTCCTAACTTCCATATGCCCTTAGCAAATTCTGTTCTGCATTATAGTTATTTACATACATGTTTTATGTCATCAATATAAGTGTCTTAAAGGTAGAGATAATTTCTGATACATATTTTTGAATTCACCTAACAATGTCACCTAGCACATACTCAGTACTCAACAAATATCTGCTGAGCACATAATGAATAGATATTTAAATAGAACCATTGTATTCTTCTAAGAAATGTCCCAAAGAATTTTAAAATCTATAATTCAACAGCCTTTCTTTCCTTACCAAAAAAAGAAAGTAAATGTCATTAATTTTCTCCTGATAATGCCTCACAGTCAATATTAAAGTATTCCCATTTACCAGATGGGTTCACTTGAGGCACAGATTATATAATCTACCAAAGAAATGATGATGATGAAAATAATAACATTCACATTTATATAAGGCCTTAAGGCTTTGATGGCACTTTACATACATCAATTAAATCTTAATACACAGGCCTGACAATAGAAGCCAGACACTCCCAACTTCCTGTGTCCTGGCTTCTTTATCAGACTATCCTTTTCCCCTTGACAGTTAACATTTATATCATCCTGTTAACACTCCATTGTGTGTCAAAGGTATAACTGAAATACACATAGACTTTGAGATTGCTCATAAGACCTTGAAGGGAAGAAATTTCCCATTCCCATCCCCCAATTCCCACAAGTATGATGAGGTCATTCAGGGTGGGGTGGCATTTCTTCACAATCTTTTCCTTGAGCATCTGAGAATTGACTTATGCTATCATTATTTCATTGCACTAATAGCATTTTGATATGCATTTTGCTTTGTCTATTTGTCTCAGTGTACCTACATTTCTTTTCTTTGATTAGACTGAAAGCTCTGGGTTAACAGGAACTATCTTTTTAATGTATAATAGAATGTGTTTAGGATAAGAATAATTCAGCTCCAAAGTTTCTACTCTAACAGGTTCCATTCCATATGATCATGATGATGCTAAGCTAAAATTAAATTCATTCAACTTCTGAGTTATTCTGAGAGGGCTTCAAGAAACCAGTCAGAAGAGGACACAGTACTCCAACATTCACTGGATCTGTGATTTCATCCACATAGGTATTTTCTTGGAGGCAAAAGACCAAAACTTATCCACATCTACCTATCCTATGTGAGCATAGAGGTTCATCCCAACATGATGGAGGCAATCAACATATGCTCTTGAAACCACAAAGATACCAATGGAGTATGTGAGTAGTTCATCAGTTAGGTATCCATCCCTACATGAGTAACTCCGTCTCTTCCCCCTCTTTCTTCTCCTCCTTCTCTTTTTGATCATATAATTCTTTGATGACACGACAGCCCTTCCAATACTTGAATTCAGCTATCATGTTCCCTGGAATCTTCTCTTCTTAAGGATGAAGACTGCCAATTCCTTCAACCAATCTTCAGATGTCATGGATTCAGCTCTTCACTGCCATAACCATAGTTCAGACCCTCATGACTTTCCACTTGTACCATTATATTGACCTCCTACCTGGGTTACCTGGCTCCGATTCTTCCCTCTCCAATTCCTTCTTTACACATCTGCCAAGTCAATCTTCCTAATGCACAGTGTCCATGCAACTGCCTCCCTTAAAGATTTTCAGTAGCTCCCTACCGCCTATGAGATAAAATATTAGGTTCTTAGCCTTGCTTTAAGACACTGGACAACCTGGATCTTACTTACACTTTTAGCCTCATTTTACTACAATTCCCTTCATGAACTACATTTTAGTCAAATTAGACTACTACCATTCCCCTGAGCTCATTCTATTCTTTTCTCTTTATGCTTGAAATGAATTCCTTTCCTCATCTCTGTTGAAACCCTTATTTTCCCTCAAGGTCCAGCCAAGTTGTTACTTCCTCCATGAACTCATATCTAAAGCCCCCAACTGAAAATGATAAAGTGATTTCTCCCACTTCATATTTCTTCTAGCATACTGACTAGTCTTTATCTTTGACCTTTATCTCATTCTGCCTTAGGATAGCATAGTGGAAAGAGGTATGGATTTGGAATTATGAAAGAACTGAATTCAAATCCTGACTCTGACAATTATCTGATGTGTGAATCTAAGTAATCTTTCCTCCTCTTTCAACTCAAACTAATCAACAAGTCTTTAATTGAGCGTTTACTATGCATCAGGGACTGTGCTAAAACAGTTACAAAGACAAAGAATAAAACAATCTGTACTCTCATGAAGCTTGCATTCTAACTCAAATCAAGTTAATATTTCTTAAATTATGTTCAAAGTTTAGTGCTAGGCATCAGGAATACAAGGATGAAAAATAATATTGGCTGTTTTCTAAAAGAGTTTCTAATAGGGCAAAAGGGACTGATGTGTATATGTAAATAATCACATGGGGCATAATAACTCACATTCATATAGCATTTTAATGTTTACAAATTTTCTGCAAAAACTTACGTGATATAGTTAGTACAAATGTCACCTCATTTTACAGATGAGGCAATTAAAGCTCAGAGAGGCAAGGTGTTGGAATGTATGAGAGTATATGTGTGTGCACCTTGTATAAATTCATTTGAACCAGTGATAGAAACTAGGATCTTAAGGATCATAAAAATGAAATTGAAGAGTCTTTGTCAATGGGGTGGACTTGGAAAATATACTCATTTTCTAAACACATGTATTCCAGGCAGATAAATACAGGGTCCTACCTAACTCTTAAAAAGCCCTTATCTCTCAGTACCAATTTGGGGACCAACCAGTGCCCTATATTTGTAGATAGAGCCAATTGTCTTACAAGGAATCCCTGGCTCTCATTTTTGTTTTAATTTTTTTGGCAGCTTGAGGGTTTTTTCTTTTACTTTTCACTATTTCCTGACTCTTCCCATAAACTTCCCAACTTTCTTTTTACTTTCTGTGAAGCATCATTTTAAAAAATATATCCATACCTTGCAAGACTCTCATTTTCTGGTGGTATTGATTTTCATTTTTCCCTGGCATCCCTTACATTCATTTCTCATACTCCTTGCTATTTCTGGCTAAGAAGGTGTGACTCCAACTGAATGCCAATATACTTTCCCCCATCTGAAAATAAAACCTGATCACTTGTGTCTCTTGCTTCTTCTTTCCTTCCATTAATTTACCATCTTCCATTCTCTTTTGAGACACAAATAAACTATGACTATAATCAATAATCTCTTTTGGAGGGGACAGTGGTTGGAAGGGGGCTACCTGTACTGAGGATATCATTCATATAGAGAAATCCTGGTATGGAAACTCCCTCCACTGCTGCAGAAAAGCAACTTCTCTGTTACTGTTAGCCTTGGAGAATCTCCCCACCACTGAGAGGTTAAGTAATTTGCCCATGGTCATACAGCTACTGTTATCAGAGGCAGGACCTAAACCTGACAGCCTTTTACTGTGCCATAGATATTTAATGGACAAAAATGAAATTCCCTTTGGAGCCTGTCTAGCATCATAGATTTAGATGTCAATAGAACATTTTATAGATTAGGAAACTGAGATCCAGTGAAGTAGAGTGACTTTCTCAGGCATAGGTTTGAAAGTAATAGACTCTGGGTCTAAATCCAGTGCCTCTTTCCTTCTACTATGCTACAGGTAGGACAAGACTTCAGGGTGATCAGATAACCTGCTGGGATAGGGACCAGTCAGGATAAAGGCCACTTTACCTCAAGCACCAAGTTTATCCGACAGTGGGAGGTAGGGTAGATGCTTAATTGAGATAGGACTCTAAGGGTTAGAGTACCAGTAAATCTATTGAGCACCTGAACCACACCATTAAGGCTATGGCCAACCTTCTCCAAATACAGAGAAACTCTTGGACAGTATGAACCAGGGTGGATATTGATTGACAAAGGACATCTATGGAGTTGGGGCATCTACTTGGGATGGAGACTAGCCCATTAGGGGATACATTCATGCTGTCCCAAATGCAGAAACCCTTCAGCAGTGGGAGGCTGCACAGAGGCTTGAGGAAGACAGAACTTCTGGAGTTTTTTGGGGGGGGCATCTTTATGGGCAGGAACTCAAGGAAGGATAAGCCAATCAAGGACAGGTCCACGCTACTTCAAAACACAGAGACTCCTGGACAGGGGAAGACAGTATAGATACTAGGCTGAGATTAAACTGGCATTGACAATAGCTGATAGCACCAGGAACCACACAATGAAGGGGAGCCTAAACAATTCTGTGATCCTTCTTATATAAAAATAGGTTGAAATAAGATATCATAGCTCACACAAAATGTGATGCTTACGTGAAGATGGTGATATTTCAAACTCACTGTCAGTAGGCTACCTAAGTTAAGTCATTTTTAGACATATAACTAGAATGAGGCTATTAGGCCCCACAATCCTCTACTGGTCCCCCAAAGACTCACTCAGCAAAAGTCCTGACCCAATTACACCCCTCTCAAGAGGTTTATGTGTTTCCACTACTATACCAGGCTATACTCAACCAGGGTCAATTGCATACTCAACTGCCACTTCAGTTTAGGCCCTAATCACCTCTTACTGTTGTTTTTACTGCAAGGCCTCCCAATTGGTCTCTTTGCCTCAAGCTTCTCCAGTCCTTCCTACATACTGCTGCCAAAGTAATTTTCTTTAAAAGCAGATGTGGCTATGTGACTCCCCAACTCAACCAACACCAGTGGCCACTAGAGCAGCCTCTAGGATCAGATATACATTCCTCCTATACAACTTGGCCCCAACCTTTCCAGCATCATTGGACATTACTCCTACTCCCAAAGTCTGTGATCTAGTCAAACTTCTCTCTACACTTCACACAGGTCACCCCATCTTCCATCTTTTTGCCTTTATACTAGCTTTTCCTCATGCCAGGAATACACTGCCTCCTTTTCTTTGCTTCATAGAGTCCCTTTCTTCATTTAAGATATAGCTCAGGCACCATCTTCTGCATGAAGCCTTTCCTGATATCCACAACTGCTAGTGCCCTCCTTCCCGAACTTGTATTTAACTACTACATATATTTGTATTTATTAACTTTATATTTATGTAGCACATATATTTTACATGCATTTATTGTCTCCTCTATCAGAATTTAAGATTATTGGGAGTAAGGTTATTTCATTTTTTTGTATGTATACCCCCTTCAGTTTGCTTATCTGTAAAATAGGAAAAAAATAACACCCATAGTATCTGCCTCAGATTATAGTAAGAATCAAATGAGATAATATATGTAAATGACATTGCAAACCTAAAAGCAATACATAAATGGACATAGATGTCAGCTATAATTATCTACCTCATTAAATGGTTATGATTTGATTGAAATTCTACTTTAAAAAATACAATGCTCCTGAGACTTCTACAGGTTTGAAAATACCTGCTCTGATAGAGTTCCCTATTTCAAATTACTTCTTATGAAACCACAGGACTGGAAAAATGGAACTTAAGAAGTGAAACCCCTTAGGAAGGAGCAAAATTGACATACCCAGTCACCAGGATGATTTTGGCATCCGTAAAATTGAGTTTGGTTTCTAGACTAAGGCAAATTAATGCCTAGTAAGCTGCCCTTGCATAGAGTTGAGAACCTGACTCTACAATACATGTAACAATATTTCCTCTGGGGCTCCCGCCAACTTTAGGAGCTGCCATATATCAATTACTGGACCTGAACAGAGCCAGTGCCCAAGCTGAAGTGCCTTATGGAGTAACCTAACTCAGGAAAGACAGTTAGGATCAGGTTCAGGACTGGGCTCAGTACACACACAAGTCATGAAGAAAAACATCAGTATTCCCACAGAGCTGAGGAATGCTCTTGGTGTAGTAGAAAGAGTGGTAGATAGCATTAGCAGTCATGGATTTGAAACTTTGTTTCAACACTAGCTATGTGACCTTGGGCAAGTTACTTAAATTCTCTAAGTATTAGCTTTCTCGTTCATGAGATAGTAACATTCGCACCACTTCCATTATGGGGTTATTGTGAGGAGAGTGCTTGGCAAACATCAAAAGTCCATAGCAGGCACCCACGAACTTGTTTTTTTTTATTTTGATAACTGAATTTCAATACAATTGCTTTCCTTTACAGTCCTATGAATTTAATTTTATCCAATCAAAAACATTATTCTGAAAAGGGGTCCATTGGTTTCACTAGCCTGACAATGGGGTATCTGCCACAAAAAAGGTTAAGAACCATTGTTCTACACTTACATGAGGTATCATTATGTTACTACTCCCCAAGCACATCAGAAAATACAGTAAACACAAGCCTTCTCTGACTGCAGCTGTACTTGAGCCCTTCCGCAACCCTAGAAAACACCCTTAGGTGGTATTGGTTCTCACCTCACTTTAGCTCATAAACATGCAGAACAACGGTCTTTGGAGTAGGAGACTGGGACCAAACGGTGTCTGATCCATGTACGTGGAGACACCCAGGTTCTGAATTGCTTTTCTCATCCCCAGAGAGGGGTGCAGAGTGGGTGGACAGTTCAATTGACTGGAGAGTAAGCCAGACCAAATGACAAATTTTGAAAAGATTCTTATACAGTCTTAGGGTGATGGATTTATATCCTTATACTTAAATCACTCAAAAAAAAATAGAAATTCCACCATGCCCCAAATTTCCCCTGTCCTTTACCTGTTAGGTGCTGCCAAGACTTTCTTCACTCAGGACAGCTCTTGTACATTTAGGAAGTCATGCCTGGGTGTATAGCAAAGACACAAACTACTCCTCTTTGGGGGGAGAGGGTATTTAAATATTTCGTTAATCTGCCACTTCACAAAAAAATAAGTACCAGTGTAGTTTTTTAACATAATGTCTTTATGTAGACACAGAACAGAATGAGTGATTCAAAATTTGCCCCGTGTGGGCAAAGGGGAAGACAGTGGCTAATAGAATGAAATGAGTAGCACTGTCTAGGAAGCAAGAGATTCAGAAAGGAGGAAAGACAATCTGCTAGCATAGTCAACTAGGCAGCCCAATTGAAATGCGGTAGCTTTGATATTGGGTTTCAATTTCACTTGATGTGTCTCCTGGAACAACTCACTCAACCTTCCTTTCTGTACCTCAATTTCCTCACTTTGCAAACAAATGTGACTATAAGCAAGTTACTTCACCTCTCTTGGCCCTCAATTTCCTTACATACTCAGCACTTCTTAAACATGGGGTCATGACCCATAGTTTAAGAAGTGCTGAAGGGAGTTTAAGAAGCCCTGGACTAGATTATCTCTAAGGTTTCTTCCAGCCCTAAATCCTAAGGCCTGGGTTCAAATCCTGCCACTAATTGTTTGACCATTGGTAAATCTCTGAGATTCAGTTACACAAGCTATAAATGGAGATATAAAATGATGATATTAATAGGTGTAAGACTTGCCTCACAGGGTAATTGTGAAAATCAAATGAGATAATAAATGAAAAGCATTTTGTAAACTTTAAAATATTTTATAAATGTCAGTTTTTATTGTTTTGGTTATTATTATTAATAGCAACATCATCACCACCACCACCACTACCACCACTACTACCATTGCCAATACTACTACTATTACTACTGCTATGGCTGCTGCTGCTATTGCAACTACTACTACTACTACCCCCTATGAATCTCAATTTCCTATCTTTAAAATGGGTATGACAATATTATACTATTCAACTTCATAGTAACATTGGGAGAATCCTATGAAATAATGTGGAGGCGGTAACCTAATATAGTGAAAAAGCATTGACTCTAGAGCCAGAGAATCTGGATTCAAATGCCACTTGTATAACCCAGAAAAGTCACTTTACTTTTATGCTTTAGTTTCCTTATCTGCAAAATGAAGAGAATGGACCAAATGGGCTTCACGGTCCCTTCCTGCTCTGTCTGTGAATCCCTTTCTAAACCTACATTGCTTTTTATAAATATAAGCTATACATATTTTATAAATTTAAAAACAAAAAGGACCAAAAGGAACCTATGGAATCTCCGAGCAATATGATTCTGTTTCTACTCTTCCTAAAATGCACCCTTATCACCCTTAGCTTTGTGGCTATCTTTCCAATGAGAAATAAACAGTGAAACTGTATCCTCTAGTATTTGAAGACAGCTAAATTTTGACAAAGAAAACTAGGAGCCAGGAAACTCCTCTTTAACTTTTGATAGAAAAAGGGAAATACAGGAAGATGAAACCAGAGATACAAAAAATACTGCTCTTAACCTCTCTTTCCCATGCCTTTTCTGTTTGCTTTACGGATAGATTAGACCTACAGTCTCTGAGATGACAATTTTAGTTTTTGACCCAGAACCCGAATGCTCACACCTTGCAGTGTTTTTCCTTGAAATATAATTAGATTCTTTCAGTTCTCAATTTTACAAGCCCAGGAGCAATACTTTCCCTTCTGTCTCAGTCCTAGAAGGGAGATAGCCTTTGGGTTTTTTTTCATATTGTTGACCTGAGACTGCTACCTTAGTGTAGATCTTGGCCTTAAATCTGTCACCACCAAATCATATTTATTAAGGATTCACTTGAGCTTCATGCTCCCACTAGGTACTGTTTGTTTGCCAGCCTACCTTCATTGAACACCTCCTACCCAGAGCTGCTCATTTAAGGAACCATTTTCTTGGACACTCACCCACAGTGCTGCAGCAAAGCTGGAGATAGTCAATAAAAATTCAAACACCCTTCTCCTGACTGAACAAGCAAGTTTTCCAGACAGTGGCACAGGATTTCACAATAAATTAGATATGGGCAAATTGGTTTCTTTCCTGAAGCCACTATTTTATCTTGTCTAGCATCACAGATAAGGCCTATTACCTTCTATAATAGTGCATGGCTTTGAAAATGACATTAATGACTTTATCTCAGCACAGCTTCTGGTACATAGTCGGTTGTTCATAACTGTCTAATAAGAAGTACTATCTTCTTCCAGGCTGTACCATAGACAGTGTCTCCTTCCCTAGAGTGATACTCCATACTTGTACTAGTGCCAATGGATCTTTTTTTTTCTTTTTTTTTGGTGAAGCAATCAGGGTTAAGTGACTTGCCCAGGGTCACACAGGTTGTTAAGTGTCAAGTGTCTGAGGTAGGATCTAAACTCAGTTCTTCCTGACTCCAGAGTTGGTGCTCTATCCATTATGCCACCTAGCTGCCCCTGATGGGTCTTTATTGACTTTTTTGTTATTTTTTTATAATTAATTAGTTTTCAACAGTCACTTCCATAAGATTTTGAGTTTTAAATTTTCTTCCCCTCTCTATCCTCCCTCCTCCCCAAGATAGCATGCAATCTGATATAGTTTCTACTTATACATTCATATTGAACACATTTTCACATTAGTCATGATGTAAAGAAGATTAGAACTAATGGGAGGAACCATGAGAGAGAAGAAACAAAACAACAAAAGAAAAAGAGAGCAAAAAGTATGCTTCTATCTGCATTCACACTCCTCGGTTCTCTCTTTATGTGGATAGCATTTTCTATCAGGAGTCTTTTGGAGTTGTCTTAGATCCTGGTATTGCTGAAGAGAGCTGGGATTGACTTGGTTTTTTTTACTTATGTTTTTTTAAATAAAAGCTTTTTACTTTAGAAAAAATCCACTTTACCTTATCAAATCAGATGGAAGGAAGAAAGGAAAGGAAAAATGAGAGAGATTGAGAAGAGAAAGGAGATGTATGTATGTAGCATGCATGGATCTTCATATGTTTAACATATAAAGATCCACATATATGCCCATATATACATGCATGTCTGTGTGAAAATTTATTTTATATAACACATACGTATATAGTCATACATACATATATATATATATATATACACACATGCAGTTTCTCAAATATCTGTAAAATTTTAAGATTTAATAGCTTAAAACTGAACTAAGACTTTTGGAACAATGTATGTCTAGACATACATACATATATACACACATACACACATTATCTGTCTGTCAAGAGAAAAAGAGACAGAAAGGGAAGAAAAAGACAGAAAGAGGGAGATAGAGATAGTCAGAGAAAGAAAGATGTTGACTGCCCTAATAGATTTATAATTGTGTAGAAATAAAAGGATATGAAGCAGAAGCTTGAGTGTCATGAAGAAGAAGCTACTAGTGTCCCAGGAGGCACTTGACAGAGGAAGGTTAAGAGTTTCCAAGAGGCAGGATACTGAATAGATGAGCAGAGTAACTAGTTCCACAGAGGCTGGAGACATAGGAGACAAACAGAAAGGACAACACGATCTCAAGTAGGCTAAAATATAGACCATGACAAGGGAAGCCAAAGAGCTGAAGACCAATCTCTGGGGTTTGGAGTCCAATACCCAGACACAGAGAAGTCTGTTTCTAAATGCAGACTCCATCATATCTGAAGATAGACAAGAACAGAATCTTGGATGCAAAAGCATTCCAAGAAGAAAGAGCGAAAACTATTTCAAAACAATTTCTAATTGAAATCTGAAGGCAGCTTCTCTATAAAAAATCACTCCAGAAATTGAATGCAAAAGAAAAATGTTCTCTTTTCATATACTTTCTGCTTCTGAACATATTGCCTCTCTGTGAGAAAGGACCCATTTGACCTCTTCAATATGATTAACCTTTCTGTAAATTTGCTGTAAGTGGAAATTCACCATCTCTACCCAGATATTTTGCCATTCCCACATCAACAACTAATTTTTGTGGGAAAGTGACATTTTTTCCTCCTAAAAATAGCTTCTACTCCTTAATTTTGCAAAAATATTCCAAATCAAGGCAACAGCACTTGGCTTCTTCACAGAACTAGCAGCTCATGATTTTGCAGTTGGTTTTTGCCATTAGTGAGATATTTCTTATACAGTTCTGAAAATCAAATCTTCCCCTTTGATCCTTGGGGCAGTTCAAAGATAATTGGCTCAAGGAAAAGATCATTTCTTCTGCAGTGCAGATCAGTCCTTGAACTCCAAATAGAGACAAGCTGCACAATGCAAGAGCTACATTTGACCCAAGGGTAAGTACATAGCATTAATGTCATTCTCGAGAGACCCTGGGATGTCTGAGACTGGAGTCTGGCCACTGATCTCACTGGAGTACCTTGAAGGCACTCTTCACTGATATGAAAGACTGGGGAAAAGCTTCTTTTCTCCTATCTAGGAGATGTTCTGCCACTGCTATCTTTAGTAAGAAGCTATAGGAGTTTGGAATTAGCAGAAAAGGCTCAGTCATGAACTTGCTAGGTGACCTTAGGCATGGAAGTACTGTAGTGGATCATAATTCCCTTATCTCTAAGTTGAGGGCTTTGCGTTATATTATGTCTAAGGTTCATCAAATCTAGAAAGTTTGTATTTAGGCAGTGGGATGTGCTGTAATCCACTGCTACAAAGATCAATGGAATCAGAGTTGAAAGACCTAGAATGATACACTGGCTCTTCCACTTTCTTCCTGTGTGACTCTGGGCAAGTCACTTCATTTCTCTTGGTCTCAGTTTTGTCATTTATAAAAAATAAAGGTGGGGGGAGTGTACTATATAACTTCCACATTCCTTTATAACTCTGTGATCCTAATTAATGATATTATAATTCTAAATGGAATCTTGAAGGTGAGATTAACATTGCCTAACATTCCCAAATCCAGGGCTCCTTCAATGTGTTATACTTCCCTATTAAAGGGAATTAGTTAATCTTCTTTATCAACAACATATTTGATGTGAACATAAAGTTATAATATTCAAAAATACATGGGATGAAACAAATCTTCTAAGTTTGGCATACTGCCCTACAATTATGTCCAGGAAACAGAGATATGTGTTGAAGATGCAAAGAGAGAGAGGACCTCTGTCCTGAAGGAGCTTATAACTATTTGGAAATAGAGAGTATATACACAAAAAAGATAAAATAATAACAAAATAAAATACAGTACTTTATGGTTTGCAAACTGTTTTAAATGCATTATTATTATCTGATTTAAAACTTACCACAATATTGTGAAATGGTTATTATCATCTCATTTTATAGGCGAGGACACAGAGTCAGACAAGTTAAGTGAGCTACCCAGGGTCACAAAGCTAGCAAGTGTCTTAGGTGAGTTTTGAACCCAGGACTTTCTGTACTGTATTTTATTTTATTGTTATTTATCTTTTTGTGTATCCAGGACAGCTTTATACATTATAGTAACGATAACTTGTGTTTTATGTAGTCCTTTAGAGTTATACTGTGCTTTATAGAAAATTGCAGATTTAGAGATGGAAGGAGCTGCAAAACTTATTTAGTCCAATCCCCTCATTTTACACACAAGGAAACTAAGTCCCAGAAAGTTTAACTGTTTTGGCTAAGGACATACATGCAGTGAGTGACTGATCTAGGATTCAAACACAGGTCTTCTGACTCCAAATCCCATTTCAATTGCAACCCTTACCCAATCTCATTTAATTCTTATTTTATCCCACATTAACTGTAAGAGGGAACCAGAGATTATTAACCCCATTCTTCAGATGAGGAAATGAGGGCTCAGGAAGCCTAAGTAATTCATCGAGGGTCACAGAGATAGTAAAGAGTGGAGCGACGACTAGAGTTTAGGTCTCATCTCCAAGCCCAGTCACTTTCCTCTACCCTAAACTGCTTCTGTAAATGTAATTAGAAGAAATTCCTTACAGAGAGATGGCTATGACGCTTAATTTTTCAAAGGAAGTTTCCTCTTTTTTCTACTATGTCCCCTCAAAAAAATGCTATGTAGTGCTATAAGAAATGATGACGGGGTAGTTTCAGAAAAAACTGGGAAGACTTCTATGAATGGATATAAAAAAGTGAGCAGATCCAGGAGAACACTGTATCCAGTATCAAAATATTGTAACGATGATCAACTATGAAAGACTTAGCTGCTTGGATCAAGATAATGATCCAAGAGAATTCCAAATGACCCACTGTGAAAAATGCTATCCACTTACAGAGAGAGAGTGTGGATGAACTCTGATTATAGACTGAAGCATATTTTTTAACTTTACTTTTCTTTGGCAACATGGCTAATGTGGAAATGTTTTGCATGACTTCACATGTATAAGTAATATATTGCTTGCCTTCTCAATGGGTGGGGGAAGAATTAGAGGGATTACTCAAAACTCAACATTTGAAAAAATTTGTTTAAAATAAGTAAAAAATTAAATGCTGTTCTCTTAGATTTCCTGTAGGGACAGAAAAAAAAGGCTCCTAAGCGGACTGTCCTCTATGGGATAAAATTTCTCCCACTCTTACTACTTGTATCAGCCAATATGTATATCATAAATATGTGATAAGTCAAACATAAATTTCTTCATGAACTTGTAACCACAGAACTGCTTATGTCACTATTAGTCTTGTGTTAATAGTAAAGCCCAATGGGAAAAGAAATCAAATATTGTTACTGCTTAAAAGAAAGTCATTGAAGGCTTTTCAGTTACTCAGCAATAGGTTATAGCTGGTAGTTTTCCAATAGTGTCCAGGAAACAAAATGGCTGCATTCTCGATTCCGAGATGTTATTATTGGTCTAAAGACCATTGGTGTTAATGTTATTTATGAATAAATTAGATTTATAGCTTTTTTCTTACAAAAGAAGGGAGCCAATAAGTAATGCAAATTAAATTATATCAATCCTCAAAAACTCCCAACTAGCTAACTTGCTGTTCCTCAAACTTAGCTTTCTATATTTTACCTCTGTGCCTTTTTGGAGACCTGGAATACATTTGTTCTCCTCTTGTCTACTTTTTAGATTCCTTAGCTTCCTTTACAGCTCAGTTTGAGTGCCACACCCCATGAGAAACCTTTTCTGGAGACAGCCCACAATCTGGTGCTTTTGCCCTCCTTCAAGGATTTTGTGATACCTCAATAAACTATAAATTCTTTATAGGAATAGTATTGGAGTGGTTCAATGGGAAAATCAGTGGCTCTGGAGCTATAGAACTTGGGTTCAAATTCTGCCTTTGGTGCTTATTATCTGTATGACTTTTGGTAAGTCACACACTCTCCCCAAGCCCGTTTTCCCATCTGTAAAAAAAATGAAGCAGTTGGACTAGGTAACTTCGGAGGTGCCTTCTAACTTTAAATCTAGGATTCTGTGAGTAGCTTTCAGTTTGATTTTATTTTTTCAATGCCTAGCATAGTTCTTTGCACAAAGTAAGTACTTAATAAATGAATTTCAGAAACTAGTAAAAATGTTGCCAGTTTGAGGACTCAGGAAGTGAGTACTGCATATTCAAGGTATAACAATGAAGGTATATGATATTATAGATGAATAATAACTATGAAAAAGTAAAACTGATCTTATTTATTGACACTTCTGTCTGTATACATGCCTATCATTGTATATCTTTGGCTAACGGTACTTTTTATTAAAAAAATGAGACATTGCAATTTGTGAGACTATGTATTAACCAGTAAGCTTCAGTGCGCCCTTACCAGATTTTTTTTGCTTACTTTTCTTCAGCAGTTAATTCCTGTTTCACTTGGGTTCATCCCCTAGCAGTTGCTAGGACCTCCTGCCATCATCTATTTTCCACCCACATTCATTTCACAGAAATTGGGTTGTACAAAGCAACTAGGGTCTGTAGATATAAGAAAAAAACATATATAAGCCTTGCTCTAGCCTCACACGTTCCTTTTCTTTTTTCAAACTTAACTGAACAAAAATTCCACACAGTAGATCCAAAGGAGGGCTCAGAAATGTCAACCCAATGTGAAGCAGCCTCAATGATCATCTAATCATTCATTCAAAAAACATTGATTAAGCATCTTTGTATCTCACTTGCTGAGCTCATCAGCTCCCATGGTTTCAGTTGTCATCTCTATGCAGATGATTCCAAAATGAATGTATATAAATCAATCCTCTCTCCAAAGCGACTGTCATACATCATCAATTGCCTTTAGTTCTCTTGAAGTGGATGTTTCATAGGCATTCAGACTCAACGTATCCAAAACAGAATTCATTATCTTTCCTCCTCCAAACTCTTCCCACTTCTAGTCAGTCAACAAGCATTTATTAAGTGTTCACCGTGTGCCAACCACTGTGCTAAGTGTTAGGGATACAAAGAAAGGCCAAAAACATTTCTGCTCATAAAGATCTCACAGTTTAATGGGGGAAACAACTATGCAAACAACTATGTACAAACAAGGCATTTGCAAGATAAGCCAGGAATAATTTTGGAGGGAAGGGACAAAAATAAAGGACTGTGGAAAAACTTCTTGCATAAAATGGGACTTTAGCTGAGAAGGAAACTTAGGAAGCTCAAGAGGCAGAGATAAGGAGAATTTTCCAGGCCTGGGGGATATTCAGCGAAGATACAGGACACAATGTCTTATATGAAGAATAGAAATGAGGCCAATGTTACAAGTAAGAAGACTGGAAAGGTAAGAAAGTGGCAAGTTTTAAAGGACTTTAAAGCCAAACAGAAAATGTTATATTTGATCCTGGGGACAACAGGGAGCCACTAGAGTTTACTGAATGAGAAGATGGAGGTAAAAGTTGAGTAAAGGAAAGAATGGAGTGGGGAAAGACTTAAGACAAGGAGACTAACCAGAAAGCTATTGTAATAGTCCAGACATGAGGTGAAGAGGACCT
Source organism: Phalanger gymnotis (assembly GCA_028646595.1). Lineage (NCBI taxonomy): Eukaryota > Metazoa > Chordata > Mammalia > Diprotodontia > Phalangeridae > Phalanger > Phalanger gymnotis. The sequence goes on from CM053627.1 coordinate 127,262,416, forward strand.
ATACTGGGTGGTGGAGATGAGAGGACATATGTCAGAGACATTTGAAGGTAGAAATGACAGGACTTAACAACTTATTGGGAGTGAGAGTAAAGAGTCAAGTATGGATGGTGACATCCTCAACAGTAATTAGGAAGTGAGGAAGGGGAAGTTTTCTGGGGGAAAG
>CM053627.1:127263078-127299882 GCA_028646595.1 Phalanger gymnotis
GGATGAGAGAGGAATATATTGAGAGAGGGAGAAAGGGAGAGATAGAATGGGGTAAATTATCTCACATAAAAGTGGCAAGCAGTTCTGTTGGAAGGCAAGAGGGTCCGGTGAGGGGGAATGAGTGAATCTTGCTCTCATTAGATTTGACTTGAGGAGGGAATAACATACACACTCAATTGGGTATCTTACCCCACAGGAAAGAAGGAGGAAAGGGATAAAAAGGGGGGACGATAGAAGGGAGGGCAGATAGGGGGAAGAGATAATCAAATGCAAACACTTTTGAAAAAGGACAGAGTTAAGGGAGAAAATTGAATAAAGGGCACTGGATAGGAGGGATCAAAATATAGTTAGTCTTTCACAACATGAGTATTGTGGAAGGGTTTTGCATAATGATATATGTGTGACCTACGTTGAATCACTTGTCTTCTTAGGGAAGGTGAGTGGGGAGGGAAGAGGGGAGAGAATTTGGAGCACAAAGTTTTAAAAGCAGATGTTCAAAAAAAAGTTGTTTTTGCATGCAACTAGGAAATAAGATATACAGGCAATGGGACATAGAAATCTATCTTGCCCTACAAGAAAGTAAAGGAAAAGGAGATTGGGGGGGGAGTGGGGTAACAGAAGGGAGGGCTGACTGGGGAATGAGGCAATCACAATATATGCCATCTTGGAGTGGGGAGAGGATAGAAATGGGGAGAAAATTTGTAATTAAAAATCCTGTGGAAATCAATGGTGAAAACTAAAAATATTAAATAAATTATACAATTTTTGAAAAAAGAAATAAAATAGGTGATGAGACTCTGGGCAAGCCCCTGAACCCGCCACCCTGCTTTGTAACCCAGACAGATAGATATTGGTGCTTCTCTGGTAACTATGAATTGTGATTTGAATCAGACAAGGTTTGTCTGTTGGTATTTGTAATTTCTGCTTGTATTTACCTTGAAGTTCAAGGGGCTGATCTTGTTCCCCTGAATTAAGTGAATGATATATGTATGTTTGACTAAACTGAGATTGTTAATCACTTAAAGTTGCTTTCCTTAGAAAAGCAGATCAAAGAACTTGTGTTAGCAGCCCTCTTGTTGTTGGTCTTGTGTTAGGTCTTACACCCCTACAGCAGTTGTTAGCCACATTGTTGTTACAAGCCTTTAAATAGCCAGAGGAAATTCAGTAGTTACTCAACTATCAGTGAGCCTGTCTAGTGCTGGGAGAACTTTCATTTGGAGAATTTTAGCCAAGTCCTCAAAAAAGAATATTATAATATTATAATACCATCAGAGAAATTGGCCAGTAGCAGACAACGCATCCAGAATACACACTGAGTGCAAAACTGGATACAGTGAGACATAGAAAGATAGTTGCATAAGGAAGGAAGCAGCTTCAAAAAGTGTTTTCCTTCAAGAAGTGTGACCACTTATACCAATTATGAACTTAAATTAAGAATCCCAATTATGAACTTAAAGAAAGTTTTCCAAGAACTAGGAGTTGTGAATTAATCCTTTGGCTATATATGTCCTCTACATTCAGAGCCCACTCTCCTACAGAGTACTGTGTGTACTTGTGGGAGAGTACTTCCCAGACTGTAAGGGATTTCTTATATCTTACTTTGCCACCTTCACAAATACTCTTTTCTAAAGTCTAATTGAAACCTGGATGACTGATGTTAATGGGGATTTCTGAGTCATAGTGGTAGTGGGTTTACTCTTGGAACCCTGAGTGTCAGTTGCCTTCTGGAAACCAAATTGTCAAGTTGGAGTGCACATTAGAGCAACAGCCCTAGGTCATGGGGCTACAATATTCCAACTCAAAGACACCTTAGAGGTGATCTAGTGCATTCATCACTCACACAAAAGAGTAAACTTAAAGTCCCAGGAAATGAAGTGATTTGTCAGAGAGCCTCTTAGCACCTTACCACATAAATTTATCTATTAATTCAGACAAAAAGCAAGATGTTTTGTATGAATTATTTACTAGTAAGTTCCCTGAGATCTAAGAATATGTTATTTCTAAATTTTATATCTGCTGCCAGCCCTCAAACAGAGCTCTGCACACAATAAGTCTTTTGCAAATCTTTTTATTGTTGTTTGAGAATACTAACGCTAATGCTAATGATGAGCAAATAGAGCACATAGCTTTCTATGTATCCTCCACCTTTCCCAACCAACTTTAAAACTTCCTCATTTCTATTGAGCCTACCACCATCCTTCTAGTCACTTGTTCGCAATGTTGGAGTTTTTGACTCCTCACTGTCCCTCACCCCACATACCCAAAGCATTCAATCCAATCCGTTGCTGAGTCATACTGATTCTACCTCTCCAAAATCTCTCATCTCTACACTCTTTGCTAATCACTGCTGCCTGGACTATTGCAATACTCTTCCTGAGTCTTTCTTTCCTCTAATCCACCCTTTACCCAGCCACCAAAATGATATTCCTAAAACAGTTTTGATCTCATCAGTTCCCCACTCAAGTAGCTTCATTGGCTCTTTTTCATTTTAGCTTCATTTTGCCTTTAGGATAAAATATAAAATACAAAATCCTCTGATGGATAGTTTAATGCTTTTCACCATCTGGCTCCAGTGTACCTTTGCCGATTTATTACATTTACTTCCTTTCACACACTCTTTTATTGTTGTTGTTCACCCTTCATTCTTGAAGAGGTCCAATGACATCATGAGGATGATGTTTTAAACTGCATGTGGATTACAGTCTAGCCAAACTGACCTGCTTGCTATTCTTCACACACAATGTCACATCTCTCACTTTCATGAGTTTGCACTGGCTGTGCCCTACTCCTGAAATGTTGTGTCCCTAAGGCAAAATTGGCTCCTTAGTACTTAGTTTGGGGGTGCCCTTGAGGAGTTTGGCTTTTGTTTACCTTGAGTGAAAATACTTTCAGCTCTTAAGTGCTAAGCCCCAGGCCCAAAGTCCTATCAAGTGTGAAACCTGTGTGGGTGTAGATTGATGACTTAAGAGAGGCCAACTAGGGAACCAATGGTCTCTGGTCGTTGAGGCAGGGCTTGAGAACACCAGAGGCTTGGCTGGGAGGAGAGTCCAGCTAAGAGACCAACTACAGCTGAAGCTGAAAAAAGTCAAGGCAGGAGACCTGTGTGAACCCAGGAGTGTGAGCAAGGACTTGAGGCTAGTAAATATGATTTGGCTAAATGCTATCTTGTTTCTCTGTGGCCTCCTGGTTATTCTTGTGAGGCGGGCCTATTGGGCCTGGGGTTTTTTGGTCAAGATGTCGGAATGGGGAGGCTGGTTCACTAGTTTGTTGCTCTGGGGCCTAAATAAATGTTCTGTTGCTTTCTACTTAGAGAATCTCTCATACCTTGCGATTTCAAACCATTCAAACATATACATGATTATATTTGAGATCATAAATTCGGCTTTCCTACTACAAATGTACTCCCAGCTGTCCTCTAGTTCCTTCACAGATATTCTCAAGTATCACCTCATTGACATTTTAAAAAATTTATACTTGTGCCCATGTTGTCTCCTCCTGGTTAGGGTAAACACTTTCAGAGCAGGGAGAAGTTCTTGGTTGTCTTCATAAATCCAGTGTCTAGCACTATTCCAGACGTATAATACATTCTTAATAAATGCTCATGTGATTGATTGAATTTGATGATGCTGGTGCTAATGCTTATGTCAAATTATCTTTGTTGTTTAGGTAGGGCAAACCTGATCTCCCCTATGTTTTCTATATTACAGCATTTTTTCTTAATAACTAGATGTGAAAGTTAAAGCTTGTATTAGGTACTATTCTTTGTGGTCTAGGAAATTATACAATTTGAGAGAAACATTTTTGCATGAATCCTCTGGACTACTCAAATGAGAAGGTGTTTTCTAAATAATCAAGTCATCTTGGTATATCGGGTCAGGGAGATATGGTCCTTACAACCATATTTCAAATGTTTTGCAAGCTTTAAAGTGCTAAATAATACGTCCCCAAAAGTCTTAGCGAGTTCTAAGATACTGATTTATTATCTAAGACAGTAACTAATTGAAGATATCAGTTTATTATTGTTATAATAATATATATATAATTATCATTATAGCTTAAAGTAACAGTAGCAGCTACTTACTAGCTACTTAATAATGATACCTATTTAAACCATTAATAGCTTAAAGTGACAGTAGTAGTAGCCACAAACATTTATATACCATATCTCCAAAAGTCTTAATGTAGTTTTAAGGTATTAATAGCTTAAATTCACAGTCTAATTCAGGAGAAAATATATAAAAAACTGTGTAGAAACAAGATATAGACAAGATAAATTGGAGATAACTCACAGAGAGACAAAAACTTTCCCTGCCCTGAAGAGGGATCGAGAATTGTTCCTTATAGAAGGGAAAATTTTAGCTGGGACTTGAAGGAAGCCAGGAGATGGAGATGAGGGAGGGGGAAAGAAAAAGGGATAGAGGGAGAGGAGAGAAGAGAAAAGATGAGGGAGAGAGGAAAAGGGAGAGAGAGAATTACTCCAGGCATAGGGGACAGCCAGGTAAAGGCACAGAGTCTGGAGATAAAGTGTCTTATGCTAGGAACATGAGGTAGGCTAGTGTCACAGGACTGAAGAGTAGCTGGAATGGAATAAGATATAAGAAGACTGGAAAGGTGGGAAGGGTTCAGGCTACAAAGGGCAGCCCAACACTTATTTTACTGATGAGGAAACTGTGGCCTAGACAAGGGAAGCCAATCAATCAACACACGTTTATTAAGTGCCTCCTATATGCTAGACAGCTATATAGGGCAGCTATGTGGTGCGGTGGAAAGTTCGAAGGGCCTAGAGTTAGGAAGACCTCAGTTCCGATGTGGCCTCAGACACCTACTAGCTGTGTAGCTTTGGGCAAGTCACTTAACTCTGTTTCCTTCAGCGTCCTCATCTGTAAAATGAGATGGAAAAGGAAGTGGCAAATTACTCCAGTATCTTTGCCAAGAAAACCCCGAATGGGGGTCATGAAGAGTCAGACATGACTGAAATGACTGAACAATAACAATATGCTAGGCATTGTGTTAGGCAGTAAGTGTACAAAGACAAAATCATAATAGTCCCTCCCCTTGAGGAGTTCACACATCCTATCAGTGGAGAGAATATGTACATATATAATTATAAAAAAATAAAAACAAACAACTGGGAAGGGGGTAACGAGGGTGGGGGTGGGAGAAGGTATATATATATATACACATATATATACATACATATATATATATATATATATATATACATATATATACGTATATATATAATATCACATAGGCAGTGAATAGCAGACAGGATTCAAACTCCAGTTCCCCAGACTTCATTTCCAGCATTTTTTCACTATACCATTATCTTTATTTTTTCACTTGGACTCTCATCATATTTAGATTCCTTAACCATCACATCTGACAAATGTCAGAAAAAGCAAACATGTTTCAGTTGTAAACTGCCTCTCCACTAAATTACTGTATCTCAAAATGTGGAGGCTGAATTTGAGAATGGCAAATGGAAAGTCACAGTGGTCTGTGTCTCTATGGAATGTTCCTTTTGGCCCCATTTCTGAGAGAAAGGGAGATAATAGTATTTGTTCCTTACTCATCACAGGTAAATTATAAGGATTACAGAGATTATGACTGAAAAATCTCATGAGCACCTCACTGTGTGCATCATGGTACTGAATAAATATTGTGTGATAATGACTTGATGACACAAAATTATTGTGTATTTTGCTATTATTATTGACCAGGAACTAATTTGTAAACCCCTTTTACTTTTTATAACAGGAACACAGCTTTACTGCTATGCTATTCATCCGTCCAATCACTGAATTCAGTTTTAGGAAAATTTAGCAACCTCCATCTTAAACACAGTTCAGAACATTAACATGAGCTCACATTTCCCTTTCTTCCAGTGATTTCACGTCCCCTGGAAACTAGAGTCTAGTGATGACCTACTCTGCATGTTTCCAAGTCTTAGTGACCCTGATATAGAAGTCATAACTTTGTTATGCAAGTGTGTTGTAGTATAATTTGGTTAATGTCTGACACACAGACGGAATTCTGAAGGTCGCCTTATGCTGTTGTGGAGGAACTTCTGCCAAGAAAGAAGCTTCTAGCATCTCAATGCTTCGAAGAAAGAATAAATTTTTGATTCTGTAACCTCTTTCCCCCCAAAAAGAAGAGACCCCAGAAAACAAACAAACAGAGCTGAAGACACCACTTTCATTGCAGGAATTTCTGTTTTGTTTCTTTTTGCAAGTCATGGCGAAGAATGATAACTTTAGAGACAACCTCTCAGAGGTCATCTAATCCAATCCTTTCATATTATAGACAACTGAGGACCCCCTCCCCTCAAAAAAGAAAGTGACTTGTCCAAGACGACACAGGTAATAAATGGGGAAGTCCAGATTTGAACCCAAATTTGATGTCAAATTCAGCACTCTCTTCATCTCGAACTGTCTATAGCATATTATCTGGGCTCTGAACAATATGTTGGTGCTCAGCTGCTCAGGAACATGCCACTCAGCCTGGTGGAAACTGTCTTATCTCCACACTCAGACCCTCCACAAAATGAGGCCTGTTTTGTTTCTCTGCTAAATTTGAGACTTGCTACTTCCTCCACAGACAAAAGGCTTTCCTTGGAAGTTGAAGGCTGCTTGATTTATCTCATCCGTGTGTTCACTGTGATTCACTTTTGTTTCTGACTGAGATAAAGGTGACCCCCAAATTGGCTCAGCGCCACCATCTACCAGGTCAGCTCTGACTCAGATAACCCAAACTCTCCCTTTGCTCCCTGACAGCCCCATGGGACATGATATAACTCAGAGGCACCCCTCCTTTTTCCATCTTCCTCATATGGCCTTATCGAGCTGAGAAAAAGCTTCTTGAGCAGATGACAAAAGTCCTTGCCTTTCCCCTCCCTTAATCTAATGTAAACACAATATAGCAGGAGAAGTAAGAGGCCACCTAATGAATGCAGATCCCCTTCCTTCTAGAGGCAAACTAGTATAAAATAATTAGGTTGGTATTTTTAAAACCAGACTCTCCTTTGAAAGGTCATTTGCCCAATAAAGATGTTAATATTTTTGGTCAAACAACAAGCAAATAGGATTGTTAATGCAAAGAGAATAAAACCCACTACACCAGGGAGAAAAAATATTCTCTTACCACCATACCAAACTCATGTATTGTCTTTTATCTCACTATTATTTTGTTGGGTGGTTTGTCCTCGAATATGCACTGGATAAATTTACTATCTTTGCTTTTCCTATTGTCGCTCCCTATGGTAAAGAAGAGATCCTTGATGATTCCTATCTGTAAGGAAGATGTGCAGATAATAGCTTACATTTAGAAAGCATTTTTAAGGTTTACAGCTCACTTTCCTCACAAGAACCCTATAAGGCGCGCGCGCGCACACACGATACATACAGGATAAGCTGGAGATAATCTTAAAGGGAAGGCACTAGAATGAAAGAGGATTGAGAAAATCTTTAGAAGGTGGGATATTAGTTGGGACCTGAAAGAAACAAGAGAAGCCAGGAGAGAGGAGGGAAAGAATTCCGGGCATGGGGGCCAACCATGAAAATGCCTAGAACTGGGAGGAGACTTTTGTGCCAGGAATGGCAAGGAGGCCAGTAACACTGGTAACTCCAATACATGGAGGTGAAGGGATTTGTCCATAGTCATATAGCAGGTAGTGGCAGAGCTGGGATTCAAGTCTATCTCTTTTAGACAGCCCCAATACTCTTCCCACTATACCAGCCTGTCTCTCTTAGATCCACACTTATATACTATCCAAAGTAGTCTGGGCATGGTTAGCTTCTTAGTCATATATTTTAAATGTCTACAGAGAGAATAGCTTTTTTTTAAAGGACAGAAGATAGTCAAGAGCTAGAAATAGATCAAAGAATTAGAAGCTGGAAAGAACCTTCAAGATTGGCTCCAGTAAAATGGAAGTTTCTTGAGGGCAGGGACTCTTTTAATTTTTGGGTGTTATATTTCTAGTGCCTAGTCCAGTGTTTGGCATGTAGCAGGTGCTTAATAAAATGCTGGTTATACTGAACCAAATGGATACCAACACCCTCATTTTACAGATGAGAAAAGTCAAGCCTAGAGAGGTAATGAATGGCTTGTCTAAGGTTACACAGGAAATAGCAAAGCTGGATTTTAAACCCAACAACTCCAAATCTAGTATTCTTTCCTGTATACCAGTGTTGTCAAGCTCAAATAGAAATGGGCCACTAAATCATATATATGGTTCCTTCTCACAGCATGTCGACTTAGAAAACCACATCTTAACATTATCTATGTTCTATTGTATTTTTATTTATTTTGTTAAATATTTCCAAAATACATTTAGTTTGGTTCAGGCAAATTAGGGAGTATTCTAGCCCAATGAACCCCTTTGACACTTGTACTTTATACAATGCTGTCACCTGGGTCACTACTTATAATACTAAGGACAAAGTTGTCAGTCTTCACATCCATTGGTCTTTTTATTTCAGTTATTCTATCAGCTCAGCCAATTTATAATCAGCCTTTTCTACTTTTGATTACAAAACAGTTGGACTTCAGAGAAGTAACTTTCAAGGTTCAAGAAGGATTCCTTTTTTGTTCTCCAGAAAGATTGAGCTGAAATTTTGTTTCATATTTAAGTTTAATCTTCAAGGCCTTTTGGTTTTACTTTTTATTTACTTTGGGGAAGGGGAAGAAAATAAGTATTTATTAAGCACCTACTATGTGCTGGACAGTGTGCTAAACATTTTACAAATATCTCGTTTGATCCTCACATCAACCCTGAGAGGCAGATACTATTATTATCCCTAGTTTATAGCTATGGAAACTGAGGCAGACTCAGTAATGACTTGTACAGGGTCACACAGCTAGTAAGTATCTGAAGCCACATTTGAACTCAGGTCTTCATGACTCCAGGCACAACACTGTACCTACTCCACCACATAGTTATCACGTAAATCTTAAATGAAGCAGACATAGCTTAATGGATGAATTTACCTCATTTTCTCCAAGTAATACACTACCCCTGAACATATGAAACATTTCTAAGAGGAGGGTTTTCCATTATTAATACAAAGTAAGCCAAATGGCACATACATGCATAAATCAATATCATTTATAATAATTTATAACCTCAAAATGACTAGCTTCTTGTCAGCTCCCAGGAAGGACATAGACAACTTACTCTCTAGGGCCCTTTTTGTGGTGACAAGGTGGAGCGAAAGCAGTCCTTTCTCTTTGCATAGACTTTACAGCTTTTTGTTCATCATTATTATTTTGTTCCAAGAAGTCTCAGATGAACAGTCAAATGTCCATGCTGTTCTGGGTCAATGGGAATTAATTCTGGGCCTCCTTAATCAGGAAGGGTTTCCTGGAGGAAGTGAGATCTGGAATGATCATTGAGGAAAGACAAGATAAACATGAGAGTGAATGTGGAAACGAGGCAAGATCTGGGGAAATGGGTTGATTGAAATACAAGGTGTTGGCAGATGACTTTGGGGAGATAAAGATGACAGAGGCAAGGTTAGATTCTAGAGAGGAGGATGAGAGGAAAACTTCAGAGATCGGACCAGGAATTAACTGAACAGCTCATGTTGTTGCACACAATTCCCACATAAAAATTCATGAATCATTTATGCATTTTTCATTCCTTTCCCACCCTACGCCCCCACCATCTCACAGCCTTCCTCCCTTATTGATTTTCTTTCTGCACCTTTCCTTCAATCAATAAATATGTATTGATTGAGCATTCACTACACAGACAGCATTTCCTACTTCAGGCACTCTTAGGTCTCTTTCATCCACAATAAATCTGTACTAATCCTTCTTTCCCCTCCAGCTACAGTGAAGCAAACCCTGACACACTAAACACAAATCATCTTCCTTACACCACTGTATTATGTTTACGAATGCATGATATGTCTGGACTCCAGAAAGGCTTTTGACAAAATTCTCTCAAGATAGCCTTATTGGCAGCTGCTCGCAAATGAGGAATTATGGATGAAATTACTAATGACAAATTTAGCTAGACCAGCAAAATATTTTGAACAAAGCCATAACTCTGAAGAAACCTTTGCATTTAACCTCTGTTCTCAGTCCTCAATGTACAGTAATGTCTACATCCCCTTAAAGAAACCCACACATATAACCTCATTTCTCACTTTTAGATGGAATATAATTGCTACTTCTCCAAACCAATAAGACATTACAGACAATGCACCACAAAGCAATCACTAGATTTTGGGGAGCAGGAGTCTGTTAAAATCCAATACCTTATGTGGTCATCTTGTCCTCTATGTTTCATTGTTTAATTATATCAGTTAAGCACTTGCCAGGAAAAAGGTCCCACAACTATCTAGTATTGGAAGTTTAAGAATCAAAGAGCAAAAACAAAAAACAAAACCCCAAACCTAACAAATGATGATGCTCAGCTTCGTTGGAGGTATGAGACAGATCTTTTAAGAAGCAAAGGCTGGAGTGCCCAGGAAGAAAGTCATCAGTTCAGATGGTCAACTAAACAAATCTGTTGGAAACAGCTTTAAAAAATGCAGAATTTCTAATTAGGATCCTGAGATGAATGCTCCTAGCTCCGGCAGAAACCTAGTTAGTTTGAGAAATCAGGAGCTCCAGGACCTTGGTGCTGATTTCCCAGTAGGTGGTATTCCCTGAAACAACTTCTTAGAGAAGACAAACAATGTAATGGAGGATAAGTCCATATCAAGTCCTGGCTTGCCAGAAGATATGTATTTTGAGTGGATTGCTTAGACAGCACAGAGCTAAGGTGAAGGTGATATTCCTGGTGAGCAGTACCACAAAGTACTTCATGTTTTAAAAATCGACCTCCTCAGAGTGTAAAATAGGAGTGAAAGGTTATGTCATGTCTTCATTATTTGTCAAAACATGTTGTATTTTAAGCATTCTTTTTTCTGGTGGAAGAAATAAATAGCTACTATCCTACACCAAATCTATATTGTATATTGAATACGTTACTAAAAGGGACCCTGTTAATTGCTTTTGGGGATACCCTAGACAAGAAACAAATGCAAGATTTAAGATACTTTCCCCAGGGCTCTGGGAGGGATGTATAAATCATTTGGGGCACAAAACTCACTCACAACTGATCTCAATCTACCTGACCCTAGTGACAGACAGAGAAACCCCTGGATGGCTCAGCCTTCACATGTAAAATTATGGGGTTGAAAAAGAAATCCTCCAATATTCCTTCCAAATCTAATAATCCATGAATCTATGAGCCTGGAAAAAAGACATAATAATCTTCAGTACAGAATTACAACTAGTTGTTCTCTATTTTTATAAATTATAGATTATTTGACTGGAAAGAGCTTCAGAGGTCATCTAATCTAACCCCATCATTTTATAAATAATAAACTAAGATCCATTAAAGTGATGTTACTTGATCAAAGTCACATAGATTGTATGTGGCAATAGACAGAATTTGAACCCAGGTCTTCTGCCTTCATATCCATTGCTAATTTCTTGTACCAGGGTGCTTCTCCTCATTGATTTTTGCATGAGAAGAAATGGGCTTCAATTACAACATGAAAAGTAGAAATTACATACAAAGCAGAATTTCCTAAAGCTTATTAGTAAAGACAGCAGGGAAATCAGGTTGGTAGGGGAGCTCATTTTTTTGGTTCCTTTAAAACTCTGGTACCTCCCCTAGTCTCATATGGGTTATGTCTGGCCTTGCCTGAAGTTGGAGACATGGCCCAACTGGTTTCTTTCAGTATCTTCCAAGACATCAGTCTATTCTTCCACAGGGGACCTTGAATTCCCAGATGAAAGAAAGTTTTAATTTGATGTTTAAAAACCTGACAAAATGAGGTTCATCTTTCAGAATCATAGTTAGTGATATCTGTTAGCACATACAACATGACTCTTTCAAAAGCCTAGAATGTATCCCAACCCCTAAATGAGCTTTTTTGTGGGTATCTTGTTAATCTCCCTTTCTCATAAGACACTATAGGACTGGGTTAATTAGAACATTTTTCTTTTAAGGGCTCAGATAGTCTTTCAAGTTGGTGTCATACAAAACCAGTGGTTCTTAACATGGAGTCCATGTTTCAAGGGATCTATGAACTTGATTGGGAAAAAAATACAGTTGTATTTTCACCAACTTCTAGCTGAAATTTAGCATTTCCTTTAATTTTGAATGTAAGCAAAAATAATTCTTCTGAGAATGGGTCCATAGGCTACACCAGACTGCTTAAAGTGTTCCATGATACAAAAAAAGTTAAGAACCTTAATAGTAAATGCTAAACTTACAATTCCCACAAACTTTTCTAATACAAATTTAGCTTTCTCCTATTTATTGTCTATATAGGATACTTTGCACTCCTTTTCATTCCAAACATTTTGAAAGGCATTGTGGCATAGTGGATATGATAGACTCGGGGACAAAAAGACCTGGGTTTGAATTTTGGCTCTGCCAATTAATACCTGTCTGGCCTTGTGCCAGTCATGTAACCTCTGGAGGCCTCATTTTCTTCATCTGTATAACAAGCAAGTTGGCAAGAAAACAATCTACGTAATGACTACAATAGTAAAAGGAAGTAGGGAAAGAGGCGCTGTACTAAGCACTTTACAAATATTATCTGGTTTGATACTCACAACAACCCTGGATGGAGATGCTTTTATTCTCATTTTATGATTCAGGAAACTGAGGCAGGCAGAATTAGGTGACTTGCCCAGGGTTACACTGCCAGGAAGTATATGAGGTCGAATTTGAATGTGGGTCTTCCTTCCTCTAAATCCAGAGCTCTATCTACTTAGCTATCCCTGGAATGTACGATTCGAGGGCTAGAACGTTCTGTGACGCACTCTAACTGCTGGTCTTCAATTCGACAAGCATTTATTAAGCATATATTATGTACCCAGCACTATGCTAAATCCGGAGGATAGAAAAACAAAAAATGCCCTCAAGGAACTTAAATTTATTGGGGGGGTAGTGTTTGGGTGACTGAATACAACATGAACAGATAAATGAATGTGATTTGTGGTAAAATAAAGCATTTGAGAGGTACACCAAAAGCTAGGAGGAAACAGGAAAGGCCTCTAGGAGGAGGTGGCACTCAACTTAGGCCATAAAAGGTTTCAAGAGATGGAAATGAGGAGGGGGCCAGGTCATCAAGGACTTGGAAAGCCAGAGGATTTTGTATTTGATTCTGGGGGTTACAGGGAGTCACGAGAGTTTACTGAACAGACAGACAACATGGCAAGACCTTTACTTTAGAAAGATCACTTAGACAGCTGGGTGGAGGATGAACTGGAGTGGAGAGAAACTTGAAGCAGAAAGACCAACCAGAAGGCTTCTGCAAACAGTTTAGGCATGAGGGGGTGATGGTTGTACCAGGGTGGTGGCAGTATCAGAGGAGAGAAGAGGGTGTACAGCTGCTATAAATGCAAAATCAACAGGACTTGGAAACAGGCTAGAAATTGGGGAATGAGTGCCAGGAACCAAGGTTATGACACCTAGGTTAAGAGTCTGAGTGACTGGGAGGATAGTGGTGATATTCACAGTAATAGGAAAGCTATGAAGAGGGAAAGGTTTATAGGGAGAAGATAATCAGTTCTGTTTGGGACATGTTGAGTTAAAAATGTCCATGGGACCTCTGGTTCAAGATGTCCAATAAGCAGTTGGATATGTGAATCTGGAGGTTAGGAGAGAAGTTAATGCGGGATAAGCAGATATGAGACTCATCAAAATTGAGATAGTAAATGAATCTAAGCTTATGAGATCATGAAATGAAATAGTCAAGAGGAAGAAGAGAAGAGGATCTAAGACAGAGCCTTGGGGATACTCATGGTTCTAAATCAAGGTACAGGGGTGAGGAAGCTGTGGCCTTGAGGCCGTGTGGTCCTCTAGTCCTCAAGTATGGCCCTTTGACTGCACCCAAACTTCACTGTGAAGGCCTCGAAGCTGCGGGTTCTCCACTCCAATCTAGGACCAGCAAATAAACCTCAGGTATAACTAGGCAGGTAGAAAGAGAACCAAGATAGGATAATATAACAAAAACCAAAGAGGAAAAAGAAGAATCAAGGAGAAAAAATTGGTAGTGTCGAACACTGCCCAGAAGTTAAGGATAAGAACTACGAAAAGGCCAATTAGGAACATCAATCAATCAATAAGCATTTATTAAAAGCCAGCTATATGCCAGACACTATGCCTAGAGTTGGAGATAAAATGCAAACATTTTCACAATCTCTACCATCGAGGTGCTCACATTCTTCTAAGGGACACAATAGTCCAGGGGCACAATGATGAGGGCCTAAATTAAGGTGGTGGCTGTAGGAGCGGCAAGATGGGGGCAGGTATGAGCAATATTGTGAAAGCAGAATTTACAACGTTTGGCAACAAAAAAGGAATTCCATCTAAAATTCTCAACTCTGATCAGATGGAGCGAACGTTTTCGTGTCTAATTCTTTAAAAATCAGGCTTCTGGCATGACTGCCTGACTTCTTGTTCCCACCTTCTTTTGCACCTTCTCTGTTTGCCTCGTTGGTGCCTTGAATGCTGAGAAACTTGTTTTCAGCTTGCGTCATCCCTGTCCTTTCGCGAACCTTTTTTGCTGAATCGCATGGTGTTTTCTCAGCTTCCACTTGAAGCTATTATAATCTCCCCTGAAGAAATGCCTTCAGTGGCACTCAGAGATACATGCTTTTAGCATGATTCAAAACAAAATAAAGTAATAAGTAAAGCAATTTAATCCTGTGAGAAGCTTAATTTTCACAGCGAGAGAAGACAATATACCAAGGTGTCACTATAAGGTAAGGAGCATAACTCATTTTTCTGCCTCTGGTAGGAGTTTGCTAAGAATAAACAAAATAATAATGGAACACAAGCTGAACTGATTGTTTTCAGCATTTGAAAAGAACAGTACGAATGAGCTTCAGAACAATTCCCTAGCCTACCCTTTAGTACCAGCACAGAATAATGCTGGACGAAGGCTTATAGATAATCAATTGATTCAGGAAATTTTTTAAGAGTCCTACAAGGTTATTTTATAACATTTAATCGTATGGCCAATATGACCCTAAAACATATAGAAAGACAGGGGCTTCTAAGAACTTAAATTATGCTGACTGTACTTATAAGAGAACAGTCAGATTCTCCCACAAACTCATGTCATGGCACATTTTCTACCCATTTAAATTAGTGAATATTACCGAGCACTTTTTATTTGCAAGACACTGCACTTAATGCTACTGAAAATACACATATGAGCAAGAATCAGTCCCTTTTTTTCCAAGAGGCTTAAAAATACTATTAGTACACTTATTTTAAAGTATTCTCTCAGGACCTCATCTATATCTCCTGGTAGTAACTATGTATGGATCAGCACATTGTTATAAATGGCTTCAGGACTACCAGCAATAGGAAGAAATTGAGATAGGGCCAGGCAAGGTACCTGAAAGGTATTTAGGTACTTTTGGAAAGTGTAATGACTTCTCTAAGTCATCCAAGGTGACCAGCCCTGTTTACTGTTTATATGTTTACTGACTGAATGATTCCTGGAATCATGTTAGGCCTTAATCAAAGATAAATCCCAGAAAATAACAACACAGTTAAAAAAATCTACTTCCTCCCTTTTTCAGCTGTGCTGTTGACTCTCCAGACTTTGGTTACCAGTTTCCATCCTTGGAATTTTCTTCAGTACCTGAGACCTTATTACCCTGGAATATCTCTCTTTCTTTCCTCCTAGCTCCCTTTTCCTGTTAGTAAATGCTAATCCTTTTGGTCCTCGTTTTGGGGATAGGCCTGGGCTGACCCTACTTCATTCCCTTCCCAACTTCCTTTCTTGCTCTGCAGTCATTGTTTCCATGCCCACAAAGGTACCTCCTTCCTGACCCCCTTTCAGCTCCATTTTGTGTGTTGCTTTTCTCTATTAGAATGTAAGCTCCTTGAAAGTAGGGACTGTCTTTCTTTTCATTTGTATTTGTATCCCTAGTGCTTGACACAGCGTATGGTTTAGAGTAAGTGCTTAATAAATATTTTTTACCTGCTTTCTTGCTTGCCATGGTTTTTCTCTGGAAATCAAGAACCTTACTGAGAACTATCTGTACATTGACTACAGGAATATTGTTAACTCAGCAACAGGTACACCATGCAATTAAGCAATACATATTTATTAAGCATTTACTACACTACCAGGCACTGTGCTAGGCACCAGGGGATACAAAGACAAAAAATAAACCAGTCTTTGCCTTCAAGAATCTGACATTATGCCAGCCCAGTATCAGTTGGACTACTGAGAAAATAGGCCCATAAGTGAAGTCTAAATAAAACAATAAATAACACACCTGTCAAAAATTGTTTTTATGTAATAAAAATGGAAGGCAGCTAGGTGGCATAATGGATAGAATACCAGGCATGGAGTCAGGAAGACTTATCTTCCCGAGTTTAAATCTGGCCTCAGATACAAGCTTTGTGACCCTGGGCAAGTCACTTAACCTTATTTGCCTCAGTTTCCTCATCTGTAAAATGAGCTGGAAAAGGAAATGGCAAACTATTCCAGTATTTTTGCCAAGAAAACCCCAAACGAGGCCACGAAGATGGACATAACTGAAAACAAACAACAATAAAAATAGAATATACAAGAAAAATGCTAAGCATATAGAATATATCATAACATATTCCTTTCCTTTGCCACGTGAAATACTTGAAAATGAGGCCAAATGGACTATTCTACTTCAGGCAAAGAACATAAGAAAGAAAAGGCAAAGTACATAAGATGTTTCTCTCTACTGCTCAACCTGAGGTAGGGAGTGGTATGGGGAAAGAAAGGTGCATGCAAAGTGAAAAGAAAGGATAGGAACAGCATTAGGATATCAGACAGAAGAAAGAGAGAAAAAGGAAAAGAGATTAAGAGTCAAATCTCTAAGAAGCCCTGCCTACAACTAAACCACACAACATCATTCCAGTCATATGCTCTACTGCTGGGGCACATGTTCTATTCCAAAGAGTAGAAGGCTATAGGAAGGAGTCAGTTTGGAATGAAAAGAGTCTGATCTTAAAAGTGTACTGAAATTCACTTCCCTCAATTGGGTCTAAATGAATCTTCAATGACCACTTTTCTGGATTAAGGGGAACCTTCCATATAACTCCTTTAGAAATTTGCATTTCAATATTGTGATTCATTGGGTGACATTTCCCTATGATGGCAATAGTTTCCTGATGGCAGAAAGAGTTGATTTGTCTACCACATCTACCCAATTCAGATATCTGGAGGGTGTCAGCTGCCAACCAGAATACTACCAAATATAAGAAAACCTAAGGAGATCCTCATCTAGCTCAAATCCCTCATTTTGCAGAGCAAGAAAATGAATCCCAGAGAGACTGTGACTAACACAAGTCCACCAAGATAGTAAATAGCACAACTGGGATTTAAAGTTATATCCTTCAACTTCAAACCCAGCATGCTTACAAATACTGCTTAACACATCCTTACTGAAACTGCACTTACAAATTCTAAAAAAAAGTTAATTTTTCTACATAATTTCCAAAATAAGTTCGATTTCCCAACATACTATTTTCTTTAGACTTGAAGGAATATTCTAAATTTGACTCAGAAATACATAGATAGCAAGATAGATTTACATGTATGTATAGTTTTATCTACATCCATCTACATATCTATCATCTATAGATATACATATATATGTATACACACACACACACACATACATATATATATATCTACCTATCAGTACATCTTGGTTCTTGTTTGATGGCAAATTTGTCTGGGCTCATAGGACAATGAAGAACATAGAATTTAGTTTGGAATATCACTGCAGGTTTCTATTTTTAGTTCTAAGGTGAACCATTTTTGTCTTTGGGGATTTGTGGTTTGCTTCTCTGAAATAAATGTAAGAAATAGCAAGAAAAAATATTTAAGTTAATACAAATTAGCTTGTCATCCAAGGTGAAATATATTTGGCCAAACTGAGAGTGCTCCTAAGTGTCCATTTGGTTGAAAGCCCAATTTTCACTTGTCAAACAGAAACCAAACTGCCAGTTCCATTTATACACTGGCAAGTAGGCATGGACCACAAATACAGGGCTATACTGTAGTAGCAAAGCCTGTCATACTCAATAGTTTCTTTTTTGTTTTTAGAATTTTTAACATGTCCATTGATGTATTTTACATGCAAAACTCAACTCAAGTTTTGCATGAGTTCTCTGTGCCCTACATAGCCTGGGCCTTTCATTGCTTTTTTATAATATCTAAGTATAAAGAGTAAAATGAGGAAGGAGAGGTAGACACAGATACAGAGAATCTAGAGGGAGATGAAGAGTGGGGCTGCTTTTAAATTGCCAAGCATAAAAACACCACTTTAAGAAATCTGAGTGATATGAAACCTTTTCTGAAACCCTTTGCCTTATGCTTCTGTTCCCAGGAGTAGAAGCCCCACTCTAGGGTCTTGATGGTCTGCTTATGCTATTGAGAATAGGAGGTAATCAGAGGAACATCTTGGGGTAGCAAAGTTATCTAACACTGCTCAGAAGAAAAAAGAAAAGAAATTTAACCATGAGAAGGGTATAAATGTAACTGTAAACATCTATTTGTGGATTGTTAAAAAATGGACACGACAAAGACAAAACCATCAACCTATCACAAAATAAAAATGCATATAATAACTCTAACAAAGCAGTCACAAAGTTGTTTAGTTATTTTATTAAAGGCTTTAAAAGACCTCATACATAGTAACTTTTTAGTCATCAAAAAGGAATGTCTCTTGAAGGATCAGTGACCCACTTATCTAGAAGAGTTTGTATGGCATTTTCTAGGCAGAAGGCTTTTTATTTACATTTTTTTCCAGTTTATAGTAGACTGATTTCTGCTTTCCTCAGTTATTTCTAATGTCAAATTAGTTCAGCAAGGTTGGAACTTCAAGTTTCTCTCTGTCAGCATTTCAGGTACTATCATGAGATGATAATGTGCTATTCTTCTTGGCCTCATCCCCAGCGTGGGACTAGGAAAAGGAACAAATTCCATGGTACAGGTTGGAACCTGCCAGGTTGGGAAGCAAGAAAAAGCCATGGTTGGGAAATTCCTAAACAGCTAGAACCAACAAGAGTCATATGTAAACCAGAGTTGGTAACCAAGATGGGAATTTCAAGGCTGAGGGGATAAAGACTGAAAACAGAATATCAAATAGAGAAAAGAACAGTACAAGCATTAGGAATAGAATTTAAAGGAGAGAGCAAACAGATATATAGAACTAGGTCTGGCTTCAGGAGGTGAGAGTACAATAGCATGATTAAACAAGGGATTGAGTTTAACAAGGAGTTTCTTCAATTTGCTACATTCAACTTCATTTGGGTACATGTGTACTTTTACATGTGGCCAACCCTGACCTACAGTAGGTGCCTTTAAGTTACCACAGTTGGACAGTTCCCTATATGTTAAAGCAGGGGCCCACAAGGATGTGCCCAATTCTTCAGCACTGATAATCAGTGGGCTGTCATGGGAGCAACAGACCACCCATGAAGCAGCAGCTGTCAGCATTCTATGCTACAGCTGTTCTAAGAGACATACTTCTCAGCAGGGCAGCTCTTGTTATCAGTGGGACAAAATAAAGCAGCACCAAAAAAAAGAAGAAAAACCAGCACCTGTCCATCTACATCCAGGGTTCTTTATTATTTTTTTGCATCATGTACCCCTTTGATTATGTAATGAAGTCTATGAACTCCTCAGAATAACATTTTAAATGCTTAAAATATATAAGATTACACAGGAAACTAATTATGTTGGACTATAATTATCAAAATATTTTTAAAAATAAGTTCATGGACCCAAGTTAAGAACTTCTAATGTATATCATGTTAGGTATTAGAAAAAGCAATATATACATTCCATATTTACTGGTTATTACTTACACATTTTTAGTTATCTCAGTTTGCTGGAGTTTCTCAGTGTAGTAACGCCAAAGATGGACCATTTGTCCAAAGTATCTTTGGACCAAGACTTCAGCATCTGAATAAACTTTGCAGCAACAGGTAACTAACCTGACTGTTTCCCTTGTTTTTCATGAGTTTTGTTTGCTGTATACAGAGTCAGAGCCTTTAGTTGCTTGATTATAATATGCTAGGATATATAATATGCTAGGATAAGCAGCAAAATGAGGGAGAGGAAGAGGTGGACAGGAAATTTCGGAGATGAGTGGGGCTTACCTTGAATGGCCAAGCATAGAAAGACAATCACTTGAAGAAATCTTCATAAAGTACACAGAGAAAGCTCTTTGACCTACACCTCTTTTCCCAGGAGGGGAAGCACCATTCTAGGGCCTGCTTACGCTACTGTGAATGGGAAGTCATCAGAGGATCATCTTGGGGTAGCAAAGCTACCTGGAACAGGTCAGGGTACAGTAACGAGTTTTGACTCATAGACCAACAGGGTCACCAGAGATGTCTTTCACAAAAGATGGAAATATAACAAGGAAGCTCAGTCAAAGCAGAAATCTTAAGTGTATCAAACCAAGAGGCATTTTCTAACATATGTTCTGATCATAGTTTTAGTTTTAATGCAGAGGACTAGAAGAAATATATTTGTACTCTTTCATTCAAAACTACTTGCCATTCACCCTAATCATTTCAAATTCAAGCAGAAAAGTAAACACTAACAGGACCACTTTACATAAAAGGAAAAGTATGACATAAATTCAAGATGACTGCCTGGTGTTGCCATTGGTGTTGCCAGAGCCCATTATTAACAAGGTCACCTTTAACAATTGACTTCTATATGATTTCGGATAGAGAAAAAACTTCCCTTGCCACAGATTGTATCTCATTGTCAATGCCATTTACCCAGACAAAAATGGTAAGGAGAGAAGAACAGTTTGAATGATTTAGTGTAAATAACTGCACAGCAGCAATTTTGGATTACATCCTGGGCCAACGCTGTTGTCTTGACATGTAGGAAAAGCACAGTGACTGAGAAGATTTGTATGATGTTTGAAAATTGCTTCCTGTTTGAGTTGAATGTTTTCTGTGAGAGAATTTAGGTAATGTAAAGTTTTGAGAATATGACAACATTCCAAATTCAGTCAACTGATAGGGGTTTGGCATGGAGACCAGAGAAAAAGTTATCAAAAGTGAAATGTTATTTACATTTGAAATTGGCAGTTAAATTTTCCACTTAAAGTTTGTGCCCTACAGGGAAGTCATGGGGACTTCACATTATAAGCTACAAACCAATTAGGTATTTGAGGAACATGCATTTCATTAGAGGTAGATTTCCTCTTGCTACCTATCTTCTTGAGATGGTTAAGCACTCCAGCTTTACACAGAAGTCATGGGAAGAAAAGTATTCACACACAAGCATGAAATTAGGGTATATATCTTGGCTCTCCTCATTCACTTTGCTCCACTTATCTGCCCTAAATACTGAAAACTCTCTAGGCAGCTCCACAACAAAGGAACTTTAGAATTACCAGTTCCAATCAGTACAAACCTAGAATTGATTATTGTAAAGTTAATTCAAAATTCACACTTGGTTTAGATTCTAAACTACCATTACTGCTGCTGCTACTAACACTATCACTACGACCACCACTACCACCACCACCACTACTACTGACACCTAACAGTTTGCAAAATGCTTTATATAAATAATAATAGCAGCTAGCATTTATGTAATACTTTCAGGTTTGCAAAACACTTTGCAAATATTATCTCATTTGGTTCCCACAACAACTCTGTGAGGTAGTGCTATTATCATCATTTCCCATTTTAAAGATGAGGAAACTGAGGCTGAGAGAGGTTAAATGATGTGCCCTGTGTCAGACAGCTACTAAATGTCTGAGGTCGGATTTAAACCCAGGTCAAGCCAAGTGCTCTGGCCACAATGCTACCAAGTTCCCTATATTATGTAGTGCACAAACTGGGCTTGAATGAAATAAATGTCAAATTTCAACTCTTTCAGAGATCAGCATTATAATAGGAATCAACCTCAGGAGGTTCTGTTTTATTTCCCTAGTATATCTGTATGTGTGTATAAATAACAACTGAATAGGCTGCTTAAGATGTCCATGGAAGGCCACCAAGCCATCTGCTCAGCTTGTTTCAGTCTCTGGCATAATATACCTCCAGTAACTGGGAAGAGGAAATAGCATTTCAATTAGATTAATTAGATAGTGTTGGAATGTTTGATTCTTCTTTATGTTTGCAATCCACAAAAGACAATCAGTAAAAATACATGCATATTTTCTGCTTATAAACTGTGTATCTGCCTTCTGGTAGTACTTTTCTCTTTGTCTTGTTTTCATTCACCTGTCTCATCTGCTGTTCTATTAAAATATTTTTTATTTTGATAAACCAAGACCATCTAACTAGAAGAAACCATACCACTTTGTTCTCCCTTATTGCATGTATTTATTTAAATATTAGGCCCAGACCCATTAATTCATTAATGTGATAAATGCTGAGAGAAACATGGGCAGAGAAACACTCTATGCCAATGAAGATTGGTTTTAGAGGAGAGTTGCCCAGGATGCTGAGAAATTAAGTTATTTGCCCACAATAACACAATTTGCAAAACTACTAACAATGTGTCAGAAGTGCACCTCAAATTCATATCTTCATGACTCTAGGACCAACCTGCTATTCCTTATGCAATTTCATGTGTCCTCTACTTGATAACTCCCATCTATATAATCTCAATGTGGTACTGAAATCAAGTAGCAGAGGAATAAAAGAATATAAAACTCGGCCTTAGCCATATAATTTGGAAAAGCAATTTCATTTGTTTTTATTTTTTAAAGTTTTATAAAATTCACATTGTTAATATCCATTCACAAGATAAGTGGCTCCTTTAGACCTTAAGTAGTGCTATATTCGAAGATCTAAAGAACATACTGCTAAATGTTTACATACCACACAAGTCTTCGACTACAATTTGCTTTTGATAAAATATAATGTTTTGGAAAAATAGAGAAATGAATAGAAATAAAATTGCATGCATATTTAACTGTTGTCACTTTGAACGTATCTATATCTATTTATGTATGCTTATACACACATATCTGTCACACATATCATTAAAGTTTACAATATCTTTAGATAAATTTAGATAAATAAAACAGAGAAATGGACTGGGCCTGTGATTTCATTGGTATAGGGAATTCTTTGATGAAGAAATTCCTTCTAATCAATAGATGTTAGTATTTTCCCTGCAATTTCTATTCTTAGTTTCCCAGCCACTGAGAGTTTAAGTCACTTAACTCAGGGTCATAGTGGCAGTATGCATATCAGAGGTGAAACCTGAACCCAAATCTTCCTCTCTCTCAGGTCAGCTTTCTCTCTTCTGCTCCATGATGCTTTCTCATTTAATCCTAGAATGAACTACCAAACGATTTGGAGTCTTTCACTTTCTTAGCCCAATTCATTGCAGATCCAGAAAAATGAGATGAACATTCATCTCTACTAGAAAAGAATCACGCACATCATAATGGAAAGACTACAAGACTGAGAGTTTTACTATGTCTCTGGGCAAGTCACTCAATCTTTTTAGTTATTTGTTTCTTCATCTGTAAAATGAACAAGTTGGGCTATGTGGTCTCTGTGGTTAATCTCTATCCTATCCTAACATTCTATGATTCTTATCCAGAGAAAGACAGAAGTGTTTCATAGGGATGGCACATCTAGAAAAGAGGTAATTAAGGTAGCTATACTGGATGCAATAACTGCATTATTATAGAGATACTGTCAAATTTCTCTACACTCACAGTGTATACTCAGTGATGCTATGGTTACATACTCTAGGTAATGGTTTTTAATTTTTGTTTTTGTTTTTTTTTTTATCATGGATCCCCTTAGCAGTCTGGTTGAAGCATATGGACCTCTTTTCACACTTGTGTTTTCAAATGCATTAAAGAAAACACAGAGCAGGCAGACGTCAGAAAAACCTTGGAAAGACTTATATGAACTGATGCTGAGTGAAATGAGCAGAACCAGGAGAACAGTGTACATAGTAACAGCCACATTGTGTGATGACTGACTTTGATAGACTTAGCTCTTCTCAGCAATGCAAGAATCTAGGACAACTCCAAGACTCATGATAGAAAATGCTATCTACATTCAAAGAAAGAACCGGGGAGTCTGAATGCAGAGGAATACTATTTGCTCTCCTTTCTTTTGTTGTTTTGTTTTGTTTCTTCTTCCTTATGGCTCTTCCCATTAGTTCTAATTCTTCTTTACATCATCACTAGTGTGATAACATGTTTAATATGAATGTATAAGTAGAGCCTGTATCAGATTGTACACTGTCTTGGGAAGGACAGAGGAGAAGATGGGGGAGAAAATTCAAAACTCAAAATCTTATGGAAGTGAATGTTGAAAACTAAAAATAAGTAAATAATGTATTAAAAAAAAGAAAACACATAGGATTACAAAGGATATCAAATATATTTAAATACAGCTACCAAATAATTTGTAATAATGCAGTTATAAATATATTTTTAAAAATTTCATGGAACTGATTCAAAGTGAAGTAAGCAGAAGCAGAAGAACACTGTATACAGGAACAACAATATTGTGGTAATGATCAGCCATGAGAGACTTAGCTACTCTGCTCAAGACATGATCTAAGACAATTCCGAAAGACCCATGATGAAAAATGCTATCCACTTCCAGAGAGAGAACTGATGAATGCTGAGTACAGATTGAAATACACTTTTTAAAAAAAAAAACTTTATTTTTCTAGGTTTTGTGTGCATGTGTTTTCACTTGCAACATGGCTAATATGGAACTATGTTTTGCATGACTTCCCATTTATAACTGATGTCATATTGTTTGTCTTTTCAAGGGGTAGGGAAGGGAGAGAATTTGGAACTCAATTTTTTTTTAAAATGAATGTTAAAAATTTTACTTGCAATTTGGAAATAATAAAATAAATAAAAATATATTTAAAAAAAAGAAGCTCATGGGCCCCAAGTTAAGAACCTGGTTTGATAGCACATATTTTATTTGGTTGGTCTGGGGACAAAGGAATAGAAGATTTGTCTTCTGCTGCCTTGTCTTTGTTAGTTTGGGCAAGAGATTTGAGCTAAGGATATATATTTCCAGATTTTTGCTATTATAAATTGTCCTGCTATGAATAAGTTGGTGCATAGAACACTTTTTTTCTTTTGATGACATCCTAGAGGTATAAAATGAGGGCTAGGATCATTGGATCCAACTATCAGAACAATTCAATAACATTTCTAACATAATCCAAATATTTTTCCAGATGAGTTTGGACCAATTCATAATTCCATCAATAAGGTGATGAATTTGGATAATATATCTTCTCTAATATAAATTTTAGTAAAGAATTTTGTTTGATAAAACATGACAATAATACCTTCAAACCTTTGGAACTTTTCAAGTGGTGTTACTAGGAACAGACAAATGCCCATTAGCCATGTTAAAAGGAAATGCTCATAGAAAAAGGATGCTTAGAAGAAAAACTGAAGTTGAAGAATAATTTCCGGTGTGGGTCATATGATTCTTTGCAGATGTTTGGAAATATAGCATTATTTAAAAAAAGAAGGAAAAAAAATCCCTCAGCACCCAAGCTACCTCCTTTAAAGCTGTTACCCCCATTCTACAGTTGGGTTTCAGAAAGAAAAGAAAAAGCTGAAAAAGTAGAAAATATCAAAGACCAACAGAATCTTCTCATTACTTCCTGACAACCTGCCTGCCTTTTCGGAGACTGGGCAGCATTTTCACAGATCAGTAAATATACTGTAGGGTTTTTTGTCTTTGAGTTTCTCAGCCCCCCTCCACCATTTCTGATAGAGCATGAAATACAAGGGGATCTAATATGTACCCCTCAGGCTTTCCAGGCCTTTAGACTGAAGAAAACAAGAGAGTCATAATCAAAGTTGGTTCTACTCCTTACTACTTCTCAAAGATGATGACAGTAGCAACTATCTTTTTGTTTTATAATGTGCTGTGCCACATTGTGAAGATGGGGCAGGGAAGGGGTAGGAAGGAGGAAAAAAACCTAAGAAAAATTCACATAGTAGTTGCTCATAACTTGAACTTAAGGAGGGAAAAGGTTGTAGGTCCCTGAGCAGACACAATGAAATGAGAGAGAGGGAGAGAGGTGGGGGGGTGGGAGAGAAAGGGAGAGGGAGGGAGAAGGGGAGAGAGAGGGAGGGGGAGAAAGAGAGAGAGAGAGAAAGAGAGAGAGAGAGAGAAAGAGAGAGAGAGAGAAAGAAGAGGAAGAAAAAGAAGTAAGAGAAGAAGGAGGAGGAGGAGAGAGAAAGATGAGAGAAAAAGAGGAAGCAGAAAGAAGAAAAAAGAAACGTGGGAGGAGAGGGGAGACAGAGTGAGAAAAACATATAGATTGCCTTCATTTTGTTATGAGAAATAGTAACAGCTCACATTGTATCACACTTTGACATTTGTAAAACGTACATATATCATTTTATTTTATGCTTATTACAATTCTGAGGCAGTATCATTATTATTTTCATTTTACAGATGAGGAAATTGAGTCTTTGAAAGGCTAAGTAATTTAACCAAGGTCACACAACTAGTGCCTCAGGCAAAATTCAAAGCAATATCTGCTTCGTTGTACCTCTAACACTATTTTCACTATATCCATCTGTCCAAGAATTGCCTTATCTTGTTTTCCTTCCTTATTTTAGACATACAAATATGAATTAGAACCCTTCCCTTCCCTTACATCCTCCCGTATCACTTCCCCTATTGCAAAGGCTTTCATTTTGGCAGGACATGAGAAAGGACCTCAGACGTCATGGAGAGATTGAAAGGAATGGAGGAAGAGATACCATTAAGATACTGGAAAAAGGCCATCCATCTGCCTCATCTCTTCATATCTGAAGCAATGGAGTTCAAAGCAGAGGAGTCTCTATTTAAGGGCTAAATATTTTCAAATGACAACTCCTCACCAACCTAAAACTGCCATTCAGCATGAATCATTTATTTCCCTAATCCCTCCATCACCAAAGAAATAGGTGCTCCAAAATCAAACTTCTTGTTTCTGCAACTTTACGTTAGCTTGTCCATTTTCCCTCTTAAAACAGCAATAAACTCCTCAATTCTGGTTATAAATAATCGTTATGAACCAAATAAAATGTGTGAAACAAACCCTCAGTTTGTATAAGAAGCTGAGGAAGGAGGAGCTCAAAAACTTTTCCTAGTCATCATAACTTCTTATCTCTAATGGCACCTGACTCCAAGCATCAATGGAGTATGTATTTGGCAAGGAGTAATCCAGCTGACTTCAAACCTTTAGGATACTTAATAGTTATATATCTTTAAGATTTGTAAAGCACTGTATATACATTATCTCATTTGACCTTCACAAAGACCATACAATACTACTGTAGTTAACTCCATTTTATAGACAGAAAAACCGAGGTTTAGAAAACTTAAGTTACCTGTTAACATTCTAAACAAGCTATCTCCTGCCTCTAGCCCATGATCTATTTCTACTGCATCACGCTGACTCCTTCTTAGGTAGAAGGGGGAGGAGAACTTAGTTCAGATTCATTACTGTATTTTCCTCGTCCACTTTGGGAATCTGGATTTAACACATTGTGTTAGAATAATCCCACATTCCCCTATTCACTTCAGACATCCAGGTTAATGGCTCTTCTCAACAATGCAAGGTTCTAAGACAGCTTCAAAAGACTCATGATGGAAAAGGCTATCCACATCCAGAGAAAGAATTACGGAATCTGAATGTAAACTGAAGCAAACTATTTGCTCTCTTTTTAAAAAAAAATATCTTTGCTTTTGTTACATCTTTCTCATGGTTCATTTCACTGGTTATAATAATTCTTCACAATTTGATTATTAGAAAAGATGTTTCATGTGAAGGCATATGTAGAACCTATATCAGATTACATGCTGTCTTTGAGGAGAGGGGGGAGGAGAAGGAGGGGGAGAAAATTTGGAGCTCAAAAACTTGTGGAACGGGGTGTTGTAAATCAAAAAATAATTAACTAATTAATGAAAAAGAACTCTATGGTACATTTAAATGCCTAGTCATTCCCACTATATGTGGATATTGGTTCTTATTTTCATCACTGAAAAACTGGAAATGTGCTTTATAAAGAAATAGGAAGTTTGTGCACCAAATATAGTTATACATTACAAAATGAAAATGTTTAATGGAAACTTACATTCCAGTTTATTATTTTATCATCTAGGTTAAGAAGAGTACATGCTTAATAAAATTTCAGCTTTCTGCTATATGATATAAGCAATAAAAATGTTTGGAAACATGAAGAATAAAAAAAAAAGAAATCCAGGTTAAGTAGTTTGCCTTAGAATAATCCAAGCAAATTAAGGGAAAAGAATGTGTGTGTGTGTGTGTGTGTGTGTGTGCGCGTGCGTGCACATGCCCGTGCATGTGAACATACTCTGTGCAAGTCATCTGCAAAGAAACCCATATTCATAGCAGTTATCCTCTCTGAAAGAAAGGTTTCCCCTGACTTTCCATTTGGGAAACACACCACCCTTCTCGTGATTTCTCATTTGTTTGCTTATTTTTATTTTACTTAGAAAACTATAAATTCATGTACTCCAAGGGGATTTTCATCAATATGTGATTCTACCCATTTTCTTCCTATGTCCAACTTCTTTTGCTCTTTAGGTATCTAAGAATTTGAATTTCAAAAGACCAGGATCACCTCCTTGGATAATTTATAGGTGCTACTTTGTAGTTCCTTTATAACTACGTATGCATCCTTTTCTTAGGTTTAGTTGATCTATATATATTCTCTCACTTACGGTTCCAGCCATCCCCCTAGATACAGCAGGCACTATTATTTACATTTGTTTTAAGTAAAAGCTTGGGGATACTGCAGTTAAGAAACCCAACCAAACTATGTTGCACTATCCACTGTTAGCTCTGGAAATTTTCTCTGGTACTTGGTATCTGGCTTCTCAGTCATATATTTTTACTTGTATTCACTTTTAGGAAATGCACAGGGATTTCCTTGGGATGGAGTTCTCCAAACCTTGTATATTTCCCAACTCAACTAACTGTATGCTCACTAGAGTTAGCCATAGGACCATAGATATAATAATAATAATGATAATGATGATGATGATGATAATATTTGTTAATATTTATATAGCATGCATTATGTGGCAGACACCATGCTAAGTGCTTTATAATTATTATCTTGTTTGATCCCCATGACAATCCTGCAAGGTAGGTGCTATAATTATCTCCGTTTTACATTTGAAGAAACTGAGGCAAGTAGAGGTCAGATGACTTGCCTAGGGTCACAAAGCTAGAAAATGTCTGAGGCCAGATCTAACTTATGTCTTCCTGACTCCAGCCCCAGGGATCCATCCACTGAACTACCCAGCTGCCCCTGGAAAGTATGTTTGAGGTAATCTAACTCAACAATGATAACAACAACAACAATTCTCTTAGGCCCCTTTCATAAGGCATGTTTAGAAGCTAGCCCATGATAAGTTTCGCTGAAACACCAACTAAGTTTTCTCTAAGGGGGTGGGAGGTAAAAGGGTATTAAAATAGGGTAATTGATTTAGAACTAGAAAAGACTTTCAAAGTCACTGAGTCTAAATCTTCGGTTTCTGGAGGTGCACAGAGATTAAATGATTTGTTCTAGGTAACACAGGCAGTAAATGGAAGAGTTGTGATGTGAACCCAAGTACTGGACCTGTATCTTATGTAGCATCCTTTCCCCTGTGCAAAGCTACTATTCATGATCCAGTCTTCCCTACACCCTATCTTGTGTTTGCTTACATGGAGAGAAGGTGCCATGAGGGCGCTTTCCCCCATTCATCCAAAGTGAATTTATCCCCTGATATAAAAACAGAGTGCTCTAAAAACAAGAGCCATAAAGTTCCCTGAAAATCAAACAGGTCTAATGGATCTTCCATCTTTCTGTCCTCTGCCTTTTCGGCATCATATTTGGTCCATAACTCATGAACAATTTTGTCGAGCTGCATGAAAGGTGCACTCATATAGATAAGCATATTCTATAAACTAACATTGCTTTCTCTGGTAAAGTAGGCAAGAGACAAGCGTAAATCAGTAATGTCTCATCTCATTTGCTGTCGGGACTTGTCATACCTGGTAGGCATTTAAATGACCAATGATCCCACCATTATCTTTTATTTTTTAACAGAATAAAGGAAACAATAAATGAACCTATCTCCACCCTCCCCATGCCAACATCTTACTTACTAATCAGGACAGAATTAGACAGAGTCCTTTCCCAATGTGTGTAATAAAAGATAAAAAATAGCAGTCACAACTATCAAAGTCACCCTGGCTAAAGAAGGCTTGAATAGTATCTACCAGCCAATACAGAAGTGTTCAGTGGGCCTCAACCAGAGTCTATAGGGATTGGTCCCAAGAGGTAGATGGGCAATCTACTTCACAAAGAGAAAATGTGGGCTCCTGGTATAGGTTCCTTTTTTCAGCCTTATTCCACACACAGGAGGAGAAGACAAGCACTGAGGAGGTAAGGTTTTCTTGTTCAGTCTAACTAGTAAATGCAAAAAGGTATTATACTTAAGGAAAGGGAACAGAATCCTATGGACCAATCTTTTCCCACTTACTGCTCTGTCCCCTAGGTAATACTGCAGCACACGAACAGAAGTTGGAATCTATGACTTTCACCTTCAAATACTGTCCAAATTGCCAATTACACACAGACCATCTTTCTTAAATGTCCCACATTTCTCCGATATTGATATGTTAATCAATGGCCCCCCAGTGACCCTCTGGCCTTGCTCTGTTCATGGTATAATATGCTCTCTTCAATTTATGTGCCAATCTATATGATCATTCAGCATCAAGATAGACTCATCAGAGTACGTATTAGGTAGATTCCATAAAGAATCAAACACAGCTTCTAGTTAGAGGCATCACTATCAAAACAGAAAGAAGGTTAATAATTTGTTGAAAAAATGAAAATGG
This sequence comes from Phalanger gymnotis, assembly GCA_028646595.1. Classification (NCBI taxonomy): domain Eukaryota; kingdom Metazoa; phylum Chordata; class Mammalia; order Diprotodontia; family Phalangeridae; genus Phalanger; species Phalanger gymnotis. Next base: position 127,294,011 of record CM053627.1, read on the forward strand.
CCTAATTTTATTTTATGCGTATGTAAATATGCACATTTGTATATTTGCATATGTGTGTGCTTACATGGAGAGATTGGGAGAAAGAAGCAGAGACAGAGAGACAGAAAGAAGGGACAAGAAGAAGGAGAGAGGGAAAGAGAAAGAGATGGAGGGAATGAGGGAAGCAAAAGCTTGAGTAGCATGAAAGGCATGAGAAGTATCATAGCTTAATGATTAGAAAGGTGGCCTTATAATCAGGAAGACCTGGGGTCAAGTTTTGCCTCTAACACTCACAGGTTCTTTGACTCTGGATGAGTCTCTTAACTCTGAGTGCACCAGGTAACTTTTGAAGATTAAGTTTGGTAAAAGGAGCTTCTCTATACCAATACAATCATAAGACTGATTTTAAAAAATGTGGAAGACTTCAAATAATTCTCATTGAGTTAGAGTTGGCAGGTAGTACCAGGCTCCTTTCTCTTCTGGGGGAAGTATCCCAGAGTAATTTGAATAAAACTATCCATTTGCCCAGGGGAAATTGCAATAGGCTGCAAAAATTTACATCAATGTTTCTCCTAAGTCTTTAGACAAACAGAAAGTGCTGTTGCAGATAAAAAATACATAATGGGTAGGTGGGTTAAGAAGGAGAGGGAAATCACTAGCCACTGGGTATTGCTATATGTGTACAGCCTGATGCGAAAGGGATTCTTGGAGTCACACAGGACTGTATTTTTGAACTATGATATATATATATATGTATATATATATATAGTATGTGTATATATATATATATATATATATATAGTATGTGTATATATATATGTATATATATATAGTATGTGTATATATATATATAGTATATATATATATATATATATAGTATGTATTTAAGTGATCAGGTCCCCTGGGAAAGGCAACAACCACCATCCAGCACAAGAGAAGCACAGAAAACATGGCCTACCAGAAAAGCAATCCAGATAGCAAAAGATCTACAGTAGAGACAAGTAACCTGCTCCATATGCTGGGAGCTGAGAACTATAGAAAGGAAGCCAATAGGTTATGGAACCCTTGACTGTGGAAAGTTCTGTGATGGGGAATGGACATTTGAAACATTTTCTAGAGCTGAAAGAAGAAATAACGGAGCAACAGCGCACAGTTAGCTAACAGTATCCAAGAAAAAGAAATGCATTGTGGGAAAACAACATTCATGTGCCCCATACTTAAGCTTAACTCAAGACAATACAATAAGTGACTATGACCATAGAAGCAAAAGTTGACTGATGAATATTACTATTTTTACAGTCTCCAATGTGAGATCTCTTATATTTATTTCCCATAATCTCTAGAAAAACCGGTTTGTGTTTTGAGTCTTATCAGTCTAAGTGTTTCAAAGGGAAATTAAAAAAAAAAAACCACTCTCCTCCAGGGTCAGATATTAAAAAGTTTTCAGATTATCTAAATGAGGCCAATGAGTCGGAAAAATTACAAGTCCCCCAGAGAATACCCAATCCCTTCATGTCAGGGAGAAGCCTATCACATAGGATTACATTTACATATATAATCATATATATATATATATATATATATATATATAAATTATTTGGTTTCAAAAGTTTTAATTTGGACTTCTGGGCCATATGACCAATAAGCCAGGGGATTAGACAACTTCTCCAATCCTCATAACCTTCCAAAGTTCTCCAAAACAGGAATTACACATAAGAAATAAAGCAATTTCATCTATCTCCAGGGTTTAGGATACCAAGAATGTTAATGATGTAACAACTGAATAAACTAACAGCAGAGCAGTCTAATCTAGGACTCAAAATGGTGCTCACTCAGCACAGCCTCTCCCATTGCCCACCAGTCTCTAGCAGCAGGGCTGCACAAGTTGACTGATAGGTTTGCCACAGAGCACAATTCTACTCTCTCTCTCTTCCTAGTGGCAGAAAAGCAAAAAGTCTAAGTTTTCTCAGGCTGAGACAACAGTGTAGCAGTGCTCTGTGCTGTAATAGAGCTCAGCCAGAGAACTGAGGAACAGAAGGAACTGGGGAGAGATACGTTTGTGTGTCTGTGTGGCATTCCAGTAAGCATGGGGGAAAGAGCCCAGAATGTGGTGAGGTCCAGTATTGCCCCAAGAAGTCACTTGGGGAACAGATTTAGATCCATGAAATGTGAATTTTCCAGAATGGAAAGAGGCTCAGATGGTTTTGAGGTCCAGCACACATGGAAACCACCACCCCCAAAGGGAAAGAATCAGAAAGTGAGTTATAGGGAGATAAAAGGGGTTAAAACAGACAAACCATGAAAGATCTGAGAAGGAATAAAACTCAGCTGAATACATTGAGCAGAAACAGCTAAACCAACAAGGAACAGAAGAGAATATGGTGGCCAGATCAGACAGAAGAGTTCAGATATCTATGAATAAATGTTGCAAGAGAAGAGAAAATGAATCATCACTTGATGAGGTAGAGGACCCTGTGGTTCTTAGGAGAGCAAGGAACCACAGTGACAAGATGTTATGACTGGGTTAGGGAAGAAATAAGACAAAAGAAGAATTTATGGCCTGCACAGCAGAAATAATAGAGTAGAAAAACATGAATCTATGGTGGTAAATCTCATAAAAAACCCAATCCAAACAAAACAAGAGATAACTGAAAATGCAAATACACAGAAGTGAAGGAAAATCTGGAAGATGAGAAGCAAAAAACAATATTAAAAGAAAACATGATTTCCATACAAGCAAAACATATTGATCTCAAAAACAGGATGCACAGAGACAAATCAAAGATTATATGACTCCCAGAAAAACACGACAAATCAAAGCATCTAAAAACCATAATCCAAAATAATATAAGAAAATTGTCCAGAACTTCTCAACACAGAAAACAAGGTGCCAAAGGAGCCCATAGATTGCTCCAGAAAAACAAACAAATAAACCCTATACTAAAAACTGTAAGACAAATAGTGGTTAAAATTCCAAAGACAAACTGATTTCTACAAGTGAGCAGAGGACCTTGAAATATAAAGGAAAGGAAATGCAAATAACATGAGACTTCTACACCCACCATATGCTGCAATTGGGTATGGAATAAGGTATTCTAAAAAGGTAAGGAACTCCAGATGCATCCCAAAGTGACATACTCTGCAAATATGAGCCTAACCTTAATGCAAAAAGATGGATATTCAATAAAAGAGACATTTGACATATTCCTAGAAAGAAAACCAGACTGCAACAAATAATTTTCTTTTTTTAAAGTTTTAATTTGCTACTTCTAGATTTATCATTTTTTATTTTTTCTAAAGATGAAATGAATTATATCTCCAGTACCTTTATAGGAAGGTAGACATTAAGATACTTTTTGTTTAGGTTTTAAGAAAGGAATTTAGAGAGTGAATATGAAATCGCCTTTTTGTAATGAAGGTAAGGGATGGCATTTGAGCCACAAAAAACAAAACAAAACAACATAAAAGAAAGAAGACCCAAGAGAAAATACAGGAAGAAACTATGAGTTGTCACAAGCTGATTTTCATTCTAACACAGGAGTAAGAAGAGGGGCAGCAAGAGTACTGCGTTTCTCAGTTGATTTTCAAAGCATATTACTACTGCTCAGAGCTCGTGTCAAGTTTTCTTTATGTATCTTAAGCAAAGCTACAAAAGTATAATTTCTTGGAAAATTGACTCCTATAGGTTACTGTCTACCAGCCACTTTGAGTCTTCATGGTAACACTTGGAAGCTGCCTTAAATATAAAATAAATACCTACATGCCATAAGGGTTAGAATTTTCTGGGATTAAAAATGTACATTTATTCAAAAGCATTATCAAAAGGTGGTCTTCATTGCACTTTCTCTGTATGCTGTTCCCTTATTGATTACCTACCCTCTCTACCTCTAGGTGCAACACAACTACTATTGAAAACACAAAAATTTCTTCATACGTAAGCCCTAGGATAATTACACTTTCTAACTCAGTAAACTGGTTTCTTCCTCATAATATTAATTTTTTAGAAATGATATCAATGTTAGTGGGAATTCAATGCACTGAACACTTAGGTGGCTTGCAATAATAAGGCATCTATAGAGAGGAAAACTTTAATGTTTCTTCATTTTTATTTTTTAAAGATAGAGTACAGATAGTAGCCATTCAATAAATATTTATTAAATTTCTGCTATGTTCCAATACTGTGTGAAACACTGGGGATACAAAAAGATCATACAAGTGGGAAATGTACCCATATGTACAAAAATATTTATGGCAGCTCTTTTTGTGGTGGCAAAGAATTGGAAATCTAGGGGATGCCCATCAACTGGGCAATGGCTAAACAAGTTGTGGTATATGAATGTAATGGAATACTATTGTGCTGTAGGAAATGAGGAGCAGGTGGACTTCATAATAACCTGGAAAGACTTATGTGATCTGATGCTGAGTGAGGGGAGCAGAATCAGAACATTATACATGATTACAGACACACAATATCTGTGATGACTAACTTTGATAGACTTGGCTTTTCTCAGCAATACAACGTTCTAAGACAGCTCTAAAAGACTAATGATGGAAAAAGCTATCCACATCCAGAGCAAGAACTATGGGGTCTGAAAGCAGATTAAGGCAAACTATTTGCTCTCTGTTTTTACTTTGTTTTTGGTATTGTTTCTTCTTTCTTGTGGTTCATTCCATTGGTTATAATTCTTCTTTACAACTTGACTATTGTGCAAATAAGTTTAACGTGAAGGTATGCATAGAACCTATATTGGATTACATGCGGTCTTGTGGGGGAGGGGGGAACAGAGGGAAGGGGAAAAATTTGGAACTCAAAAACTTGTGGAATTGAGTGTTGTAAACTAAAAATAAAAAATAAATTAAAAAAGAGAAACACTGGGGATACAAAGAAAGGCAAAAGACAGCCCTTAACCTTGAGGAGCTCACAGTAAAATGGTACTAGTATAACCCCTAAAATTGCTAGAAATGGATCATAGGATCATAGTGTTCACAGCTAGAAAATACCTCATGGATTTTCATTTTAGAGAAGAGGGAACCAGAGCTTCTTAAACAGTGACCCACAGTTTAAGAAGCACTGAAGAAGTCATGAGTGGAAAAAATTTAAGGAGGCCTGAAGTTCATAATAAAACTAGAATTCAAACCCAAGTCTTCTGATTCCACATCTATCCTCTTTCTACTCCACAAAATAGGAACCATTTCATTAAGGGGAAGGAAAGGAAGGAGAAAATAAATCAGGAATACAAAGATAATACCAACTTCCTTGGTAAGGTAGAAAAGTTCATTCTGAAATATTTACTCATCATTCTTTCAAATGATTAATAAAGGTTTCAGCTGACTGCCATTTGTGGTAGATTAGTATAGTTTGTTTAACTGGTGTGAATTATGACCCTTATGGCATTATCAGCTGCCTTGCCTGGTGCTGGCAGCAGGATAATTCTCTAAATTAGATTTGTGATTTGAATGTGATCTTGTATATAAAGTCATCTTCATAGAAAAATGTCACTCTGTCAAACCTAAGCCAGGCTCTCAAACTACCCAAATATAATACTACACTTATCCTAGATATGGCTCTCAAAGTGTCCAGAAGAAAAGTGATACATAGACCCAAACTCCTGCACTACAACTGGTAGCAAAGTATGGAAAGGAAGATCACAAAATCCACTATTGGCATTTGTACTTGACTAATTGAGGAGCATCTAGGTGTTCCAGTAATATCTGAAGGACAGCCAAGGAGACCAAACAAGAAAAAGGTAGAATACCCCAAACCAGCCCCTCAGACTACACAATTCATAGTGGAAAAATGTCCTTCTTACCAGTAACATAGAGGGTATAGTTTCTTATGAGATCGAATTACACTGATAATGCTGCAGTGTAAGAATCTGCCTTATAGAGAATG
>CM053627.1:127300382-127329293 GCA_028646595.1 Phalanger gymnotis
GGCTGGAGCCCTGCTTCCCTCTGCCACTTTGTGGGTTCTGCAGTTCTAGAATTGGTTCAGAGCCATTTTTTTATAGGTTTTTGGAGGGACTTGGTGGGGAGCTCACAGCAGTTACTGCTTTCCAGTTGCCATCTTGGCTCTGCCCCCCTATCTTTTCTATTTTTAAAAGACTTTTGGTTTCATCAATAATGATGTTCCTCTTGAATTTCGCCCAGTGGATGACTGTTATGAGATGCTATGTTCAAAGATAAATCATCTAAAAATGGTGACCAAGATCGTGGCATGAGCCTTTCTGAACATAGTGGTGTCCTTAGCCTAAAGACAGTCTGTTGTTGAAACCATCCTCAAAATGAAATTAAGAATCTTTTTATCTGGGGTAAAGTGGGAAAGTCAGAATACACATAGGCAGGGGAGCTGACCTAGAGTACACATACTTGGTTGGGGGATGAAGCATAGCTAGGGACACGAGAGGACTTCTGTTCTTGCAAAAGAATCATCCTTACTGAAAGAATGGAGGAGGTGAGAGAGACATAGCCAGCAGCTGAAGGAAGTGAACTGCCAGGACACAGAAAAGTTTCTGGACCACTGAAGGATTGGTTACTGCTACAGAGTATTAAGATGGTGATTCTGAGGGCTGAGGACAGAGCTACCGGAGAGAGAGGGGAAGAAAACATGCTGCCATTGCTGAGTATAGAGCCTAATAGGGAAAAGCTAACCTAGTATGTGGCCACTGAGGCGGGGTTGGGGGAGGGGGAGGAAGTATTTCTGAGAGTCATGTTGGCATCTTCCAAATTTCTGTACTTTGGGCTAAATGAAATTCAGAAATTGAATAGATGTTTATTGTTTTATTTCCATGGGCCAGTGATAAACTGTACAATTAATATTTGAATATTGTAATAATGCAGTGTACTGACATCTTTTCTCAATCTACAACTATTCTGGTCATCGATGATGTCTAACAATACATGTTAATTCTCTCCAAATGTGTTTACATGCTTACCATCATGTGCATCCTCAGACACTTCACCTGTCAAATTTTACCCTCAGCACAATGAAGAGTGTTATAAATAAGGACAACAAGATCATTTACATTCAAAAACAAAACTGTGGAATAAAGTGAGGAAAATTATATGGTTTAAAGAAAAAAAGTAATAAGACACTAGTACCATTCAATAAAAAGGGAACAAAAAAAAGAAATTTACACCAATGCTATATATTTGGAGGGAACAGCAAGTTGTGCACGGTAGACTTGCAGGTTGATGCATCTTTTTTATTGTATTGTGTTATGGAAATGCTTGTTTTGTTCTGTGAATTGAAAATCAAATGTTTTTAAAAAAAGAAAAAAGGAAATGTAGGAACCTATCATCCAAGAAAAAAACCATACATTTTCTAAAAAGCAAGGGATACAGGCAGAAAAACCTATTTGAAAATATACAAAGGTTGCCAGATTGACACTGGAAAAGAATGTAGCGAGGGGAAACAATAATCTTCTATAGCTATCTTCCTCCCCCTACCCCCAATCTCCCAGCACCATCTGGGTAGGGAGAGAATATGATACCATCAGTATGCTGCCATTACCAGATGTATGGACATAGTAGAACTTAGGAGGAACTTTGACAATTATCTAGTTCAATTCTTTTATTTTGCAGTTGTAGAAACTAAGGCACACTAGCTGTGTGATCATAAGTAAGTTCATTAACCTCTCAATTCCTAGGCAACTTTCTAAAAAAAAACTAGGTAATAGACGAGCTAACAATCTACATTAGTGGAAGAAGTTTTCATATTAGGACTTCCCCAAATAGATGAAATCATAGGACTGGACCAAATATTTAGCTAGCATGCTAGATAAACTTGGTAACTAACTATCCATATATCAGAGTGCTGGGCCCTAGCAAAATATCTTTTCTTGCACTTGTAGGAAAACCTTTAAAAGCAACGCCAATCATTATTTTAATAGCCACAAACTCAAATGGACAAATTGCCAAATCCAGTAAGTACAAGTTGCCAAAAGAATAGTGTATGGCTGTGGCACTTTAAAGCTGATTTAAGTCAATAACTTTGCTTCTGTGATCTGGTTCTCAGCCAGCGAATTTAATTGGAGTTCCTTTGGGCAATATGAATGCCAATGGATAATGATTGGGCTGGCATTAGAAAATGGTGATGCTTCAGGGTATCTGCAACCTAAGAATTGGGGATTGCTTTTCTAAACATAACTGACATGATAGAAGTAGTAACAATATGATTCTATATCATTTCAGCTAGACTTTTATTTCTACTTTTTTGATGAGAGGCAATTCTGGATAATTTCCAGTAGAAAAAAGAACACCACAAAAATCATAAATTAAATAATCATAAATTTTGAAGTTATTAAACAGAGCTTTTAGGTATAAGATCTTTGAGTAGAATATGTCTGATGTGGCAATTTGCTTTCCAACTTCCCTTCCTGGAACTGATCAGACCACGAAAATAGGAAGGAATATGGTTAGATTTGTAGAAGTTCCTTGAGGCCCAGGACTGTTTTGGTTTTGTCTTAGTATCTTTGACACCTAGCACAATGCCTGAAATATAGTGAGTGTTTTATAAATACTTGTTGAAATAAGCAGAGACATGAGAGATTCTGCTAGCATTATGAAAGGTAAATGCATTAGTAGCAAAGTCAACCACCAGGTGGGGGAAGGGGAAGAATGACTCACCAGAGAAAAAAGCTGATCACGTTTAAATAAAAAAGGTAGCAAGCACCCTAAAGGCCAGGATAAGCATTCAAAATGGGGTTGGTTAAACTGAAGCCAAAAGGAATAATGTGAAAATGCCATCAATGGAAAGTGAGAATAATATTCTTACAATAGAAAAAAAAATACACAAATATAAATTCAGGAAAAATAATGGAATGGGAAAGGAAGGAGTCCATGGACTTGTAGGACCTATTCAGAGGTATTTGTGGAGAGTCTAATAAAAATCTGAGTTGGTCTTAAGAACTAGTAGGAAGATAATTCCTTAAAGCCTTTTCCCAAGCATTTCCAAATGCTCAACAAGCATTTATTAGTACCTACTATGTGCCAGGAACTCTGTGATATATCTAGGGATATAATAAACAAGAGGGAAATGTGAGCATAAGCAAAGTGGATTTTTGTTAGTATTTTTTGGAGTTTGGTTTTCCAGAATCCATGGCCATATAATCTCTTGTTCCCAGGTGTTAGATAGGAGTTCTATGGTTCAAAACATCTCCACCATGACCAATGTAGACTGTAAGGGCCAGGTGTTGCCTGTTTAGATGGTAAAGGTCAGGACCCTGGAGGGTGGAATGTAAGTATAAAGCAAGTGGGCACTGGTCAGTGAGTGGGGAACCTTTAGGGTTGAAATGTACAAGCTAGGATGCTGTCTGTACCTTGATTGGCCCCCATCAAGGCTTGGGGGGGGGGGGTCTGTGTTTGCCTCAGCTGGCCCCCATTGAGGCTTGAGGGCATTAGGGGAATGCACAAGTTGTGCCGGTCTCAATTGGCCCCATGGAAACATAGGAGCAGTTGCCTCCTCCCTTCTCTCCTGCCCCTGAAAGAAGGGTGATTAGGGAATGCTGTAGGAGTTGGTGCTCAGGAACCCTTGCTAGAAGGTTAGATAAACTCTGCATTGCTTAATTGTTAACCCCTTTGAAGCTGTCTTTCTTTTAAAAAAGCAGATCAAACAACCTGTGCTAGCAGGCCAACCTGGATGTGCTATGGTACTTGCTAATACAGAAAGCCAAGACAAGACCTTTGCCTTACCCAAAGAGCTTACATTCCACAAAGGGAAAAACAAAGTAAATACAGGACATTTGCAGAGCAAATAAAAATAACTGGGCGGGGGGGAATCACTTATAACTAAGGGAAATCAGGAAAGATCTCCTTTAGGAGGGGACACCTAAACTGTGCCTTAAAGGAATTTAGGAATTCTACAAGGTACAAGTGAGAAAGGCAAGCATTTCAAGTACCGAGGATGTTGAAGTTTAAGGGTGCTGGCACCCCAAAACAGTGACATACAGGTCCTGCCCAAATGAATTAAACCCAAGCCTTCTTTCAGTCGAAGACAAGGTTTATTAAAACACTGATAGAAGGTGGGCATGATTCTAAAGATCTGCCATATTGGCCAGACTCTTAAGAAATCTGAGTGCCTTAAAGGAGGCAAGATGGATCTTATATACAGAAAGACTGTGGCAGGGATCTAGGAGAGGACAAGTAGTCTAAGGTGACTGAGAGAAGGGATCTAGGGAAGATTTGCATGGGAGTGGCTAGTAGGCTGGGGTGACTAGGAAGTAACAGAGAAGGGCCTGAATGCCAGGGATGTGGACCAAGTGGCCAAGGCAGAATGGGATTTAGATAGGATCAAGGTGGAAAGTGGCCAGAGGTGACTCAGAGCTAACAGACAATGGAGGGCTGAGCAACAAAGAACTGGGAGATTGGGCATGGGCCACAATGAAAGGCCAGTTGAGAGGATTACTGGAATGGATAGATGCCTTAGGTAGATGTCAGAGATTTGACCAAGTGGGAAAATTCAAAGAGAGTTCAGTGTGGGGTTTCCTGGGCCTGTAGACAAAAGAGAAACAAATTCTTTTGGGGTAAGGCAAAGGTCTTGTCTTGGGCCAGTACCCCATCAGTACCCCTTGGGCCAGTACCCCTATTAGGAAAGAGGATGGAGGTTGGAAATGAAACACTGTGTATGGGGAATAGCAACAACTAGGCCAGATGGTGAGGTAATGTGAAATAATCTGGAAAGACAGGTTGGAGCCAGACTACAAAAAAGTTCTAACTGCCAGACAGGACAGGTCATATTTTACCCCAGATCTAAAAGGGAGGCATTGAAGCTTATTCAGCTTGGAGGTGATATGATCAGCTCTATGTTTGAGTAATATTTGGCACTGTGTGGAAACTGGACTGGAGAGGGTAGAGATAAAAGAGAGAGAGTGAACAGAAGACTGTTATGATGGTCCAAATAAAAGGTGATGAGGGCCTTACCTAAAGTGGTATTATTTGTGAGACTGGAGAGATGATAAAGAGGAAGAATTGACAGATTGGTCAACTGATTTGAGTGAAAGTAGGAGTTGAGTATGATTGAAGATACAAATCTAGGTGACTGGAAGGACAGTGGTGGCCTTGATAGAACAGAGAATTTAGCAAAGGGGGTAGGTTGGGAGAGTGGAGAAACGAGTTCTGTTCTTGATATGCTGACTTTGAGATATGTATGGGACATCCAGGTGGCAATATCCATTAAGCTGTTGGTAATACAAGGATAATTCTTGGAGAGTGATGAGTTCAATATATAGACTGGGAAATCATGTGATCTGATGATGACATCATTTGGAGAGTACATATAGGGAGATGGTCAGATCACCTGTCACAAGTCTATTCTTTTTTTAAAAATAGGTTTTAATTCCTTCTATTTTTACATCAGTTCTCCCACACTCACGGAACTTAACCTTCAGTTGCAACAAAGAACAGCTAATCAAAACCAAACAAAACTGATATGGTGAGTGCATCTGACAGCATACAATGCTCTGTTCATGTAGGCCTGCACCTCTCCACCTCTCTGTCAAGAGGAGGGAGCATACCCTTAATTTTTGATCCTGGTAATCAAATGATTTAATACAATCAGCCAAACTATTTCTTAAGCCAATTTGTAGTTGTATAATCTTCAAACTGAAGCTAGATGATCACGTGTTGGGGGAAGTTATAAGAAACATACTCAAATAGGTATGGATTGGATAAGCTGCTGACATCTGAAGTTGCTTCCAATTCTTAGATTTCTGCTATCTGGGAATCATTTTTGCTGGCCAAAATATATTTCCTACCTTATGTATAAAAGGAGTGGAGAGGAAGGAAATATACAGAATAAGCATTTAAAAAGAGAATTTTCCTGAAGAGATTCGTAAAGGTATGTATGTATCCTTAATGTATAGACATTCTTCAAAGAAACAGCATTGAAGCACCCTTTCCAGCTAGGAAACATAAAACAATATATTTACTTTATAACAGCACAATATATTGGAAAGAAAAATAGACGCAGACTTTTCAGAAACCTTGGATATGAATTCTGACTAAATAGCTATAACCCTAAGCATCTATTTTTAACCTTTCTGACTGTGATTGATCCCAGTAGAATGCCAAGGAATTCAAGAAAATTTCCACAAACATTTACAAAGTAGCTGCTATGGACAGGGGATCACGCTAAGTGTTGAAAACATCAAGATGAAGTAAGACGTGAAATAGAACTAATAATTGAATATGGGCAATAAAATATTCACACAAAGCTATAATATAAACTAAAATATGATAAATATGCAGAAATCCAGTCATCCAGAACAAATTTGGAAGTTCCTGGACCTGAATGTATTGAAATCTATAAGCAACACAGAAACTGAGATACCTTTCATGAGCACATGAAGGTGCTTCATTTGACTGGAGATCACCTATTAAAAAGGAATAGAAATAACCCCACACAGATCAGCCTCCTGCTGGAGAGAGGTGGTTAGTATTCCTCAGGAAACTTTAGAACTAGGAATGTCCAGCATATAAAAGCAGTCTCCAGTAGCCTGCTACTTTACTCATTGGATCACTGGGATTGTCACAGTAAAAGAGTGGCCCCTACAGAAATTAGAAAGTTTCTTGTAATATAGAGTGCTTTCTGTGTTTCCCCTATCAGAAGTGTTACTCTCTTTCTACCAATAATGTACCCTTTCCAACCTCCACATGTAATTTTCCTGATGAAATTTCAATTATTTTCCAAGTTTAAGGACTATCTTTGTATCCTCAGTACCTAGCATAGTGTCTTAATAAATGCTTGTTTAAATGAATTGAATAGAAATGTGGCCTTTTCCAGCCAACCTCTCCAAATCATGAGTCCTTTTTTTGAATCCCAACTTCTTTATACCTTTCAAATGGTGCTTATCAAATAGAACCTCATTATGTAGTTAATGTTATATAGGTCTCAATACACCTTCTCTTACATTTTAAGCTTGCTGAGCACAGGGCATATGTGATCTTATCTCCCATAATACCTTGAACAGCTTGCACACAGGTGCTCAATAAATGTGTCAGGTTTTTTGGTTTGTTCCGCATGAATGAACTCGGTGGGCAATCTGATTTTTTTCTATAGGCATATTTAGAAGTTTGCATTTATATGACCAGAGCTAAAATACAATTTTTGAGTTCTTGTTCCTTAGAAAAGAAAAAGAAGAAAGCAGCAACCAAAAAAAAACCCCACTAAGGGACAGGAAAGGAGAGGTTGCCTTAGGTGGCTAATTCCTCACCTGGTAATAAGACAAAAGGAAATTCAAATCCTCCCCACTACACACATTTTGTTACTGTTCCTATTCAGTTTTATAAATCTTTGGAAGATGGAAAAAAATATAATGAGTGATGGCTAAAGTCTAAACACCAGTTAATGCTAACACTAGCCTAATTAACATTTTGGTAAGGAGAAACCCCAGGTTTTCATTAGTGGAGCTTAAAATGTCAGCCGCATACTAGATGTGTCGATGACTGCTGGTCCCTAATGGTGCTAATTTTGTGATAACAACTTTGCACATTTCTGCTCGTTATTCCCTCAAGTTTGGACATCTATATTTGCAAGCACATAGCAGTACACCACAAAGGGAAATTCCACACACATGAAAGGCCAAGTACTAAATTCCATTCATGAACTTGACTCTGTATAGTATCATTACAGCTTCCATGGATTTAGCCAAAAGGATTTCTTTAATTATTTGCTCTCCATATCTGAAAAGAAAGCTCCTTGGGGATGATTTTAATGAGTTCTACAATGACAGGTTTTTTGCTTCATCCTTTATAGCTGTAACATTTCCTCATTAGTTCTGTCTTCACACACATCACAAACAGGTTTTTGGAAGACATGGCTTCTCAAGTTCAAGGGTACCTCTTCACTACAAGACTAAATCTGCATATCTACTTGAGTAGCTATTAGCCTCATGACTATGCCACAGCCCATGGTACTGGGAGAGCACAGGCAACTTCCAAATAGCTGTTATTTTTATTTGCTTTTTCCAGTCAATTTAATGATATTGGATCAAGCGGAGAAAAATTCAGTCTCCCTTTCAGGCACACATCTTTCTTCCGCCAACGGAGATGCGTTATTTGTGTGACTGGTGTGATAAAAGCCTAACAGTACCTTGAACAAAGTAGATACTTAGTAAATATTTTTTGAATGGCAGAAGTATCTGATACATACTTTCACATAGCTTGCACATTTTAATTAATACCTTAGTTGGGTAACATAATGTGTAATTATTCAATCTGCTGATTCTTTTGTCTTAGGGAAAAAGATTTATTTTCCACCCCACGGCCTTGAACTAAAGCAATAACTAAGGTAGAGCAACCAAGACTTTGCCATAGGCTACTGAATTTAGAGGCCACTAATAGCACTCGAAATTCCTGAGCAGGGAAGAGAAAACTAAGCTTAGCTCCTAGTTTGCAAAAACAAAAAAAAAAATTAAAATATAGGAGAAAATGGTTCAAATAGGAAGGTACTCCCCCCCCCAAAATCCATGTGTTAGTGTCTCAGAGTCTATCTGTCCCTACCTGTCTCCCTTTGTCTTTGTCTCTGTCTTTGTCTTTCTGTCTCTCTCTCTGTCTTTGTCTCTCTATCTTGGTCTCTCTGCCTCAGTCTCTCTCTGTCTCTCAATGGGGATTGCATTCCCTCAACAGAGAATATGTTTTGTGCTACTTGCCTAAGGTGCAAAAATTCCCATTTACTGCTCTGATGAGGATAATTTTTCCCCAGTAATTACAGTTAAGTTTCTACTCATGTTATTTGTTGCTGTATTAGCATGAAAGAATGGATCAGGCCATTCTATCCTTTGTCACTGATGTCATCTGGTCCCCATTGCTTTCTCAGGTAACGTTTCACTTCTGAACATCCTTCCTAATCACCTCTTATCTCAATCTTTTACTTCACCTCATTTCATCAACCAGCATATCATAGTAGAGGGAAGATATCTATGAAAGCATGTCAAGTAATTTTCCCACGATACTTCTAACCTTTAGACCCTTACTGGAGTCCTATGTCCAGTTCATATCCATAGTGGAGTGTGATGGCATTGCAGAGGGTATAGAATAACACCACAAATGTAAATGGTCAGAAAATGAGACACAGGGAAAAGTCAATGAAATTAGGTTACTCAAAATGAGATTAGTCATGGGAAAAGAGAAAACTGAAGGGTGATAATGATCACCTTTAAGTATCTTACACACAGGATGGTAGCCAGCTTTTTTCTCACCTTGGTTGAAAATAGAATCAATAGTGACCTCTTTTCTGGGATTTTTAAAAAGCTAGTTTCTTGTCTGCACGATTTGCTTTAGCTGTCTAACTGCTAGCTGGTAAAGAGCTAGAGTAGGTGCTCTAGTAATTTCTCTTTTGCCATTTGAGAGAACTGTGGGTGGAAAAATAAATACTGACTTAAAAGATCACCTATCTAAACAGGCTTAAGGACTGAATGGAATTTACTTATAGTAAACAGTCATGTACACAATACAGAAACACACGTCTGCTATTCCATCAATTGGATCCATTTTTTTGCAATGGAAGAATGGGAAGGCAGGCCTAGAAAGTTCCCTACCAAATGCATAGCTCCAGTTTTTCCACAGCTAATCAGCTATTTGATCATAGTATTTTCTCTGTGGGCATGCCTGTGTGTGTGTGCGTGCGTGTGTGTGTGTGTATGGACATGGGCATGTATGCATGCACACAAGCTTCTCTAGCATTTTAACAAATGCCTGGACTTCTATAAATTTAACCTCTCTTCACTGTAAGCCTATTATATGTAGTACGTTGTGTTAGAAAATAGGGATCTAAAGATACACAGACAGTAGCTACCCTTGAGAAGCAAATGGTCTATTAGGAAAGATAATACATATACATGACTTTGATATCTCTACAGACATGAGATGTCACAAATGGAGTTACTTCCTCTAATGGTTTGGCTTACAACCTACTCAGGCCTTTTCATCCTATACGAGTCTTGTCCGTTTCCTCTAATACGTTCTCTGTAAGAAATCAATCCAACATGCTGAGACCCTTCCTCTAGATTTCTCAAAATCGCGGATACCAATTGAGCACACAGGCCCTCTGTTATATGATCAGAGGGGGCAGTATGAGATTTCAAGGTCTCGAATCATTAAACAACATGGAGAATGGTTAAGTCTGGTGATATTATGAAATAGAATATAAAAAGAGAGTTTAAGATCCAAGAAAGTTAAAGAGCTCAGAGATCATGCTTAGAAGGGTTATTAAGATGAACACTGAAATAATCAAGAATGATGTCAATGGAAGAAAAAGGGAAAAGAAGGGGAATTTGCTAAGCATTGGTAGAAGAGGAGTTAACTAGAAATAGAAGTGAAGAGCAAGGAATATTCTTTTATTTCCCAGCCCAGTGATGCTGGTGGAATGGGAGAAGGACCAGTTTTCCATGGAGATGGCTTGAAAGGAAAAATGTTCATTTAACTGGAAAGCTTTCTTCTAACAATGAACACTCAGCGAACATCTCCTTGGAATAAATCAAGGCATTTAGGGAAAAGGAAAAGAAAAATTGTATCTAAATATTAAAGCTTATTGTAAAAAAATGTGAGGAAGAGGCAGAAGTAAATGTGTTGTGGTTTTTAGCTTAAGATCCTCAAAATCCCACAGTGAAATAGGAGGGACTAGGACCTAGGACAGATCACTTGACCACCAAGTATTTCAGGAGGTTGACATAAAAGAGCATATTCATAGGAGTATAGGTTTTGGGCTGGAGGGACCTTAAGTGTTATTAAATCTAACTACTTCATTTTGTACTTAAGGACATTGAGGCTGACAAAGATCGAGAGACTTGCCCAGTATCACACAGCTATTAAGTGTCTGAGACAGGATTTGACACAGTTCTTAACTAAATACCAGTTCAGTGCTCTATCTGCTATTTTCTCTCCCACTATCATGCTGCCTCTGATCTCTAAATGTTCCTTCTCATTCTAACATTCTAAGATTTTTTGTTGCACTATTATTGTTCCTAGTAAAAAGTAGGGGATAATAATATTTTTTAAAATTCAGTTTATTTTATCCAATAGCACTGAGGGGAGGAAAACTGCAGTGGGGAAAAGTAAAGTGATTCTCCATTTGTTTTTATTTGCATTTGTTTTGTTCCCTGTTTGCTTCCAGAGAGAAGCAATGTCATATAGTAGATAAAGAGAAAGATTTGAAGTCATGCAAACCTGAGTTCAAGTTCTGCCCTGGCACATACTGGTTGTAGAACACAAGACAAAGCACTTAACTTTTCAGTGACCAGATGACTCTCTAGAACTCTAAATTGCAGAATCATTTCAGTTACTCATGAGGGGTTCCTTACACCTATGCAATAACAGATCCATACAAAACAAATGTTTAAAAATGGCTTTCCATGGATAATAGTTTTTGTTGCTGTAGCTAAATGTAAATATTGCATGGAATCAACTCTTTTTCCTATGAAGCTGATGCATTTTGTAGTTATGAAACCACCAGGAGTCCATGAAAATCTGAAAAGCTTTCCACTGTCTCCCCAACCACCATTTCAATCAACTCTGAAGAGTTTCTGACATATGCTACAAGCACTTTCACTCCATTTCAAACCTGGCTCAGCTTCTAATAGCTCAATTAGGGCCCAGAAAAACCATTAAAAATGAATAATCACACAAAACAGTAATGGGAACATATATAGCTCTTTTTAAAAATCATGCAACCAATTTATCATTTTTCACATCTTTTGCATTATGCTACCAAGATGGACACCAAAGACAAATGTGGGAAGACCCAAGGAGTATTCTGATTTGCACAGCACTGCCCAATTTTGAATGCAAAACCTTATACTCCATGCCTATCTGCTAATTGTACTGCTAAAGCAACCTTCCAGACCCATTGTGGTCTAGGAACAGGAGCAGTGAATATGAAGTCAGAGAATGTTGGATTTAATACCGTATCTGTAACTTAATATCAGGGGCAGCTTCTGGCAAACCATTTTACCTTTCTGGGCCTCAGTTTCCTTATCATGGATTAAGTGACCTCTCACATCCCTTTGTGGTAAATCTATGATCTTGTGCTTTTAGGAGAAGATAGCTTTTCTCAACAATGTGGCTCTGCTGAAAAACAATTCTGGGGACTATGCAGAAACCGGAAGTAGGACATAAGCAAGTCAGCTAGTTGTGGTTGTTGTTCAGTTGTTTGGTTCAGTCCAACTCTCTGTAACTCTATTCAGGGTTTTCTTGACCAAGATACTGTAGTGGTTTGCCATTTCCTTCTCCAGGTCATTTTACAGATTAGGAAACTGTGTTAGCTAGAGTGGTCACTAAACTCAATTTAGTTTTTAAAAAAATTCATTATGTATCTTCTATGGACAGAACCTAGTTGAGGCATTGGGGAGAACAGAAAGTATAACTAAAGATGGCCCCTCTGCTTATGTAGATTAACATCAAGTAAGGGGATAACATATGTCACTTTCACTCTTATCAGGCAATCATCTTTTAGCATATTGGATATGCCTGTGATGTCTAAACTAAAGTGATTTTAAAATCTATAATTTTTAACACTTCTGGCAATATGGGAGAGAAAAGCTGCAATGACATTATTCCCCAATATAGGTGACCACTACTATTTCCTAATTTAAAAAAAATTTGTTTATAACCTAGTTGATTTTCCATCAGTCTGCCTTTGATTTTATAATAGCTTATAACTAACATTTACATAGTGCTAACTAAGCACTTAACAAATACTATCTCATTCAACCTTCAAAACATCTGTGGGAGGTAGGTCCCATTGTTATCCCTATTTTACAAATGAGAAAATTGAGGCAAACAAAGTTTAAGTGACTTGCCCAGGATCCTATAGCTGGTAAGTACATGAATCTGGTTTTGAACTCAGGTTTTCCTGACTATGGGACCAGTACCCTATACCTAGCTGCCCATGGTTTTCTTTGCATATAGGTAAGTGGGCATATGCTTTACCATTCATTCATTTGTTCATTCATTGTTTGTATTAGAGTGCCTACTATGTACTGAACTGTAGATAATTTTTATTAGTAACTTGGATGAAGGCACATACTCATCAAGTTTATAGATGATGAAAAGCTAGCAGAAAAAGCTCCACATTGGAAGAAAATCTCGGCGGCCAGGAACTTCTTAATATAGAAAGATGTCCTGGATTAATAAAAATAAAACATAATAATAATAAATGTAAATATCTATATTTGGATTCAAAAAGTCAATTGCAGAAGAATGGAAGAGGAAAGCCTGACTATGAAACAATTCACATGAAAAATTCCTGGGGGTTTTAATGCACTGAATATTCAGTGAGTCATCAGCATAATGTAGCAACTAAAGAAGTTAATGGAATCTTATCACAAATAGAAGGATAAGGTTTAGAATTTGGGAGGTTAATATTCTTGCTATACTCTGGATGCCCTAGTCAGACCACATCTGGAGTACTTTACTCAGTTCTCTGTACTGTATTTTAGGAAGGACCTTACAAAGTGGAGAAGCACCCAGAGAAAAGAGATGAGAATGGTAAGAGATAATGCCATATAAGATCCATTTGAAATTAAGGATATTTATCCCAGAGAAGAGAAGACTTCCAGTGGAAATGTGATGCTGCTTTCAACTATTTGATATTTGGATGGCAGTCATGTAGAATAGGTATTAGTCTTGTTTAGTTGTTTCTCAGGATAAGACAATGAGTGAACATTTCAGAGAGCCAATTTTACCTCAACATAAGAAAAAAAACTTCTTAGTAACTGCCCAACTTCTCTAAATTACTGTTCAAAAGTAGAATGGCTTCCTCAGGAAATACCAAGTTCCCAGACACTGGATGTCCTCATGTAGATGCAAGACACTCAAAACTACATTCCAAGGATGTCGTAAAGTGGACTGCTACTTATGTACAGTTTGGATTTAATGACCTTTTCAGTCACTTCCAAGTCTAATGGCTTCTATCTATTGGCAAGGCTTTTTGCCAGGCACTCTGATAGACACTACTTTTGCCCTTGTATTTTTCTTTTGTGACTGGATGAAAGCATTGAAAAAATGAACTTCCCTGAGTTTACTTACTAAAGTTTTTGTTTCTGTTTTTTAGTAAAAAATACATCCCTGACTCTGCTGCATTGTTAAGGTAATATCAGTGAAACAAGCAGGCATCACTACCAAATTGGTCCCGCTATAGGAAATCAATTAAGGAGGGACATTGGATTTCCACCATCTTTATTTTCCCCCTATGGAGACAGAGGATAAATTGACTACCAGTGCTAATTCTAAACACCACAGTAAGAGGAACTTAGTGAGCCAGAAAATTAAAACACAGAAATCATGACAAATGGTTTAAGGTAATCTGTTTATTGTTGGGTGTAGAGATCTGTAGTTTGTAATTTCTTGTTACTTCCTGGGAAAAGATGTTTTATTTCAAAGTCTGCTTAATTTATTTCTCAACCTATGGCTTCTGCCTATCCTTTCCACCTCTAAGTGTATATGCAACATTTTGTGTCAGCTTTTATATGCTGACGGTCTTCAAATAAACTCTGCATGAAATCCCCAGCCAGCTGTGTTAGGAGAACACACTGCATTCTATGGACTCTTCTGCTGTATATTCAGGTTTAGACTGAAAGATGGAAGAGTATGCCACAAGTTGTTCTGAAGGTCAATCAAAATATTAAGAATTACAAGGGAAGTTTGCAGATTATAAACACTCTACTAAAGAATTCTTATACTCCTCAAGCTTAAAGTCAAAGTACAGTCTCCACTGGCCAGACAGTAGGAAAGAAACGAATCCCTTTAAGATAAGTAGGAATAATATTCATTTAGTCTCATTCCCTTTATTTGCTCAGTGACTGAAAATCAAATGCTATGAAATTAACAAACATTTATCAAGTGCTTATTAAGTGCAAAGCTCAGTACTAGACACATAGATCAATGATTTTAAGGGAATAAAGAAAAGGAGAGAGACGGCTTGTCATCATGGATAAACAGCTGGATGTGGAGCCAAAAAAACCTAGGTTCAAAATCTCAGTTATAACACAAATGGATTATAGAACCCTGGGCAAGTCATCTTATCTTTTAGACAAAGTGGGTAGTTGTTGTTGTTCAGTCACTTCTCAGGGGTGTCCGACTCTCTGTGACCCCATTTAGGGTTTTCTTGGCAGAGATACATGAGTGGTTTGTCATTTTCTTCTCCATCTCATTTTGCAGATGAAGAAACTGGGACAAACAAGGTCAAGTGATGTGCCCAAGGTCACACAACTAGTAAATGTCTGAGGCTAGATTTGAACTCAGGAAGATGAGTCTTCCTGACTCCAGGCCCGGTAGATGATAATTTCACTACTAAAAGGAGTTTCCTCACCCTGATGTGCCTGCGCCAATGAAGTTAGTCAATTAAAAAGTATACCAAAGAAAGGGGGATACAAATAAAAGCAAAATTATGGTCCCAGATCTCAAGGAACCCATATTATAATTATAATTATCTAAACAACATATGAAAAATTATGCTATAAGATATATACAATGTGAATGGAAAGTAATCTCAGAGCAAATGCACTAGCTGGGAGTGTGTGGGTGGGAGGGGGAATTGAATAGGAATACCTGCTACAGAAGGTGAGATATGAGCTGAGTCTTGAAGGAAGTCAGGGAAATTAGGAGAGTCCCAAATCACCCCCAAAAATATACGTAAGGACAATTTCTCCACCTTGAGAATGGCAATACCATCCATAATGTTTTATTATCTCTGTGAGAATGTTTATATGAGATAAGGATGGGGAAATTGGAGAATAAGAGGGGAAAAAACATCTATTGAAACTCTCCATTGGTGGTCTCTGCATAAGCAATTACTGCCTTACATCAATACATCAAGGCTTCACACTAACTAGATGGTAACTTCAGAGGCTCTTCTAGTTCCTGCAAGAGTCTTACCCTTGGGAGCTCTATCTGTCTGGGTTACACTCAATGGAAGTCCATCTGGAATCTCTACAGAGATTTGGGCTTAGATTATATGATGCATTAATTGATGCTTGTTCTCTACTGAATCCTAAATACATTTTTCCCTTCTGATTAAGCAGGAACAGAGTAGGAAGAGACAACTGATGATAAGGATAAACACTAAATAAGTCTTTTTACTTTTATAATAAATTTTGTTGATACCTTTTTATTATCACATTTCCCATCATGTCCTAACATTAATGTTCCTCCATGCCCCCAAATACCTTTCCAGCTTTACCTCTGAACATTTCTCTACATAGTCCCTATACTCCAAATCAAACTGCACTGTTGCTATTCTCCAACTCTACCCCTATTTTCCCATCATCACACCATCCTTAGTATTTTATTGCATTTACCATATACTGCCTAGAACTTGTGACTCTTCCTTCAGCTCAAATACCACCTACCCAACAAAACCTTCCCTAACCCCTTAACAGCTGGAAATGACCTTTGCTTTCCTTGGAACTTAAACAACATTTTGTAATTCTTTTATGTTCTCATATTCTCTTTGGCAGTGTGGTGGATAGGGAAAGAGAAGATCTGAGTTCAGATTCTGACTCTGACATGTACTGGTTATGAGACCATGACAAATCTCTTAATCTCATGGTGCCTTGAGCAACTCTTTTAAAATTATAAATTACAGATATGTTGCCAATTGGCATGGGTGGTGGGAGGTTTTACACAAGGAATTCCTTACACAGATGAAATCAAAGATCTAAATAAGATTTCTAATTTTTTATTATAGCTATTATTTACAGAGAGTCACAGGACTAGAGTTGGAAGGGATCTCAGTGGACAACTAATCCAATACCTCATTTTACAGATTAGGAAATTGAGAACCAAGAAAGGTAAGTTACTCCCTCATCCCACAGAGTGGGATTTGAACCCAGGTTTTCTGATGCCAGAATCGTTATTCTGCAATAACAGAACTCTGCTATATTGCCCCTAGGGTGGTGCCCAATTTGCATTATATGTTTATGTATATCATATTCCTCTTGCTAGATTAGAAACTGCAGGAAGGTAGGAGAAACAATGTTGTAACATCCCAAGCACCCAACAAAGTGCATTTTATAGGCATTTAGGAAATGGTGGTTGAATGAATGGAGTTTTTCTAGGAGACAGGAAAATTAAGGGTAGACTCTATCTTCTTTGTCTTCCCTTTAGTGCACATGATAAGAGATCATTACTGTTGAATGAATGACTTGGAATCATTGACCCTAATTAGTTCTTTTATTTTTAATGATCTATAGAAATAAATTAACTATAGAAACAATAACTATAGAATAAAGAAATAATAAAAAAGAAAAATATAGAATAAAAACTTAACTATAGAAATAATAATATAGAAATAAATTAACTTAACTATGGAAATAACTTAAATTAAATCTTCTGACTTACTCTCAAACTTCCATCTTCTAAGAATACCAGACAGTGTTTCCAAACGTTCCCTTGAAGCAGGAATTCTTAACCTGGGATCCATGAACTTTTTTATATGTTAATAACTGTATTTGAACAAAACTTCTTCCCTTTGTAATCTTATACATTTTAGTTTATACATTTAAACACATTATTCTGAAAAGAGAACCACAGGCTTCCTAGACTACCAATCAGGTCCATGACACAAAATGCTAAGAGCTACATTATAGCATTCTGTTACGAAATAAGAAAGGAGAACAGCCAAACTAAATCAGAGATGTATGGATTTGTTTATCTTTCAATAATATAAAAGTGAATGAAAATTACTTGACAAAGTGTATTCAGGGTGTTTTTTAAATCCAGAGCCTCTAAAAAAGCAATTCTAGTCAACTGACATGAGTATAATAAGGCTGTTTTAGTAGTGACAAAAACCTTCACTGGGACCAAGAGGCAGAAATAAGCTGCAACGTTAGGAGTGATTTGGGAATCAAACAACTAGCATTTGGAATGCATCTAGTATATTTCCTACATTGTACTAGGCACTAAGAGGCAGTAGTAGGTGACAAGGAGAATTATGGGAGGGAAGATGTACAGAAGCATAAAGCATGTAAGCTTGTCATCTACTTGGGGAAACACAAGTAATGAAGGAAACACCAGAGAATAGCACAAAGCACTATGTAGTAGAGTGTTCAAATCAGATGACTACTGCCAGCTCCAGAATTTCCCAAAGGGAAGAGATCAATGTTTCTTTAAATTGAAGCACTCCACAAATCAGTACCATCAGAGAATCACAACATTTTAGAATTGAAACTGACCTGGGAAGTTATCTAGTCCAATGTCCTCATTTCACAGGTGATAAAACTGAAGCCCAGAAAGATCAAATGACTCCTCCAGGGAGGCACAGTGAATTAGCAGTCAAGGCAGGGCTAGAAGGCCAGATCACCCGATTCCCAAGGTTGGCCTCTTTCACCCTGGGAACAATTGTAATGCTTGATGTTGATAACCAAAAAAAACACCCCTTCAAATGGTATCTAGCTCTCATAACAAATGGCACATAATACATTTGCAGTTTCATATGCAATCACCTTTTTATTATACTATGTTATGGAAATGTTATTTTATTCTATAAACTAAAAATAAAATAAATTTAAAAAATGAAGATGTAATCATTTTCCTCAGGCCAAATGAAAATTTAGATTAAGACATGTTTCATTATAGTTCTTCATGTACTCTCTATTTACCAATAGGTAATTTTTCAGAAATTTAAAGATTGAGAGGTAACATGGTATAATCAACAAAGAAAATGCGCCTTGAAGTCAGAAAGACCTGGGTTTTTTCCAGTCTTCTTACACCTTATTCCCCTCTAAGTCCTACGTGATCCAGTAGCTTCTTGGCATTCCTTGTACATGACACTCCATCTCTTGACTCCAAGCATTTTCACAGGCTGTCCCCCATGCCTGGAATGTTCCCCTGCCTCATCTCTGCCTCCTAACTTCTCTAGTTTTCTTCAAGTCTCATATAAAGTCTCACCTTCTGCAAGAAGACTTTTCTAGTACTCCATCTTAGTGCCTTCCCTCCAAGACTATCCCCAAATTATGCTGCAAATATCTCATTTTTATATAGTTGTTTGCCTCTCTCTTTAGACTGTGAACTTCTTGGGAGCAGGGACTGTTTTTCCTTTGTGTCCCCAGCAGTTAGCATAGTGCCTGGGACATAGCAGGCATTTAACTCTAGTTGACTGACTGACTAGGTTCAAATCTCACCTCTGTCAGATACTGGGCAAGTCATTCAATCTCTCAATGGCCCAGACAATTCTCCTATGATAAGTCAAAGAGACAGGGCCAATCTGCACTGCTAGAAGGAATTTCATTAGTAATTCCCTATAGCAATGAAACCACAGGCCCAGTTCCATGTCATCCAACCCTTCAGAACTTTGAAACACCTGCCCTCTATACACAACAGTCTTCCTATCAGAAAAAAGGCATTTCCCCCCAGTTGTTACTTAAAATGGTAGAACACAGTCACTCTCCTTGTTTCTAGTTGGTCTTGGGGAACGTGGGGGAGGTCATACTTCTGAGTAGCAGAGTAGTACCCTACCAGGAATACATGATGAAGGGCCCTTCCCTACTCCCACTTTAGCTTGTTGGCTAGCCTCTGACTGCTTCTTGTCAGCCACAGAGATCCTTTTCATCAATTGCTGAGGTAGAACTGCATGCTTCTACTAAAGGAGCAATCTGGAGCAACCAGCCCTCTTCGTCCCTTTGACCCTGAGGTGCAAAGATGACTGACTCTCTGAGTTCTGGAGAGGGTGGGAAATGGCCTTTTTTCTAATCTGCATCTGCATTTCTCTAATTCAATCTGCAAGTCTTGAGCTCATGGCCTCCTAGGCCAGCCAGTTCATGGGAAGAGGCCACCTCCAGTTTTGTGTCTTCTTTCCTTTGGTAAACAGCCTTATGAGATCTCCTGAGGCAGTTGGTGCCTTCCCTCTTCCAAGGAACCTGAGCAGTATCAGCAACTAGATCAGGGGTAAAGAACCTGCAGCCTCGAGGCCACCTGTGCCTCTCTAGGTCCTCAAGTGCAGCCCTTTGACTGAATCCAAACTTCACAGAATAAATATGCTTAGTAGAAATTTAGATTCAGTCAAAGGGCTGCGCTTGAGGACCTAGAGGGCATAGGTGGCCTCAAGGCTGCAGTTTCCCCACCCCTGAACTAGATCAATCACAGAAGCAGAGGCAGACCAATCAAGAGGGAAAGATTCCCTCTGCCAGAGAGAAATCACAGGAAGAAAGAGCCAGGCTTCTCAGTAGAGGTGAAACATAAAGGAGCTAATGAGCAGCTCCATTGCATATGTCCCAATGAGGTTTGAATACTTTTAGTCTCTAAACTGATTCTGACTGTTCTACAACTCTTTACTGCCCAGCATTCCTCTTCCCGCGAGGGAATAATGATAAGAATATTCCATACCCAATTCATTTTTGCATTCCAGGTACTTTTAAAAAAGCTTTCCTTTTCCCTCCTTACCCTCTCCCCATCTTTATCAGTAAGTTAGAATAGAGCCAAGAACAGAATTGTTCCTCAGGAAACTGAGGCGAGGTTAGAACTGGAACCCTGAGAATCTAGCTCCTCTGTTGGGGTGATAGGTGACCCCAGAGCAATGAACCCAGAGGAGGACAGCGCAAAGAGACAGATAAAGAGATGTGAATGACAAACATTGCCAGCCCCTTTTCCAGCCCAGCTCTGCCTGGCTAGCCACTATGCTGGAAGACCAATAAGCAACTATTATGTATCATGCATTATGCTAAGCACTTTACAAATGTTACCTCATTTGATGCCTCACAACAACCTTGGGAGAGAAGCAATTTTACTATCCCCATTTTATAACTGAAGAAACTGAGGCAAACAGAGATTAAATAACTTGCCCCAGAGTCCCACAGCTAGTGAGTGTCTGATGTTGGATTTAAACTCAGGTCTTCCAGACTCTAGGCCCAAAGTGTTATCTCTACTACACTACCAGCTGCCTCTAAGTTATGAAAGGCACTCCCACTTTATGAATACCTCTGTGGAGTTATAGGATTTAGATTTAACAGAAAATCACTTAAAATAGCAATGTCCAGTGGTTCTCAAACTTTTTGGTCTCAGGACCCTTTATACTCTTGAAATTTATTGAGGACCATACCTGCTGAAAGTAAGTCAGCAAATTGTCAAAAGCTCAGCCCCGGGATTTGAGAGACCTAGGGACTAGTTGTCATTCTGCCACCATTTTATTATGTCATCCAAGGGAAGTCCTTTCTGGGCTTAGATTTTATTTCCTGTAAATACGAGGGCACTGGACTAAGTCATCTATGGCAAAAGTGTAAAATACAAGCTGGGCCAATGCAGCTGGGCAAGTGTTGCCTGAACCAGATTAAAACGTAATTGGCAAATATTAATAAAATAAATAAAATTGCAATGAAGTATACACGGTGTTAATACATGGTGTTTTTTTTAAGCTACTAAACTGCCCTCAGGGATTCTTCTTTAAGGTTTAGTGGTCCTGTGTCTATTTGAGTTTGATTCCACTGTTCTACAGGGTCCATTGAAACTCTCAGGTTCTACGGTCCTCTCATGGAGCCAGTTGATAGGTTGATTCAAAATTTCTTCCCTTTTAGGAGCTCTGGAGTCAATGGTAATTGACTATACCACTGACAATTTTGCCACTACTTTATATATTATGTGTTATTGTTCTCCACTAGTCTGGTGTCCCCAATTAGATTGTGCCTTTCCAAATGTTATATTTCTTCTGTGTCTCCTTCTCCCCAATCCTCTCTGCCCACAATGCCTATTGCAGTTCAAGAAATACAGTACATGCTCAAAAACTTCTAGTTTTTGATTGCCAAATTACCTTATATTACAGCCTATAAAGTGTATCCTTTGTCTATGCTAATGATTCTCCAAGTATGATCCCTGAGACCCATTCAGGGGATCCACAAGGTTAAACCTATTTTCATAATAATACTAAGACATTAATTTCTCATACGGTGAGCATAGATAGATATAAACAACATAAACATAAGCTCTTTGGGGTCCCCAATAAATTTCCAGAGGGTAAAAGGGTTCTGAGACCAAAATATTTGAGAACCATGGGTCTATGCTATTTGCAAATCATTTGCTAGTAAACTAAATCCTACAACCCCATGAAAATATTCATAAGGTGGGAGTACCTTTTGTAATTTACAATTTTTTAGTTAACACTTTCATCAAAAAGAAAAAACTAAACGAATTAATTTTGGAAGCAATTGTAGAATATTAGAAGCAGGTAAGGACCACAGACATTATTTAATCTAATATCTTCCTTTAATAGATCAGGAAACTGAGACCCAGAGAAGCTAAATGATTTACTTATAGTCACAACAGATTATAATCCAAGTCCAAGTTTTAAAATTATAATCCCAAACTCTATCAGGTCATAATATTATACTTTTATTTGATTGGGTCTTTCATAAGGGATACTATTACCAATGTATTCTCTTTCTAAGGAGAAGGGGAAATAAAAGTATAAAATTATTAAGGAAAACCAAATAACTTAATTATCATTTGTGGTGGTTAAGGAACTTTTGTTGAAACATCCTCACCATTTGAAATGCTGACTAGGAAGCACTGCAATAATTTTTAGTAATAAATGGTTGTTAAATGAATGAGTGAATTCAGAATACTTGGCTGCTATCTCTTTGCCAAACTCAATAGTGCTTCTGTGCCTGTCCTATTTGGCTGAGGTTCAGTTCTAGAAAATTCCACCTTGCATTCACCATTAAGGTAGGTCTCACCTGAGAATCAAGGAGATAAGGGATAATAAATGTTAATTTATTCCTCAGTCTGCTGATTCTATCTTCAGAATCATCTTCTACTCCTCTCTTTTCAATCAGTTGCCAGGTCTTCTCAATTCTACCTGCAGAACACTTCTTGTCTCCTTCCCTTTCTCTCCACTCACCTGACTCTAGTCTAATTTGGTGGCTCATCACTTCTTGCCTGGACTACTGCAATGGATTTCTAAATGGTTCCCCTACCTCCAGTTTCTCCCCCCTCCAACTGAACATTGCTACAAGTCTGACCACATCACTCCCTTAACTTGTTTCCAAATGCCTCCCATATAAAATACATACTCTTCTATTTGACAGTTAAAGACCTTCATGATCAGGTCACAACCTATCTCTCCAGGATGGGTCCATATTACTCCTGCTCTTCCAGCCAAACCAGCCTCCTTGCTGTTCCATATATACAACAATCCATCTCTTATCACTATGCCTTTGCTCAGTGTTCCCTATGCCTAGACTGTTTTCATTCCTCACTAGCTCTCAAAACCCTGTGCTCCCTTCCAGCCTCAGCTCAAGTGTCACCTCCTACATGAGGTCTTTCCTGATTCTCACCTCCTCAGATCCCAGATATTGACACTCCCATCAGAATTTCTTTCTATATATTTTATATTTGTCTGTGTACATGTTGTCTCTAACCCCCATCCTAATAGATTCAAGGAACTTGATAGGAATAGTCTTTGGATTCAAATTCCTTAAGGAACTTGAATCCAAAGATTATTTTTATTTCTTTGTATCTCCAGAGCCTAGCACGGTTCCTGGCCCATAGCAGATACTTAATAAATACTTCTTGAATTTGATTCTATTGTATTGTAGTGTGGACACCTTTCCAGTAGTCTATTATGAAGCAGCAAGTAAATAGTCATCTTCCAACTTTTAGGTGATAAGTCAGTGGTAGTACCTTCTTTCCTTGTCATTTGGTGACATAACAACCTCAGAAGCTCCAACCTTTGCTCTGTTTTACATAGTAGTTGGGGGGATAAACTATTGCTGCCTTGGACTGAGTATAGATCTTTCTGGATGGCACCAATAAAATTCTAAGTTCACCTGATATGTCTTCCTTATTTGATTTTCGGTTCTTTCGTTACATCTTCTCCAGGTAACATATGTGCATTTAATTCATACTTGGCAATGTAACTGGCAAGAGAGGGCATGAAAGTGGGTAAAAAGAAGTGACTCTGGCATCAAAGGACATGAATTCAAATTCTGCCCTTGTCACTTACTATTTGTGTGATTCTGGGCAAGTCACAACTTTGAAGGGCCTCAATGGGCCTCATCTCAAAAATGGATAGGCTTTCATGAAATAACAAAGAGTGAAATGAGCAGAACCAAGAGAATATTGTGTGCAGTAACAGCAATATTGTTTTAAAAACAATTCTGAGCAACTAAGTCTTTATGACTATTATAAATATCCAAATTAATCATAAAGGACCTGTAAGGGAAAATACTATCTGTATCCAGAGGAAGAACTGACAAATAGATGTATAGGATGTTTTAACATATATATGCAAATATGCAAATGTACATATATATGTATGTGTATGTACACACATATTTGTGTCTAATGGTAGTAGCCCATGGGGGGAGGAAAAAAAGCAAGCTACACGATAACTTTTAATATATGTAAAAGGAATAGCAAGTTGTACATAAAAGATTTGCAGTTTCATGTGCAATTATCTTTTTAAAAAAATTCTACTATGTTATAGAAATGCTTGTGTTTATTTCATTAAATAAAAATAAAAAAGAACAGCAAAAAAAAGAGACTCGACTGGATGGTCTGAGGTCCCTCCTACCTCTAGATCTATGATGTTATTATCATAATTTGAGTCCTGTGAATTCATGGATGAAAGCGGCATGGGAAGAGTGGCAACAGAAGCTCAAAAGTAGAAAATACTGATGAAGAAGATCGAGGCTGGACTTGAGGAAATGAGACACCATTATTTTTGGTTCAAATTTATTTTCAATTCAGTTCTACAGAGGATTAATTCTTACTCTTATTTGATTACTTTTTTTTAACCACAAGTTAAATATCACAAGGTAAATTCAAGGAATAGGGAAAAAACGATTTTATTAATCAGCATTTCCCATTTCATTGGGTCACTAATAGGTTAAACTGTGTATGTAAGCTCAACAAAGAGGTAGTACTGCCAATTTTACGCTGCATTTCCCATTCACTTCTTGAGCGAAACTTTAACATATATTGAGAAAGAAATACAATACAATTTCTAGTTAACCCCAGACCTCTGTAATGTTCAACTGTCCAGTACAATGAATAAGACAGGACTTCAGGGCAATAACTTCACTTGGAGAAATGTTCTTAGAACTATGGGCTCCAGATGGCAATCAGGATGTTTTGGAAATGCCACAACTGTATATCAAAGAGATTGCATTTCTACAATGAGGGCTTTATGCAGTTCAAAGACAAACATACAAATAAACAGAAAAATGCTATTGTAAAAGTTCTATTAGTTAGGGCCTTGCTGTTATTTGCACATCTAATTATGCTATTCTGTCATTTTAATATTTTCATTAGTCTCTCTAATGCTGTTTGGGTTATAGTTATGGAGAGCTCCTGGGAGAGAAACCTGAAGATGTGACCACAATACCTTATGAACTGTTTAATAAAGCTAAAAAGATGTCTATATGAAATTAATAACTGGATTTCTGTGAGAAAGAACATAAGTTCTCTTTCATAACAGGGATTTAAGCACTTTGTCTATCCTGATTAATTCCCAGTGCAAAGCCTTTGAGGGGACAGAAGAATCTTATGAATCACCACTACTGGTGCTGAGTTAGAAAAAGTTCCATTTTCAATTTGAAGGAATTAGTCAATCAGCAAACATTTATTAAGTGCCCTCAGGTACAGTGCTAAACATCAGGGATGAAAGGACAAAAATGAAACAGTCTCTGATCTCCAGGAGATGACAGTCTAACAGGGGAGATAATGCCCACATTTAGAAGTAGGTTTAGAATATACACAAAATAAATACAAAGGAGTTTGGGGAAGGAAGATACTAGCAGCGAGGGCATCATTAGGAGCAACAAACATGAGGGATGTAAAGCTGTTTGGAAAGAGCTTTATGAAATACTGGGAAGAGAAAACAAAGCCCAAGAATGGCGTATACACTGATTGTGACCAGGTAAGAGCAAAAGTGAATGAGAATCATCATAATCATTCCTTTTATCATTTGATGGCTCAAGTTAAACTTGTAAAAACAAGGAAACCTCATTTTAAGCATGAGGAAATGTAGACCAGAGGAGGACCAGAACGGTAGTAAGTGATTCAAACCCAGAATTGCTCTTGAAACCCAGCATACTTCCCAGGGAACCTAGATGTACTTAGCTAATGCTTGTTGAATTGTATCATTCTTCCAGAGTTGAGATCATTTTGTATTTCTTTTGTGTCCATTTCCTCAATCTCTGGAAGCTTAGTCATATATCTTACAAAGCCGGGATGTTGTTGGAGTGAAGAATAAACTGACTCATGCTAGGAGAAATGAAGAGGTCGCACTCGACGTAGGCTGGTTAAATTAGACCTTTTCTCTCTGTGTTAAAGTGATGACTGAAAGGCTCGTAGTTTATGTGCAGAGAATTAGAGACAGTCATCTAATCCAAGATTTTATTTATTTTTTTTTGGAGGGGGAAGGGAGGGCAATTGGGGTTAAGTGGCTTGCCCAAGATCACACAGCTAGTGTGTCAGGTGTCTGAGACTGGATTTGAACTCAGGTCCTCCTGACCCCAGGGTTGGTGCTCTACTTACTGCACCACCTAGCAGGCCCTAATCCAAGATTTTAAAGATGAAGAAATGGAGGTCCACAGAGAATAAGTGAGTTCTCTGAAGGCACATGCATAAGTAACCAAGCTCTGATTCCTCCTGCAATCTTCTGATTCCAAATGAAGTGACTTTCCCACTACAATGGTTTGCTTCAAGATCTCAAGGAACAATGTAATGGAGGATTCTTGGGTGCACATTGTGAAGAAGAGTGCAGCTGGAATAATGGCAGCTATGCCTGGCAGCTTTCCCTTTTCCATCCACCAGGCATAGCATTGTTCCTTGAGATCTTGAGCACAGCTCCAATCCTTGGCAACCAGCAAGAAGGCTTTTTGGATTTTTTACACTTAACTATGTCCAAGAGAAGCTCACCTACTCAAATCTCATTGTAATTGTTTAAAGTAGAGCTGAACTACCAACCTTGATATAGGATTTATGTTCTCTCCCATACTCTGCCACTGAAAAATGCATAAAGGTAATTGGAAATAAAGCTTACTACACTCCTCTGAAATTTAATTTGTTGTTTCTATCTGAAATAAGACTGCAGGGTCTTCCCTGTCTCTGTCTGTCTCTCCATTTCTCTCTCTCCTTCTGCCCTTCTCTCCCTCCCTCCTCTTCTCTCTCTCTTCTTTCCCTTCCTTCCTCCTGCCTATCTTAGGTAAACATTCCCTAGCCATTAATGCATAATGCACCATACACGAATTAAATTATCTTTAATTAGATCAACATTCTTGGACAAATTATCTCATTTTAGGATGCTTTGTACTGGGAGTCTCTGTTCTTCCCAACTAGAAGGATCAGAGTTCAGGTTTAAGGATTACAAAATTGGCAAACTCTATTTTCCCATCTTTCAAAAATGATAAATAAGTTAAGTAAAATTGTTCCTGTCACAAAGAATAACTTCATAGCTAGATATTAGCAGGAGAGGCCAACCATAAGAGCGGCAGATGAAATTCTGTATTATTTTTATATGTCTCATAAAATTGTCAAGGTTGAGAGGAAGACATAGTTTTAAAAAGAAAAACTGACTTGTAGTAACCTAAGAAATTTTAGTATCAAGGCCAATCAGTGACACCATGGGCTTCAGAGGAAGGAAATCTAATTGTAATGAAACATTTGACTCCTCTGGGTATGATCTCACATGCCATATTCACAAGCTAATTCCTGCCAACTCTAATAGAGGGATTTGTAAATGCCATGCTGCTGGATCCAGCCCTTAGCTATCAAGCTTCAAAACCATCTTTTTGATTCTTCAAGAAAATATTTAACAAGATATTGAAATGAAAGAGGGCAGCTAAGTGTGAAACTCCAACTGTGAGAAAGGATATGAGTAAAATGGAATATTGAAGGGCTTTGAAGCACAAAGTAAGGAAGTGTTTGGAACTGGGTTAATGAATCAATCAACAAGAATTTATTAAGCATCTACTATGTGTTTTACTAGGAGCTGAGGAAACAAATACACAGAATGAAGCAACCCTTTCTCTCAAGAAGCTTTCACTCTAAAGGAAGAGATAATAAGTATGTTTGTGTGTATATGTATATACACACACACCCATATGTATATAAACACATATATAAATATAATATACATACTCACACATACATACATTTGTACAGAATAAATATAAAGACAACAGATACCAAGTGGATACATACAAAAGTTAGGAGAGAGGACACTGCCAATTAGGGAGATCACCACCTTGTAGAAGGTGATGTTTGAGCTATGTCTTTAAGGAAGAGATGGAGTCTATGAGTTGGTAGTGAGAAAAAAACTGCCTTCCAGGCATGAGGGGTAGCCACTATAGAAGCGTAGACATGATAAATGGAGCTTGGGGTTTGAGGATCAGAGAGACGGCCATGTTGGCCAGTATGGAGATGGTAGGGGTAGGGTGGAGGGTGGGAAGATGAACCATGTGCAGTGAGCCTAGAAAGATTGGTTGGTCTGTGAGAGGTATTAAAAGCTAAACAGAAAGTTGATTTTTAGTCATTGAGGCAACAGGGAACCACTGGACAGAGGAGTGGTATAGTCAGGTCTGTGCCTAGGGTAGATCACTTTGGCAGCAATATAGAGAGAAAACACTGGAATGGAGAGAGAGAGTTGAAATGAAGAGAGCAATTAGGAGACTGTTGCAATAATCCAGGCAAGAGGTGATAAGGACCTGAACCAAGAGAGTAGCTATGTAAGTAGAGTGAAGGGACTGGAAATGAAATAAATTGTGGAGGTAGAAACACCTAGATGCAGCTATTCATTGGCTATATATTGTGAGGAAGAGTGAGAAGTCAAGGATTATATTACATTTATGGACCCAGGAGACTGGATGGGTGGTAGTATCATCAACAGAAATAAGAAGTTTACAAGAGGCTTAAATTTTTT
>CM053627.1:127329793-127367250 GCA_028646595.1 Phalanger gymnotis
TTTCAAGAGGACCTGCTCTCCTGGGGTGACAGCACATAAGGTCCAAAAGTCCATAGGTAATGTGGTACATAGAGTGCTAGGGCTGGAATCAGGAAGATCTGGGTTCAAATTTTACTTCAGCCCCTGACAAACCATGTGACCCTGAGCAAGTCACTTAATATCTACCTATCTCAGTTCCTTCAACTGTAAATGGGGTTGTTATGAGGACCAAATGAGATAATATTTGTAAAGTACTCTGCACAGTGCCTGGCACATAGTAGGCACTTAATAAATGCTTATTCTCTTCCCTCCTGCTTATAACCTCATTCCCTTCTTCCACCCGTAGCATTGGTTTCTTGTTCTCTTGGTTCTCTGGTTCTTGGTTCTTTTACCTCTTTTTTAAAGGTTCCCAATCTTACTAGTTGTGGTGATGCATATCTGTAACCCTTGCTACTGAGGAGGCTGAAACTGGCAGATCTCTTGATCTTGGGAGTTCTAAGGCTAGGCTGATCAAGTGTCCATCCTGTGATGATCAGAGTAGGATCAGGCCTGAAACTGGCCCCTAGACCTCCAACTTTATATAAGGTAAAGAGACAAAGTCTTACAAATTAAGAAAAGGTCCCCATCTGTTTCTTCAATAAAACCCTTTTTCTGCTGCCTAATTGTGGTGTAGAGGCTTAGCCAGAATCTTAGCTATGAAGAGAATCTCCAATATGAGAGTCCATTTAATCTAACCTGTACCTGAAGAATAATTCCCTTAGCAAAGTAGTAATTGGTCTGAATGGCTTTTGCTTGAGGACCTTCAGTGAGAAAGAACCCACCAGCTCTGAGGACAGCCCATTCCACTAGAAATTTTCTAGAAATGACACAAATTAAATTTCCTTTGGTGTATTAATTAAGTACTTATTAGGTATTATGGGCTAAGCACTTTGATGACAGTTGGTTGTTAACTGTTAACTGATTATAATTCATTTTACATTATAGGGACTTGATAAATGTTTATTAAACATTTTTTACTTCTACTTTGGAGTATTTCTAGGGGTATGCTGGTAAATATTTAACAACTGACTCTCAGGAAAGAAAAAAAGGTACTTTTAAATTTAATTTGCTTTGTTAATGTTTTCTCCATCATTTTTCAAATGAAGACAACAGAATAAATCAAGCCCAAATTTGTAGTATTTGCCGGTTTCCGAGGTAAATTTATTGTTATTTAGTCATTTCAGTTGTATCTGACTCGTTATAACCCATTTGGGGTTTTCTTGGCAAAGATACTGGAGTGGTTTGCCATTTCCTTCTCCAGCTCCTTTTACAAATCAAGAAACTGAGGCAAACAAGGCTAAGTGACTTTCCCAGGATTACACAGCTAGTAAGTATCTGAGGCCAGATTTGAACTCAGAAAGAGGAATCTTTCTGAGGCCCAGAACTCTATCTACTGTGCCACCTGGCTGTCTAAATACTCATGCTAAAAAAAAAAAATAACAATCAACTCTTACTAGCTGGTTTAAGCTGACTCCTGCATAACTCTGGAAAGTTTTTTTTTCATGGTAAGCTTGAATCTGCATCTTGGCGATTTCTGCCTGTCACTAGTGGTTCTGCTCTTGGTGACCAAACAAGACAGGTTTAATCCTTTTCAGTCTCCTTTGCTGGATCGTTGATCATGTCAGGACCACTAATGTTGAATATCATTGAAGGCTCTGTCTGGGGCTCTCCTCTCTTCTCCCTTTGTGCTATTTCATCATAGGATCTCATACCCTTCAGACACTTGAAGACAGCTATAATCCTCTGTGCCTCTAGACAAGTGTCTTCATGTTCCTCAGTCTAAGTTTAGTCATTTTCAAAAATAAAGCAATATAGTAATATACTATGGTAAATAGAATGGGCAGTGGATTCAGAATCCAAGGACTTTCATTTAAATCCCACTACCTGCTCTGCCACTTACTACCTGTGTCCTCGGACAAGTATTCCCTCTTCTCCACTTCCCATTCCCTCCCCCACACACACATACACAGTAATTTTCCCCAGGGGAAATCATTCTTAGTTGCAGTTGTGGCATCGATGTAAAATACCAGAGGATAACTACTTCTATAGATTATTTTATTAACAGATGCACATGTTTTCTTCTTCTAATCTTAGACTTATAAGAAAAGCAGGCTCATTGAAAGTTCTAAGTTCATAGGATCAGAGATCTAAAGCTTGAAGGGACCTCAAGAGTATCTATTCCAACTTCTCCATTTTACAAGTACAACGTGGCACAAGAAAACCACGTGACTTGGACTTACCTAAAGTCCATTGCCAGTTAAGCAAGCATTAGATACGGGATTTGAACCATATCCTCTGACTTCTGAGATGTCTTTAGTCTTTGAATGATAGAACTTTGTATCTAGAGTTGTCTGTTTAGGGTGTTGACATTGAAAGGAAGAATATTCACATATTATCATTTAAGAGCTGCTGTTTTATTACTTTTCTCTATTTAGTTATCATGCTGGCTCTGCTTTTCCTGAAGAACAGTTGTTTAATTTTCTAGAAATGACACAAAGTAAATTTCCTTTGGTATATTAATTAAGCATTTATTAAGTACTATGGGCCTAGAACTTTGATGGCAGTTGGTTGACTATTAACTGTCACTGATTATAATTTATTTTACATAATAGGGGCTTGATAAATGTTTATTAAACATTTAACAAATTACTTTATTATTCAATACTGTTGAATAATGGGATTCCCCAAGCCTTTGTGATAATGAGTATAATGTAAGTGAAAATGTTAACAGATCAATCAACAAATACTTGTAAAGCATTTATGTGCTCAAAACAGTGCCTGGCATATAATAAGTGCTTAATAAATGTTTTTGAATAAATGAATGAATGAATGAAGACACTGAGTAGAATTGATATCTGTCCTCTAAGAGGACTGCTTGTGAAGCTGTAGGAAATATTACAAGTATAAAGTGTTAAATTATCTGGTAGACATTAGTGCTGTAAGAGTTAAAAAAATGGAATGATCAGTATGGACTGGGATAGCCAGAGAAAGTTTGTGGAGAAGTCAGGAGTTGAGTTCCATATCCATTTTTTTTATAATTTCCCAGGCATCTAATGCTTTTCTAATGTTTTGTTCTCAGATGTCTTTTTTGAATTTTTCATTGAGAGTTCTAGTTTTTTTTCCTTATGCCTTTCTTCAGTTCTTTACCAGCATTTAGTACACTGTCTGACACATAGTAGGCACTTAATAACTGTTTATTGGTTGATTGATTCCAATCATATTTGGAATTCTCTTGTCCATTCCATTCTCTTTTTCGAGGTTCCACTGTTAGCTATTGCATAATTATTCTTTTTTATTTTTATTTTTGCAGATTTCTTTTTGTCATTCTCTTGCCCTCATAGGATTTCTTCATTGTATTGAGATCTAGTCTTTTCTGGGGCCCTTTCTTAGTATCACTGCTGTTTTTTAAAGACATTTCTTCTTTTCTCTTCATTTCATTGTAATTCCCTTAATTTATTTGGCATGTCTCTTGCTGTTTTGATGCTGAGTTGGGCATGAACACAACCTCTAACTCAACTCTCATAACAGAAGTTTTGAGAAGGAAGCATTTAAACTGGATCTTAAAGAATGGAAATGATAACCAACACACACATAAACACATAAAGTACTAGTTTTGCTATGTAAAATTTTATGCTTGAAGATAAAAACTTAATGGCTTGGAATATACTGAAGATGTCTAAAACAATACTGAAACTGTCAGTGATAGATGAGCAAAGAAGAGTGATAGCTAGGGTGTTTATTGTAGCAATATAGGAATACCTTGAGGTAGGTAGGTAGCTAATATTTGTGTGGCACTCAAAGGTTTGCAAAGCTCTTTACAAATATTATCTCATTTTATCCTTACAACAACCTTGTGAAGAAAATATTGTTATTATCCCCATTTTACAGATGAGAAAATAGAGGCAGACAGAACTTAACCTGCCCAGGATCATATAGCTAGTAAGTGACTGAGGCCAAATTGGAACTCAGATCTTCCTGATTTCAGGTAAACTGTCACCTTGGGTATTTCTTTTTTCCAGCACAATGATGTTTTTTTTATATAAAGAATTTCCTCCGAATTCAGACATTTTTGCTCTTGGGTTCAGTTTACAACTGCCTTCCTAACTCTTAGCATCAGTAACCTGTGTGAATACCTGGCTTTGACCGGAGACCAGAATTCTGTTTATTGTCTTGGATCTTGTTTTAGACTCAACTTGCCCTCCACTCATACTCTGCTCCATGTTTTTTCCTCTAGGCCCAGTAATTGCTGATAATCTCCTTGGCCCTTTATACTCATACATTCCAATTAAGACACTATTTTATATATAAGCACACACACACATGCATATATGTGTGTACATATATGTATGTGTACACTCAATGAGCATAGCCATAACTAAAGTAGGGTAACCAAGGCTTTGACCCAATAAGGTCTATGCTTAAGGACCTTGCAGTCTAGCTGAGAAAAAGACAAGGCCCATGCACATGAAAAGATAACTTACAGGACCAGGAGGTACAAATTAAGTGGCCAATAGCCGTGATACTTGGTGCTTTAGGGTTTGAGAAAGAAAAATAATTTTGGTGACAGAAGGCTTTGCAGAAGAAATTGAAGGCAGGAAACAAGCATTTATTAAGCATCTATTCTGTGCCAGTCATTGTGCCGAGCACTTTACAGATATTTTTATCATTTGATCCTCATAACAACCCTTCTGGGTAGATATTATTGTCCTTATTTTATAGTTAAATGATTTGCCTAAAGTCACATAGCTACTGAGGGTCTGGGGCCTGATTTAGATTCTAGCCTTCCTTATTGCAGGCCCACCTAGCTGCCGCCTGAAGTACGTGTAATCCTTCACTATCACAGAAGTAAAAGAGCTTAGCATTTTGTTGGCAAGGATAATTAGCTAAAATAGGAACAAACAAGTGGAGGGCTTTGTTTTCTTCCCCACAAAGTGGGCCTTGGTCCCCTCAACTGGAAGGCTATAGGGAGGGGTGGGTGATAGCAAAAAAGGATATATTGATCCAATTCCTTGAGTGTAGTAATTGTCACTCTTGAATATTTTTTTGTTTTTTCCCGTCTCTATAGAGTTCTCTGCTTGTGCTAAGGTACAGTTTGTGGTACTTGCCCCAGGTGTCAAAATCCCTAGTGACAGGTCTGACAATGAGAGAATAACTGAAATTCACAGCTGATAATTTAAATAAAAGCTTCACTGCCTCCCCATCACTTTCATTCCTTAGTGTGTCCTTCAAAGCTCTCTATAATATGGTGTTAATCTGCCTTTCCATTCCTCTATTCCAACACGAACCTCTTTAGTCTATTAAATAAGCTGCTTATTGGCCTCCAAAAGTATTCATTCTCCCTTTAGGAACTAAAATGCTAACTTCCACCCTGTATGCTTATCTAACCCCCTTCGTCATCTTTCAAGATCCAGTTTATATCCCATCTCCTTGATGAAGCCTTCTCTTACCACAATTATTTCCCCTTCTTTTCATCGTCCAGTCCAAAGTACTTTGTGTCTGTTCCATTCATTTGATAATTAACATATCTTGTCTTTCTCAACTAGGTTCTATATTCCTTTTAAGGCAGGGACCATAGGAATGTTTTATTACATGTTTAGAGATGAAGGAGACCAGAAGCCAGCTAGTCAGTGTTTTAGACATCCTTATGGTCCCTTTACCTCCGTATGAAGTAAATACTCGGAAATTTTTATTGATTAATTTATGGTCTCCAAACCTCATTTTGAACACACATTTGCATGCGACCATGTACTTGCACATAAGTGATCACATTTAATTCTCACTGCCATACTGTGAAGTAAAAAAAGACAGGCAGGCTTTATTATTCCCATTTTACAGATAAAGAAATTGAATTTGAAGAATTAAATGATTGTCCCCAAAGCTCACACAGAACCAGAACTCAAACTCATGTTGGAGTCACTTGACTCTAAGTTTAGTACTTTCTCCACTGGACTAAACTACCTTAATTTCTCCTTCCCCAAAGCTTTTATCAGAGTTCCTAACCAGTAGGAGAATCAGATGCCTTGAATTTTTTTTCTTTTTCTTTTTCCTGGTCACTATCTAGTGAAGATACCAATGAGAAGTGAAATGTGCAAAAGGTAGGTCATCATAGGGAGAGAAGGTGAGGTCTCTTAAGGAGCAAAAACTAAATAACTAGTCCCTGAAAAATCATAAATTGGCAGTCTTGTTTAGCCACAATATTTCAATTGACAAAAATTTTCTTATGAATAAGATGAGGATAGCACTTCACAGTATTGAAGCAAGTCATTTTACTGACCTTCATGATTATGAGTGTTGTGTGAGTGTTCATGGTTGTAACCAGTCTGATTTTTTCAAGAGCATGACAGTCATATAGGCTATTAGGATCTCAGTGTTAGAGCTAGAAAGGAACTGTGGCATTCAGCTCCTTATTGCTGTCCCTTAATGGGGATGGAGTGACCCCAGACTATATTTGTTAAGTCATTTCAGTCATGTCCTATTCTTCATGACCCCATTTGGGGTTTTCTTGGAAAAAGATACTGGAGTGGTTTGCCATTTTCACCACAAGCTCATCTTGCAGATGAGGAAACTAAGGCAAACAGAGTTAAGTGACTTGCCTAGCATCACACAACTAGTAAGTGTTTGAGGCTGGATTTGAACTCAGGTCTTCCTGATTCCAGGCCTGGCACTCTATGCATTGTGCCATGTAAATGCCCCAAGGTCATATATAGTGAATGGCAAATAAACCCATTCATCCAAGCAGACAGCAAAGAGAAATCAGAGAAGGCATATAGATGAGAATATGCCAAACAATAATCAGAGTCAAGGAGTTCATCCACTGGGAAGGCGATATCTTGGCCCAACTCCCCAAAGTCTCTAGTGTAGTAAGCTGACGTTAGGGACATAATTGAGAGGTCCCTTTTGAATTCAACATTTAAATTGTCCACTTCTTCCCGCAGTCTTTCTCTCCTTTAATGGAACTTTCCATGAAAAATTTTGAAACTATGTGTCTCCAGTCTCAAAGCTGAAAGACCAAATTTAAATTCTCTTAAGGTTTTGCCAACTCCAGTCTTCACTTAGGCATGGGACATTGAGGAATCAGGCTCCACTAGTGAGGAGAGTCCTGTGTAATTGCACTTTGAGCTGCAGGTTATATAAATAGGTACGAGGGGAAAGATGAAAAGGAGTTATATAACTGTGATTTTTTCTGTTTGATAAGAGTAGTACTGCCTATGCTATGTATCTTAAGTACAGGCATGATGATATAGGAGATAGAAAATCTGCCTTGGAGTCAAGAACACCTGAGTTAAAGTCCTATTTTTAAGATATACTGGCTTTGTGACCCTGGATGAGCTACTTAACTTAGTGCCCCACAAAACTCTCTGTGGCTGTAAGTTATAAAGCAGTTCACAATATCATAAATTTAAAGCAGGAAGTAGACTTAGAGTATATCTGATCCAACCCCTCATTTTGCATCTGAAGAAACTGAGACCCAAAGAAGTTAAATGCTTTACCCAAGGTCACACAGGAGACTGGAAGAGCTGGGATTGAAATACTTGTCCTCTGTTTCCAAACCCTGTTCTCTTTCCAGCATATCTGCATTAGTAAAGAGGGTTTCCTCACTAAGCATGCTCCACAAATCACAAATGGAGCATGGGCAATGAGGGGTAGAATGGAAAAATAATGAAGAATTAAAAAATAAAATTTTAGCAATTGCTCATGAAAGACCTCTGGATTGGTGACTCTTTCTCTGCTTATGAAAGTCCTCTCTAAAGGACAAGGATGATTTGGAGAGTCCTTCAGATCCTAAAACAATCTTCAGTCTAGAACTCTCACTATTTTGAATCCTGAACTCTCCTGAGCCCAGATCACGACCTCCTTTGGCTACTAAAGTGGATAATTTAATAGCTTCTTTAGCAAATGTGGTCTATTTGATAACAGTGAATGTTACTTTTTTAGATATCGAGATGTATTAAGCATTTAGGTTCTCCTTGAAATATTAAATGGAGAGTTTGTGCCACCACACTGGTCCTGTTTAAATGACAAATCATGAAGTATCTGAGTATAGGCATTGCTGATGCATTGGTTTGACTGATTAAAAATTTGAGGCATAAGAGCAGGCTTTTTTTTTATTACTGGCAGAATGCTATATTCAGACATCATGATTTAAAGAGCCTAGCTTGGGTCTCTTAGGAAGAGAAGTCTTTGAAGGGAATATATTGAATATCCTCCAAAGTAATTTCTGTCATCCTAGAATTTGTATGCTCAGACCAAGGCTAAAGTGTGAGAGGCTTGGGGCGTGGTAAACACCATCAAAGTTCAAAATCATACCTATCTCCCACTTAATTACAACCAGTGTTGATTGCATCGAGATCCATCTCCCACAAGGTGAATGAATAGCTGGATTTCTTGTAAGTTCAAATCTAAGGTAGTTTAACTTGGTTTAGAAACAGTCTATGAACTGAAATTCTTTTCCCCTCCTTTGTTTTCTTTTAAACTCCATACATCTTGAGATAACGTTTTTTGGGTGATGTTCAACATAATTCAATTCAATAAGCATTTATTAAGCCCCCACGATATGCTAGGTAGGGCACTGGAAACTTTAATATGCTATATAAGTGTCCATTGTACTAATTATTACTTTCCTTCTTCAGACTATTTCCTTTAGAATAAATTTACTTAAAAAAGCTAAACTATCAATTTCATCCATTTATTTGATTCAGAAATCTTATTTTGTTCATTTTATTTTAAATAATTTGGTGCTTTTCTTGGTCAGAGGCAAGAGGGAGCTTTAATTTCCCTCCCGTAAGGAGCTCCCAGTAAGGAAATCCCCTCTATCATTGCCGATCTATAGTTGCTCTCCAAGTTGTTTTAGAGAGTTTCCTGGAACACTGAGAAATTTAGTAACTTGTCCAGCATCACAAGGTCAATATACAGTGGCAAGACCTTTGAACCCAAGATTTTCTGACTCCAAGATTGGCTTTTTGTCTTATTCCTTGTTGCCTCGTATTCTTCTTTTTGTCCATGCCTATAATTACATTAGTGTAGGGAAAGAGAAAGCCAGCAGAGAAAGAGAGAGATTCAATTTTATTCAAATAAACATTTATTAAGTACCTATTTTGTTCAGAGCACTATTGGAAGTGGAGTTTAAACAGGCCATAGCATATATAGGGTGGAATCAGACTGTGGAGAACCTCAAAAGTCAGGCTAAGGAATTTGAAGTTTAATCAGTGAGTATTAGGGAGGCATTGAAGGGTCTTGGATAGGTGACTGACATGACCAGATCTGTGCGTAAGGTTGCTGTGGGGCAGCTTTATCAGGGATGGATTGGGAGTTGGAGAGGGAAAGATGGAAGAGAGAAAGAGTGGAGGGGTAAAGATCTGTTGGAAGGATAGTCCAGTGCTCCCAACAAGGAATAATGAACATATGCACCTTTCAGTTTTAGATGATTCACATTATCCATTTTAAAGGAGTAAGACTAATTTCTAATTACACCATGAAAAAGAATGGCGCTGTGTTTATTTTACTTATCAAAAGCAACTGACAGTGTCGTGGTACACA
This sequence comes from Phalanger gymnotis, assembly GCA_028646595.1. Lineage (NCBI taxonomy): Eukaryota > Metazoa > Chordata > Mammalia > Diprotodontia > Phalangeridae > Phalanger > Phalanger gymnotis. Next base: position 127,339,349 of record CM053627.1, read on the forward strand.
TTCATAATCCTTGCTCCTGGAGAGGTTGAGGTATCACTTGAGCTTGGGAGTTTAGGGCTGCAGCAGAGTTAAAGCCAATTTGGTGTCTTCACTGAGTCCAGCAGCAATGTCTCCAAGAGTGGGAAGATACCAGGCTGCCTAAGGAGGGGCAAACTAGCCTAGGTTGGAAATGGAGCAGGTGGAGGCTTCTATGCTGATTTACAGTGGGGTCAAGCCTCAGAGTGAAATAGGGATATCTAGTCTCAAAAAAAGTAATTGAAAACATTTACCTGTGAATTTAGTTGGAGTTCAGCCATTTAAAATTCAACAGGTGAATCCTGCATATTTCAGTGATATTTTTGTCATTTCATATTAAGAAGACAGTCCATTTTTCCTTTAACTGAAAACTGAAAGCTTTTGTGTTCTGGAAAGTTTTATTCAACAAGAACACAATATAACAAACACTTTGCCTATCATTTTAAATGTGGATTTTTAAATGTTTAGCTACTTTGGTTATAAATGTGAAATTCACATTTTTTTCCCATAGCTGAAAAAAATGAATAAACTATTTCATTCCAGGAAATGTGACAAGCTTTACATGTTGGACTCTGTAGCTAACTCAGTCTCCATGCTCTTTCTATTTATTCATAGATGGGGGTAGAGAGGAAGACACTTTTTCTTCATTTCTTAAATCCCAAAACCTTTCTCACTTTGAATGACTGGTTCCAAAGATAGAAGAAGAAAGAAACTACTGACATTGAAAGCTGAATTATCCCATCCAGTAGTCTCTAAGGAGCTGAGGCATTTATATAGCCTCCGCCAAAGCATAGAAGTAGAATTTTTTATAACCTCATCAGCAAATATACATGTTTCCAATATTTTGCCTCCTACACAAAGATAGACTACTTTGGTATCATGGAGGGATGATTGTCGGATGATTGCAGCTAGGTCTTTATTAATATGCATTATGAATCTTCCTGAGGTGGTCAAATTATTTGTATTTTCACTGCATATTTCCATTGAGCTGGAACCAATTACCACATTTCACATAATTATAACTTTGAATGGTGCAGATTCAAATACATGCCACCACTTATGGAATTCATTATTCCCATTAGTTGGGACTTAATTGTATAGCATTGTTGACCTTTTTTAGGAATTAGGGCTGTACCTACTACTGAGTATTGAGAGATTTTTTTTGTAGGGATCAAGGGAGGTCTACCCTTTTGCCAAGTTTCATATTGAGTATTGGCAAGAAAATGTTACCCTAAGTTGAGGAAAGCCTGTGAGCTACTGAGAGCCAATTATAAATTATGTCTAACTGAGAGCCAATTGTAAATTATTTCTGAAAAAAAGATTGTATGATTGCATTGTCTCAGATATTATGTAAGAAGTACTCACTATGAACTCAACCTAAACCTATCTTTAATATTTATTTTCCTCCTTTATCAAAGAACATTTAATAACATCAGATTCAAATGTTAATATTTAATATATTTTAAATTCTTCTGCCTCACCTCTACCTTGGATTCATTTGCCCTCTTGCCTGAAGTTGCCTTTTGCCTCCACTGTACTAAATTATCTGCCAAACTACTCAAAAGTCACTCTACCTTCTCTACAAAGTTTAGAAAATGTCTTTGAGAAAACCCTTTTAAAAAGTTGTTATCTTATCACTTATCACTTATCACATTAGGCAAAAGCAGATGAAATTAAATAATAGTATTTATTGAGTCCTGTGATGGTGCCTTATTAGAAAGATTAGTCACTATTCCAAATGATGAGATATAGGGTTTTAACACTAACTTTGGGTGGACTTCCTGCCTGGCATGGGATGCTTACTAGTAGACATGATAAAACATGTGTTACCTAAAAAGACTTATCTGTTATACGTTGTGTCTACACAGTAGGAACACTCTCAAAGCATGATTAGGCTTCTCATCTATTACAGTGTCATATTAAGAAATAATATTTTATATTTTATAGGAGAGCAAGGGAATGACACTGTGCATGTTCTTTTAGAAGGTAAGCTCCTTGAGAACAGCAATTGTTTCATTCTTTGTACTCCAGCACCTAGTAAAGTGCCTGCACATGGTAGGTGGATCCTAAACATTTATTTGTTTGATTTCATTGGTACTCCTCAGTTGTGGGGGACTTATGAGTGAATAAAAACAGGACTCACCCAAGACGAAAAGGCATGGTTAGGCCACAGTATCTGCACTCATTGAGGGAGAACTAAAATTGATTAGGTTCTAGATTCATTGATGTATTGAATAATTTCCTTGTATCATAATTCAGTGGGCTTTATAGGTGGATGTTACAGAAAGGTGGTTCTAGGTTTAGTTTTAGGCAAAACTTAGCTTCAGGAAAAACTTGCTAATAATTAGAAGGAGAGCTGGCAATATGTTTTTGAACTCTGCATGAACACTTTTAGATTAGACATATTCAGCAAATATAAATCAATTCACGAAGGCTTAATAGAAGTCAGCTAGGTTTGTATTTCAAATTTTGATATAGTCAGGCAAAAGGAAATAACTGTAGCTGACTATATCATAATAAATGATGAAGTTGATATCTTATATTCCAGTTCAGTGAAGCTGAGAATGGTGTAAGTATTCAAGCATGGAAGGAGAAAAATAGTTTTGTGATATACGGTGATTCTATTTTAAATGTAGGGGGTGTGCACCCAGGCATTGTACTGGGTTTTCATTGCCCACTGCCCATTGCCCTTTACCTCTTTGCCATAAATAAGGGTTTTGTTCTGGAATTGAGGATCTCTTGTGCAAACACCTCCATTCACGCCACTTTTAAGGAGGCCTGATGGAATCATAGCTTGTCATACACCTGAACTGTGCTCTTATATATGACCTTTACAGAGGAAGGAAGAGAAAGACAGTACTGGAAAGAGGGAAAAAAATAAACCTATAGTATTAGGAAAGAAGATCCAAAAGGAGATTCAGGCTTAGGTCCCTGAAGAGGAAACCCAGTTGTCTGCAAAGGCCTTTGTAGGGAACCATGTGGCCCTAGATAAGAATGAATGATGTAGTCCCAGGAGAGGGAGAAAAATATGTGTCCTCTCCCCACATGGCAATGACAGATTATGGAAGCTTACTGGACTAAGCCTAGAGCTACAAGAATGTGAATCAATATGCCTAGAATGGCAGTAGCAGAATTATGAAGTTCTGTAGCAAGCTGAAGAATGCCAGGAACACTCAGTAGATCCCAGATGATGCTAAGTTCCTAGTTAGAAGACAGGAGTTCCTGGACAATGCCACATTTTTGGGCAAAGGGGAGAAGTTTCAGAACCACACAAGAACTGAACACAAGAACAGCAAAAGTCGGAGTCATAATGTATAGCAGTTAACTCACACTTTGCCCTTTACTTGTATAGTTAGTTATATCAGGAGGATGGTATAGATCCCCTAGGAGAGATGGGTTTGACTGGAGATTGACAATCAATCCAGAGAGCTTTCTTCTAAAGCAGGGAGTCTTTAATTAGTAGCCTGGAGATTCATTGAGAAGGTGGAGCTCACCGAAGCGAGAGCCGTATACTCTCTAGTGACTCCAAGTAGGGAGGAACCTTAACTTTTCCCTTAGGAAGTTCAGACTGCCTGAGAGAGAGGGAGAGCTGCCTTGACTGTCACACCTGAATGAGTGCTTTTTGCTTTGTACTTTCTGTTGGGTGAAATAAAACCTTTCTCATACTCAGTGTATTGCTCTCTGAATTATTTGTATTAGAACTGAGGGTCCTTTAGCCATTTCTGTGGAATCTCAAATATAGCCAAAATGTGAGATTTCTAAGAGAGACTATAACGGACGGCATAAGCAACCGGATAGATTTTAGAATGATGTACCCAAAATCAGAACTGATTTGCATAAACCTAGAGCTTCAGTTTGGGCCTTTTCAATTATTCAATATTCTATTATGTTCTTTGTCAATATCAGTTGACAAAGATTGCCTTGATAACACCCTAAAGTAGTAAACAACTTAACCAATATACCCATTTTATAACCAGAAAAACTAAGGAACAGGCATATTAAATGATTTATGTACTAGTTTATGATTATAAGATTACATGTCTTATCAGTATTTAAGAGTAAATATTTTGTGCTATCCACATCCAGAGTAAGAACTGTGGAGTCTGAATGCAGATCAAAGCATACTATTTTCTCTCTTTTTTTCTTTCTCATGGTTTTTCCCTTTTGTTCTGATTCATTTTTCACAACATGACTAATGTGAAAATATGTTTAATATGATTGTACATGTATAGTCTATATCATATTGCATACCGTCTTGGAAAGTGGGGAGGAGAGAGGGGAAATTTAGAACTCAAAATCTCATAAAAGTGAATGTTGAAAACTAAAAATAAATGAATAAATTTAATTTTAAAAAATCAGAAGACAAGAAATAATGTAGGAAATATTTAGTGTACTTGCATTGCTTTTTACTGTAAATGATATAGTGGTTTCTCATTTGGTTTAAAAGGAAAATATTTGCAAATTTTTTAAAAGCATAAATATTTTCGACAAAATATTAAATCCGTTCATCAAATATAATTTTACAGCCTCAGTGAATTGAAATTTGACATGAATCAAGAGTGTTGCATAGCAGCCTAAAAAAAACCTAATGCAATCTTATGTTGTAGTAACAGAAGCAATCTGTCAATCCTTTATTATCTGGCATATGCTGTGCTTAACAGCCAGGCATTCCACGAAAGGCAGAAAAAGAGTCCCTGTCCTCACGAAGCTTACTTTTTAATGAAGGACACATGTAAATAAAGATAAATACAAATTATATGCAGAGAAGATGGAAAGTAAGCGGAGAAGGGAAAGCATTAACAGCTGGGGGACTAGGGAAAAACTTGCGGAAGGTGGATTTCAAGCTGAGTTTAAAACTAGGGAGCTAATAGTCCTATTACCCTTTGCCCTAGTAAGACCACATCTGAAGTATTGTCCTCACTTCTCAGTGCCACAATTTAGGAAGGATATTGATAAACTGGGGAATATCTGGAGGGAGGAGGAGGAGGAGGAAGAAGAAAAAGAAGAAAAGGAGAAGGAAAGGTTTTGAGATCATATTATTTGAGATCAATATTCATTTCTCCAAATATTCATTAAGTTCCTGCTGTTTGCCAGGAACCATACTAAGCACTGAGCGTTCTAAGACAAAGAAAAACAGATAGCGAGAGAAAGAAACAGCATCCTATTCCTTATAGCCCTAAATCTTATGATCCTTTGAAGTCATCTAAGCTGAGATTCGGTTTCTTCATCTGTAAAATAGGATTAATAATGGTTACACTACCTACCTCAGCTTTGTAGTGAGGAAAGTTGACTGTTAGCCTTCAAGCACTATATGAGTTATTAGTATCATATCATTATAATTATTAATCCAGTGGTGATTGCTATTTCTTCTATATAAATTTCATTATGTTCCAAAGTCTGTGGAAGGACTTAAAAAGTCATCATATCTCTTGGTCCACTTGGCAAGAGCATATTAAATTTAAAAGATAAATTCATTTGATTAGCATTTATGGAGTCACGTGCCAGTGCCTTGCAATCTCCATTCCAAATAAGTCATTAATAACATAGGCACACATGCTTCTTGGGCCTGAGATACTCATGAATGCCATTGAAAACGTTTGCCCTATAAACAAGCACCCCTCTTGAATGCCCCAGGTTAACTTTGTTACATTGAAAGTAAATGGAATGGATGCAGAGAGATGCTATGAATGATTTTGAAGATTGCCATCATTTTCCAATGGAACTCTTGAGGGTGTTTCTCAGGGCACAAATTTGCATTATGAATGTAAGCAAATTGTTCCAGTAGCTAAATTTCATGTCAAGCATATTCAATAAAGACAAAGAATCTTTACCCAATTAGATGGAAGCTGAATCTGCCAACAAGGAACTTCAATATTTCAGAGATTTGTAATTTTCATCTGTGTGGTTACTCCCTTCACCAGAGTATATTGTAACTCCTTTATGCCTCAGGCAGAAGATTGGATGAGTTTCTGAGGTTTTGATGAATGGAGGTAAGTGAGGGCAAAGGCAAGAAAAGAAATTTGAACTAAATTGCTGTCAGTTTATTGGTTAAGATGAACCAATTGGGTAGCCACAGGCTGTTTTCCCTGCCTGAACAGGAGATGGACTTCTGAAGTGATGAGAGAGCAAAAATGGTGGTATCAACTTCAAATAATGTCAGTGTAGGAGGTGGAGTGTAGAGAGCAAAAAAGATGTGTTTTATTGTACCTCTTCTTGCTTTGTTCCTACTACTGAGTTTTTTTTTTGATAGGGCCTAAGGAAAAGCCTTTTTCCCCCCTTCCACGATTTAGAGTAGAACTTAGCCAAGGTTATCCCACTGCCCAGAAGATCCAGTGTGTGTGACCATATTATTTTCCAAAGGAAGTCCATGTAGGGATGTTCATGGAATAAAGATAAGAAGGAAGCATAATTTTCTGGGTTAAATTTCAGATCTGTAGCTGTTTTGAGTGGCTTTCTTACTTGGCTGAGTCTGGGCAGGTGAAACACTGGCCTTAAGGAGAGCTTGAAGATGCTTAAAGCATAATGCATCATTAATAAACGTTTCAGGAGAATGGTTTTTAGTGTGTGGCTTTACTCTCCTTTATTAAGAATATAGTCATTATTGCTGGTTTCTTTACTCCCCTAGTTTATGTGAGCAGCTGGTTACAAAGCTTAAAGCCTTCATAAGTTTCCAAGACACTCTAGGGAAAATGGGAAGCCCCTCGTTGGAAATGATTGGAGAATATTCTGTATTTAAGCCACTATGTTATCCAAAAGTGCCTTTTCAGTGGATTAATGAATACTTTTTGATAGAATCTATAAGTAACTTGAATATCCAACTTACAATATATGCCACTTATGTTGGTAATAATGTTTTCCTCTTTAATCATTCTTGTCTTTTGCTGTTTCTTTGTCAGCCCCTGGCAATATTACATGCATTTGAATTGAAGGAGCAGTTCCTTAAAATAGAATGCATTTTTTGGCTATAATTTGATCAGCTTTACTTTAGTTTCAGCGTAATGAAAACATAATGAAAATTCTGAACTCCACAACTTAGAATTCTGAGGTTGCTGTCAGCACAGAGAAGCTATTCATAGCTTTTCTCAGACAACCAAAATATTTCTCTTCTCACCAAAGTTATTTGTAGAGTTTTTAAAATATTCCTCTAATAATAAATACAAGGTGTCACTGAATTAACCGAAGTGAGATGGCTTTGTTGGCATCCATTATTTTATAGACAAGGTAATGAGCTATTTGGGGGAGGTAGGAAAACACCATCAATTTTTTAAAAAATCAAACCCAACAAAACATACGAACCACACATCTTTGTCCCTACTCACACCCCACTGCAGCAAAGGCAAAAAAAGTACACCCTGATTGCTACAGCTGTCGACCTTGAAATTGGTCTCAGATTAAAAAAATTCAGTGCATTCTTGCCAATTTTAGTTCTAAGTTGCTTCTCAAACTTGAGAAAATTTGGGATTTTAGAAGAACTTTCTTCTTTCCAACATTCAATGGAGGATTCCACAGAAGTGGAAAGGGGAGCCATAAGAGGGACTTGATAAGGAGATGGAGCAGTAGCAAGGCCAGTATGGGGGGCAGGAGGTCACCTCAGGAAGTAGTAATATGTTGCATTGTAAGATTGTAAAATATGTTCACATGTCCAGAATATTAGATTGATTTAGTTGTATTATTGAATGCCTATAGTGTTGTTTAAGTAGCCAGGCACTTAATAAATGATTTTGTTGAATTTTCATTCCAAATGAATATAAGTCCAAATGGAAACATCATCTCCTCCCTCACTTTATCCAATCTTTTCTTTTAAATGATAAACTTTTAAAAATAGAATAGTTTTTGAGTTCACATGAATTCTGTCTCACTTCATCATCAGGCTTCCCTGTCCTCCTTTAATTCTCAGCCAAAATATCACCTTCTGCAAAAAGCCTTTCCATGTTAATTCTTGTGCCTTCCCCCTGAGATTTTCTCTGATCAATCCTGGGTATATCTTGCTTATACATAGTTATTTACAGGTTGCCTCTTCCATTACACTTGTAAGCTCTTTGAGAGCAGGAACTATCTGTTGCCTTTCTTTGTATTCTCTTTCTTTATATATCTTCTGTATTCCAGAAGATGGAAGGTGCCTCCTGGTACCTAATAGGCACTTCATAAATGCTTGTTGATTTGACTTCCAAGACAAAAAAATCCCACACCTTCAACTCTTGCCGCATTGATTTTTCTTCACAAGGTAGTATTGCTCTGGAATGCTTTTTATGGCTCAAATACTATTTAACCTTTGACAGAATGTAGCCTATTTCATGGTAAAAAGGAGCCACAAAAACCATAAAATCAGGAATTTTTTAGCCAATGCAAAGTAGATGACAGTTTCCGAATATATAAGTATCAAATGGCCAGCTCTTTAGTAGAACATGATTCCACCTAATTTGGCCACTTTGAGATCAGATGGTCCATCCTGAAACTCTCAGAGCTACCATGTTGATTGTTTTAAAGAGAAAAAAAGATCGGCTTGAATGAAATTAGTGAAGAAGTGGTGGCCTCCCATTTGGGTTTATATTTATTAAAATGGAAACTAACCATTCATCAAAAAACATTAAATGGTTAACTACATGATACTGTGACAATCATTTTTTAATAATCCAATCGAATCCTCTTAATTTATATGTTATGTTGGAAAAAGTAATGATTCTTTAGGCAGAGGACTTAGATTCATATCTCACCTCTGATTCCTCTGTGGACTCAGGGAAGTCAGTCCTCCTGGGCCTCAATTTCTTTATCTATTAATTAAAAGGGTTGGATTTGATAACCTTTGAGGTCCTTCCTAGCTCATTCTAAGTCTCTATTCCTTAGAATTCCAAGTACATGGACATGAAATTACTTTTCTTTATAAGCATCAGTTGAAATCACCATTGCATAGGAATTAGATTTAATGAAGGGAAACTGCTGATAGCTAAGACATGTTGACAACCCTGCTGCTGTTTATTTTTAGACAAAATAGATTGCACAACCTGCTTGGTCCCAATTCCTAGCCCTCTAAAATTGCTTCTTTTGATGGATTTTTGTTCCTCCTCTTTTTTTCTAAATACTGGCTAAGGCCTCCTAGAGCTATTTGATAGATTCAATGATCATCATGAAAACAGAATGAATGAAGAGTTTGCATTTTTGCCCCATATTGCTACCATGCAGCAAAAATCCATGATTAAGGCCTTCTTAAGAGCCAAACCAGAGACATTATGTCAGTTCAATCCTCTTTTGGGGGCTTCTTCCCCCACTTTGCACATAAATCTGAATACAGTAATAGAGATGAAAATAGCCTACTTACAAACTACAATGATTCTCTGACAGCTGAGTCTTACATCTAAGTTTTTATAGTTTACATCTCTGGATAGATTTTTTCAAACAAATTTTAATATTACAAGAAACCTTACCTTTTGGCCTTGTTGGCATCTCTGTTAGACCTTTACCAATAATTGTTCCAGACCACAGGGAATGGAAAAAATGTTTATGCTATGATGTTTACTAGCTTGGTGAACATGGAAAAATCATTTCACATCCTTGAACCTCAGTTTTCTCATTTGTAAAATGAGAATGATGTACTTACCCTGCCTACATCATGGATGATTGTGAGGAAAAGCACTTCATAAACCTTTAAGAGTTATATATTGACTGCCATTGCTAAATAAACATATGCTCAAGCAAAATTGAAAAATTAAAGGCAACACTCACAAATTATTCTTGTTAAAGAACTTCAGCCAAGTTTTTTGAAGACTCTTTAAAATAAGAGCCTTTTTCTTCTGTGATTATTAGAGTGTGATTTGAAGAATACTTCAACAGAGGTATGATTATATACATAGAAATTCTATTTGAAAAAAAATACCTTGAAGAAAAAAGTATAAGGCTAAACTTTATAAGAATCATTTAAAAGAGGCCATAGATTTGGTCACAACAATTTTAGAAAGAGCTGGTTAGGGACACTTTTGGAGGGGTAAATACAGATCAGTGTAGTTGATGTTAAGACCTATGAATAAGGAGTGAAAAAAAATTCAAAAGATGAATCATTAGTATAGATACTTTTTCCACTAATTCAGACAGCAGTCCCTTCCTTGCCTTACTCACTGGTTCCATGAAGTGCTAGGGAGGAAGGGCAAGGGGCAGGGAGGAGGGAGGAGGAATCAACATCTTTAATGATAGCCAACTTTTTGTTACAGAGCCTTTCCAAGTATAGCTAAGCTGATGCTGGGATGGCAGTTCATCACTAGCTCCCAAACCTTCCCAGCTTATCACACTCGGTTGGTGAGAACCCAGAGTCATTTCTATTCCAAAAGGCATCAAAGTTCAATTTCACTGAATAAAAATATGAGGAAAACATCAGATATCTGCTGGATCAAAAAAAACCCACCACATTCCACTGTTTATTCTACATGTAACAAACTAGAGCTAGAATAAATTTAAGTAAAAGATATTGCTGTGTAACTTTGACAAGTCACTTGAATTCTCTGTGCCTTGATTTCCTCATCTGTAAAATGAGGGATTTGTACTCACTGGTCTTTGAGGTCCCTTCCATTTCTAAATCTATTTTCCTATGATCCAATGTTAAGTTTAATAGAGAAGAAAAGCAATTTGTTCTTTAAAGATATACCCTAATTATAACATCTTAACGTCTAGATGTTTGAAAGGCTTTTGTGTGTCTTCACGTTTCCTAGTATGTGCATATTTGTGTTGGAGGTACAGAACAACTAGAAGATGAGCTAAATTTTCCTTTTCTCATCCAGTTGTTTTGATGTTTTATAGACTTAATGTGTTGGAACTGCAGCTTTTTAGGTGGGAAATCTGCCTTGGGTGAGTCTCTTGAACACTCCTGTAAATTTAATTTGGCATCAAATTTTCACTGAAATCTCATTTAGAAAAAGAAGCTTGTTTGTTTTCTTTCTAGATAGCCAACAGAGCTCGGTTGAGTCTGAATACCATCAATAAAGTATTCCTGACACCAATGGACTGTGAAAGAGGGTACAGAGCAGGAAGAGGAAAAGAATTGAAAGGGTCAACTTATAAACAAAGATCTGAATATTAAGAACACAATGCAACATGGATATGTCTTTTTCCAATGCATTTTCATTGTTGTATTTTGAATTTAATGAGGCAAATTGTTTCTGAAATTCCAGGGTAGATCATTTCAGTACAGGAAACTGGACCAATTACTCAAAGCTTGCCTTTGATTTTCATATTTGAAAGTCAAAGGGTTAGAGGTCATCTTTTTTTTCATAATGGAGGCCTTGTATGAAAATGGGCCTAGTCTTGTCACACAAAGGGGTCATTCTTTCTCTCCAACTGTCCCTAGGACTACTTATTGTGAGTCACTGGTGAACATTACCAAATCATAAGAGAAGTCTCATTAAAAAGAAAGATGTCAAAAATGGATAAGAAAGAGTTTGTTGCCATCAGTAATGACAGGCTCCCATTTGGAGCTCACACCAGAGAGAGGATCAGCCTGAATGACACTCTTGACAAAGAATTGAATGAGGTTGCTTCATATTTTAAGTTGATGATGTTTTTGAACTAACCTCTTGGGTTATGAAAAATTAATATAAATGTCTTTTTTTAATATGTTGAAAGGATGATGATGTACAGAAGTGAAGTTATCGCTTATCCCTAGTAACAGAAGATGTGTGGAAATTCTCTCTTATTGCATTACAAGCTGGTAGGGAGCTTATGGTCATCATCTTAGCTCATTAGTAGGTCTTACTAACAAACAGGAAGCAACATTTGAAGAGTTTCACATTTATATAATATATGATACATAATTATATTATGATTTTAATGTATAATAAGAATACCTAAGGGAAAGTAGAGGAAAAGAATTGTAAAGTTTATAAATATTATTTCCCTTGATCTTTACAACTTGAGGTAAGTACTATTGGTAATAATATTGACATGGTGTTTTAAGACTTACAAAGGGCCTTACACATATTATCTAACTTAATTTTCCTAATAAACCTATGAGGCAGGTTATATTATATCTCCATTTTACAGATCAGGAAACTGAAGCTCGGAGAACCATAGTTCTCAGATCACTAAGTGTTTAAGTTTGCAAATGTTTAAAAGGCCTTTTATAGCCATTCCAAATTCAGTAAGGTATCAATAGAGATGATAGCAATTAAGAGTATCGATTGAAGGATCTGCTTCCTTCTCGAGGTTAACTTTATTAATTTAACTTTATCCCTGGTCACAAACCCAGTAAGTGTCAGAGATGGAATCAGAATCCAGGTCTTGCCTGACTTTTTCTACTACGGCTTATTGGCCTCTGCCCATGCCCCAAATAAGGTGCAGATAATGAATACAAAGTCACATCACCCAGCCACCACCCTAGTTCAGGCCCTCATTTCTTCCTCTTCCCTGGACTATTACTCTGGCCTCCTACCTGATCTCCTGGACTTTAGTTTCTCCTACCTCCAGGCTACCTTCCACACAGTTGGCAAATTCTATTCTTATATATTCCCAATACTATTCCTAAAAGCACAATTTTGACCATGTGTCTCTCCTCAGCCCAAGAAGATACAAAGGCTCCCTGTTGGCTTTAAAATATAATACTTTAACAGCGAAAGCCCTTCATAATATGGTCCCCACTTGTCCCTTTAGAATAATTTCACATTATTCTTCCCTTCTCTGACATGTTGTGTGTTCCAATCCACTTGTCCTATTTGCAGTTCTCTACATGACATTCCATATTCTACCTTTCTCTCTTTGCATAGGGCTTTCTCCCACACCTGAAATACTTGCTGTCTTTGCCTCTGTATTTTGGAACACGTAGCTTCCATCAAGGTTCATGTCATGTTCAGCTCTCTCTGTAAGGTTTTCCTGATGCATCTATTTGTTAGTATCTTCTCTGCCTGCCTCCCAAATTATTTTGTATCTAATTTGCATATTTTTCTTTTCCCCAGTGAAACATGTTTTTTTGACATCAGCTACTTTGTATTTATCTTTATATCTCTTTTTTAGGGAAAAGGAAATTTAAATTTATTTTTAGTTTTCAACATTCACTTCCACAAAATTTTAAATTACAAATTTTCTCCCCATCTCTACCCTCCCCCCACCCCAAGATGGCATGTATTCTGATTTCCCCAGTCTGCCCTCCCTTCTATCACCCCACTCCCCGCCTTGTGCCTTTTCACCTTACTTTCTTGTAGAGCAAGATAGATTTCTATACCCCATTGCCTGTATATCTCATTTCCCAGTTGCATGTAAAAACAATTTTTTCAACATTTGTTTTTAAAACTTTGAGTTCCAAATTCTCTCCCTTCTCTCTATATCTCTTAATATGATACCTTGCACATCGTAAAAACTTAACAAATACTAGTTGACGTAAACACACCACAATGGCATTTATACCTTGTATGTTTCCTCTTAGAATTCATTATGGCACCATAAAGTCTAATCAGAAAATGGCTAAGGTAGAATTTTCTGATACTTTGAGAAGCAATGTAGAAACAAATGCACATTTGGTGTGAGAAGAACCTGATCTAAGGATACTGAAAGCAGATTAGATAATCAGAAATACAGTGCCCTCCTTCAGACTCTGCCCCTGGGAGCTGTGGGTGATCCTGGATGAATCTCTCTACAGACATTTTTTTTTATTTTTGTGGTACCAATGAGTCTATGGAATCTAAGGATTTTCTAGTGGCAAGAATCTAAACCGAAATGTAAAAAACTAAAGAACAAGGCCAGAAACATTAGATGCCTTGTCCCAGGCACAACAAAATAGCTGAAGGTGCTACACAGATATCTGATAGGTTTGTTGTTCATCTTTCACTTAACTTTGCCTGATCGGTTTGCATCTAAGAGGATGAAAAATAGTTTTCTGAAAACTTTTTTTTGATCCTGCAGTATAAAAAGTATTACATCACAGTGCAGTATTTTACTTCAAATTCTCAGTACTTGGATGATCTCAGGCTAGGCACTTAATGGTTACCGCTGTAACTCCTTATCAATGCAATGAAGGGTTTGGCCCTTAAATTCATTTTAGAGCTCTGTACATCCAATCCCATGATTTTAGGATATTTGTTCAGTTGTTTCAGTCGTGTCCAGCTTTTCATGACTCAATTTCTTGGCAAAGATACTGGGGTGGTTTGCCATTTCCTTCTCCAGTTCTTTTTACTAATGAGGAAACTGAGGCAAACAGGTTTAAGTCACTTGCTAGATAATTTGGGGAAAACAAAACTCCACCTCAATTAAAATTAGCTCAGTTACTTGAAGAGGGGCAAGAAACTCAGATAATCATGCAATCTTCCACTAGTCTTCACTCGTATATATGATGTGCAGGGAAATGGAACTATAATTTTGGACTTTCTGTTTCTAAGCTTAGTGATATATCCATTGGACACAATTATATAAAGTTTTCCAGACTGGAAGCTCAAACTACAGCAAAAGTCTTTATTTTGCAAAAATAAATTTGGCTGGATATTTTAGAATAAGACAGTCAGAATAAGATTTTCAAACCCACATTTCAATATGTTGTAATATGCTTTCTGTACAAGCTGAGAAATAAGATAGCAAGGAAATGATTTATTTTCACTGATTTCTCCTAGGAGGTTTTAAAATGTCATTCTTTGCACTTAGAAGGAGAAAAGCGACTGTATCCTTCTGCCTGGAAAATAGATTTTAGAAGATTGTTTTGATCCACAAAATTAAATGATGATTGCAAATGCTAAATAGTAAAGTCTACTTCCTGAGATGTCCAGGGTAAAGGGACTCCTTTGCCATTTTCTTTTGGGCAAATTTACTCTATATTTACTCTATTCCCAAATTAGATCAATTTGGTTCCTCTTCTAAAATCTACTCCAGAAATTGAATGGTAAATAAGTAAGATTTGAAAAAAAGAAAATGAAGTATCAGATATCTGCTTATTTTCATTTTAATATCTTCCTTCCACAGAGAACTTAATAATTTTCAGAGCATTTCTGCAAATATTTTCCCAGTTGAGTCTCAGCAATCCTGTAAGCCAGATAAAGTATTCTTGCTAGTCCCATTTTCCAGAATAGAAAAACAGGGCTCAGAAGAGCAAGTGCTTTAGACATTTGGCGCTGGAAAGGACTTCAAAGGACAACTTGCTCAACTGTCTCCTTTTACAGATCAGGGAACCAGATTAGGCACAGACCAGTGACATTAAGTGATTTGCTTGAGGTCTCACAGGTAAGGTAGTTACATATCAAAAAAGGGATTTGAACCCAGGTTCTCTGACTCCAGAGCAACTGCCATACCGCATTGCTTTCCCTTGACCAAAGACAGACTGGTTAGAGGCAGAACCAACACGATTGTTCCATCACAGGAACAGGGGCTGGAGCTGTGATTGATTGATATAAAAAACTCCCTAAAGTCAGCACAGGTCCTGGAGTCAGGAAGACTCATCTTCCTAGACACTTACTAGCTGTGTGTCCCTGGAAAAGTCACTTAACCCTGTTTGCCTCAGTTTCCTCATCCAGTAAAAATGAGCTGGAGAAAAAAAAGGCAAACCACTCTAGTATCTTTGCCAAGAAAACCCCAAATAGGGTCATGAAGAGTTGGGCACAGTTGAAAAAATTTGAACAGGAGAACCCCCAGATGAGGAAACTCCCTCTAGCAATGCAGACAGCACCTTCTGTGCAATTTACGGCTTTAGAGAGTTTCCTAGACCACTGAGAAGTTAAATGCTTTTCCTAGGGTCAGAGAGCCAGGGTGTGTTAGAGGCAGGATTTGAACTCATATTTTCCAGTTTTCCAATCTCCAAGAATAGTTCCCTACTTACCTGTTAGTACTGCCTCTAATAATAGTATAATCATAGAATGAAAAACCTTAAGTACAAAATTAAAATATATATATATATATATATAGGTATATCAAGCATATCTATAAAGAACAATGAAAGTTTAGAGAGATTTGTTCTTAGAAAATTGATATAAAATTTGCTTTAAAATTAATTACACTAGCATGAATTTTATTTATTAGAATATATTTGCTTCACAAGAGCCAGGATTTATAAACACTGTGAATTCTAATCACCTAATTTATTGGTGTTTCTTTTTGTGTCTTTGAGAGGTAGACAAAACTAGAGGGTAGCGATGTTGTTATTCATCTGACCTTTTTAGAAATGAAAATAGACAAAGATTTATTTTTGCATAAGCACCAAAATAGATAAACAACTGGAAAAAAAAAAGCTTTGACCAATAAAGAGGATGTTGGCTTTTTCTCTGTTTTATGGCATGGGATATTTTATAACTGTAAAAGTTTGATTTTAAACCTAAAACAAACTTCACTTCAATCTTGAAAAATGAGTTCTTTATTTCTTATGTTGGGCATGGAAAGCATATTTGAGCACTCTTTAAAACAAAGCCTCTTAATTTCTTTTCTTGTAGGTCAGGGATTCTTAGCCTTCTTCTGTGTCATGGACAGACTGGGGAAGTTTATGGACTGAATCTCTAAGTAATATTTTTAAATGCATAAAATAAAATAGGATTACAAGGAAACCAATTGTATTGAAATATAATTTATATCAGTAGATAGATGCATAAGTGTATACACACACACACTTTGTATGTGTGTGTATTTAAAAAAAATTTTAAGAAAGTTCAAGGACTCCAGGAGAAGAATCCCTCCCTAGGTGAAAACATTTAATTCTACATGGAGATTCATGATTTTATCCTGGTTTTTTTTAAGCAATTAAAAGGAATCATTGCAAACTAGTGGCCCTAACACCTAATCTCAATTTAGAAGACATTGTGAAACTACTGTAAGAAATAAAGTCAAGGTCACACCATCTTCATCAAGCAAACTGGGCACATTTCCATGCTGCCAGCTTGCTAGACAGAGCTTCCAAAGGTTTCACTCAAATGTTATTCCCTCCCATTGCCTAAAAGGGAAAGTTATCCACAAAGCCACAGGCAAATATCCACTTGACCTTGGTGCAGCCCTTCCCTGAAAGCTCTGGAATTAAATTGTATGCTACTCCCTCTGTACTTTTAAAGAAGGACTGAAAACCTCCAAGGGAAAATTTGAAGGTTTAAATGTGAGACTTTGCCTCTGAATTTCACAAAATCACAATTAAACTGTTCTTCTAGTAAGTCCTAATTTTAAAAATGTTCTCTCTGAAAATTATAGGATACTAAGTAAAATACCTTCTGTGGAATCTTTAGTCTGAATTAGAGATGACAAGGAAAATAACTTAATATATACTTTGCAGAATACTTAATAAGTGTAATTCTTCTTTTAATGATGGGGAGTGTGACTGTTTTTTATATCTTAAAATGATTATTAAGCATTTTAAGTTCATCTATGTTTTAATGGTTAGCAGTCTCTAAGACAAAATGCCTTCGGATGGAGCTATTTAAAATCCTGTTACCCCCAAGAATAACAGCATTGCAAAGAATCTTTTCAAGGATATGCTTTTTATTTAAGGTTAGAGTTAGACCCAGAATATAGATATCTTCTTCCCTGCATAGAATCTGTATTCAAAACGTTTTGTTTTTTTTTCCCATGAGGCAGAGTCAACTTTACATCATGGACCCACTCCAAACACTGCCGTTTTTTGTTTGAGTGCTTCTCAGCACTGAGGTAATCAAGTGCCTTTCATGAGTCTTGCCTTTGTTGCTCTGATTGAATCAAGTCTTCAATGACCTGCTTAAGAAACAAGAAAGCCTAGTTCACATGGGTTTGAGTCCCATGGTTGTGACACCCTCTGACCCTGAGAAGGGTATATAAAATCTGAGGTTGGCATTTTGTTTTAGGGCTCTCACTCACTGGAAGAGTGTTCATGGGATTTAACCAGAAGAGACTCTGTTGTAGAGCCCCCCAGCTTTGAAAACCCAAATGTTGATGCTTCTCTCTCTGGTAACTGTATGTTTTGCTATAGTTAGATGGTTAGAAGCCTGTCTACTGCTTTGTGCTTATTTGGTCTGTTTATATCATATACGCTTGTAATTTCTGTTTGTATACTCTCTGAAGTTCAGGGTTCTGGCCTTTCCCCCTGAACTAAGTGAATTACATATGTATGTTTGATTAAAGTGAGATTGTTAACCCCTTAAAGTTGCTTTCCTTAGAAAGGTAGATCAAAGAACCTGTGCTAGCAGCCCTCCTGTGTGCTCTTGTTGTTGGTCTTCTGTTGGACTTTTACCTCCACAGCAGCTGCTAGCAACATTGTTGTTACACCACTCCTCAGACCTTTGCCCACATTCTGATTCGAGCTTTCTACATGACCTTCAAAAGGTTTTAGAGATTCAGATTGTTAGAGGCCGAAAGGCCCTGGTCCAAAATCTTCATTTTATAAATGAGGCACAATACCACAAAGGGCCTTGCCTAAGATCATACACCTAGTAGTAAATGGAAGGGCTAGAACTAGAATCCAAATTTTTTGATGAACCCAGTGCTTCTTCCACTGTCATGCTGTTCTTGAACTTTGGCAGCCTTAGTTTTCTCATCTTTAAAATGAGATTGTACTAGACAATATCTAAGTTCCATATAAGTGCCCATAATCTATAAGTGTTACATTATTTTAGTACTCTTTTACTTCTTCAAATATTCCAAGAGCACTAGATAGGTCCAAAGGCCTGGGTTCAAATCTTGGCTTTGTTATTTACTGTCCGTATGACCATGGCAAGTTACCTAACCTCTCTGGTTCTCATATATAAAAGTAAGTGATTGGAAAAATAGAATACACGGATCTTGAGGTCAAAAACTGTTTCATTTTTAGTTTTGTATCCTTAGCGCCTAACGCAGTGCCACGCACATAATAAGCACTTAATAAATGTTTGTTAAAGGTGAATGGAATGATTGACTAGCTGACTTTTTGATCCATTTTGTGTCCAGTTCTACAATATATGATCCTTCACTGGTTCTTCATTTTCCTTGTACCCTGATTCATGAGCATTCCTCAGTAATCAATCTTTGGTCTTCTGCTCATCAGGATATCTGATCTCTAACAATTCAGATCTCTTACCTTGACGCATCTTTCAAGTGTCTAGTCTCTAATTGTCCCAATTAATAAACCAGTCCACAAGTATTTATTATTATGCATGAGACCCTGCTTTGGGTACTGGGGATACAGAAACCAGAGTGAAAGTCTCTCCACTCAAAAAGCTTATATCCTAGTCAGGGAGACAACATGTTCATATATGAGTACATATAGAATATATGAAAGTGAATATGAGGTAGCCATCTGGGAGGGATGACTTCATGAAGAAGGTGCTCTCTGAACTGAATTTTGAAGGTAACTAGAAAATCAATGCAGTGGAGGTGAGGAAGGGAGTACATTCCAGATAAGGGAGATGGCATTTTCAAAAGGATATTCCACTAGAACCTCAAACTCAACATGCAAGTTTCTATACATTTAAAGTCAAACTCTTCTTTATCCAAACTCTTCTTGGTCCAGCTTCTCTTCCTGACTTTCCTGTTTCTTTCAGTATTATTTCTACTTTGCCTAGCTTTGCAAGCACTTTTCTCCTAAATGCCCACATTTAATAACTAAGTCATGCCAATTGTTTCTTCATAATTTGGGGTTTTTTTATTTGAGAGGGTAGGATTGCAAACAAAACTTTCTTTTCATTTCCATTACCACAAACTACTCTAGTTCAAAGAGATGATACCGTGCTACTTCAATAACCTCTTAATAGGTTTATTTGCTTTCAGTATCTTCCCTAATCTCTAATCTATTATATATAAGTAAATGTTTCTGAAAAATTTTATCAATCATGTCATTACCTCCTCAAGATTCTTCAGTGGTTCCCCATTGTCTATAGGATAAAGTCTAAAGCCCAAACTCCTTAAATTGATTTTCAAACAGGACCCAGCCTAACTTTTGAGCCCTATAACTTTCTAATAGAAACCCTCTGCTCTGGGCAGATTCTTTTGTTGTTGTTTGTTGTTGAGTCATTTCAGTCATGTCCAGCTCTCTGTGATTCCATGGGGGTTTTATTGGCAAAGATATTGACATAGTTTGCCATTTCCTTCACCAGCCCACTTTGCAGATGAAGAAACTGAGGCAAACAGGGTTAAATAACTTGCCTGGGGTTACATGGTTAGTAGGTGTCTGAAGCTGTATTTGAACTCAGGTCCTCCTGACTCTAGGGCCAGTGCTCTAGTTGCCCCGGGTTCATTCTACTCGCTGGTTTGTGAGAGGTTTTTTGTCTTTGTAATCCTAGCAGCTACCACAAGGCCTTACAATCAATCAATCAATAAGCATTTATTTACTTCCTATATGCCAAGAGCTATGCCAAGTGGTGGGGAAATTAAGAAAAGCAGAGATAATCCCTACCCTCATTATAATTCAGGAGACTACCTCTATAAATCAGAATATCCAAGATAAATGCATAGTGGATGGATGGTAACCTAAGAGGGATGGCATTAGCAGCTGGGAGGACCAGGAAAAGCCTCATGGAGGAGGAAACACTTGAGCTGAGTCTGAAAGGAAGCCAGGGATTCTAAAAGTCAGAGGATGGGTGGAAGAGCATTTAGGCATGGAGAGCATCCAGTGCAAAGATAGGTCAAATAGTAAATATTTAATAAATGTTTGTTGAATTGTCCTAGAAAACTTTCTACATGTCCTCTTCACCTCCTTTTACATTATATAGAATGCTTTTTACCCTGCAGCTATCCAAATCCTGAACTAGAGTTTATTTCATATGGCAGGTCCTCTGGGAAACCTTCCCTGAGCATTCTAATTGGGAATGATCTATCCCAATTCTAAATATAAACATCATATACATGCTATAGAATTTTTTGAGCTCATATCCTTTCTTGCTTATGTTGTCAGTTACCTTGTCATTTTTAGATTTTGTGTGGTACTTACTCAAAGAAAATTTAATCTTCTTGAATCTGATCCCATACCTCCTGTGGAATAAGACATTGGACTTGAAGTCAAAAGAGCCTTGGTTCAAATCCTGGCTTAGAAACTTAGCAGCTCTGTGATCCTGGGAAAATCACTTAAGCTCAGTTAACCTGTAAAATTAATCTGTAAATGGGGGTGTTGTATTCTTTTGCCCCCAAGGAACTATTCCAGTTCTAAATCTATGATACTAGGATACTTCTTGGAATTCCCTACATATACCATTTAGGCAGTATGGTACACAAAAAAGAAAGAAAGAGCAATGGATTTGGAGTCAGACGACCTGTATTTGAATCCCAGCTTTGGTATCTACTTAACCTATGTGACCTTAGGCAAGTCACCTTGCTTCTCTGCATCCAAGTCTCTCCATCAGTAAAATGAACTAAATGGATTCTATAGTTTCTTACAATCTGTGGGTCTAGCCCAGTGCCTTGAACATCTGAGTAGGTGTTCAATAATAACTTGCCATTTGGTTGACTGTATTTTCCAACTGCTTTTCTTTCTCTCTCTCTCTCTCTCTCTCTCTCTCTCTCTCTCTCTCTCTCTCTCTCTCTCTCTCTCTAGCACGCACACACACACACACATACACACACACACAGAGAAATCCTCTAAGCTCACACTCTATTTAAATCACTATTTTAAGCCTTTATTCTAGCTGAAGTGTTATAAATTCAACAATTTTGCTGTATATAAGGACTGCAATAACTCCATTCAGCATGTTTACCTAATAGTAGAGGACTGCTGAAGAGCCTGAGTATTTTACTACTGTTTTAAATCTTCTCTAACTCCCTCTTCCCTGTTGGAGGTAGATGAGATTGGTAATGGTTCTAAAAAATCTCATTGTATCACCAAAGCAATCATTAAACAATGTGAAGATTGTAATGAAGGCGTTAAAAAAAAGAGACACACACAGGGAGGTTGATTTTTGCTTCTATGTTTCTTCAAGGGAATTGGAAAAAAAAAGAAGATTGCATTCATTTAAAAAAATTCCAGGGTCTAGGGCATACATTTGAGCTAGAGATCCTTGCAAAGAATTAAGAGTTTGAGGGAAATAATGACAATAATAATAATAAATTCTCTATTTAAAACATGCCACTAACACAATAATGCCAAGAGCAACTGATATAGAAGGTGAAATCTTCCGGGGAATCAGTTAAACTTGCTGTGATTCTGCCAAGCATTAAATCCTTTATCATTATTCCTGAAGAGAATTGAGTGTGGCTTTCAAGTTAAAGAGGAAGTTGTACCAATATATCGAATTAATCACTTGATGTATTATGGATGACATCAAGTTATATGGCTCCACTGAAAAACACATTAAACAGTTACTTCTTCCTGTAGATACTTTCCCCAAAGATATCAAAATGTCATTTGGACTATAGAAGTGTAAAATTCTTAATGTGTGCCAGGGAAGAATAGAGAATGAAGGCTCTGAGTTTGAGACAGGAGGTCAAATTAAACCAGTAGGTAAAGGCAGCTTTTTACAATCACCTTGATTTTCGCCAGACAAGACGCACAGAGCATAATACTATTAAAGAGATAATCGAGATGATTTGTATTGAGAGGATGACTGTCATCTTGAAATAAAAACTTAAGGCAACGAACATATTTACAGTAATTAATATCAAATAAATACTGATCTTAACATCTGCTTTTGCCTTAGTGAAATGGATAACAAGGGATGTATGAAGTGGCCACACAAAAATCCATGCAATGGTATCCAGACGCAAGATCCATCATTCCAAGATAACTACATAAAAAATAGCACTTTCTTGCCAAAAAGGAAACAGATTAATAGACATTCTCAGATCATGTGATCAAAAGCTTACAAATTTACAGAAATTATTTTGAAATCAACTTCACAAAATCCAAGTAAAGACTGACATCAAGGTCTGTCAAGTACTACTGAAGATGGTTTATCCCTGGATAGAGCCTGTGAAGCATCTACAAAATGCCTCCAATGGGCCACATCTACATGAGCTATAAATAGACAGTATGTCAACAAAGAAGCATCAAGCAAATGGTTGAAGATTTCTTTATAGAGGAACATACAGCTAGGTGGCACAGTGGATAGAGCAACAGGTCTAGAGTTAGGAAGACTCATGTTCCTGAGTTCAAATCAGGCCAACATTTACTGGTTGTATGACCCTGGGCAAGTCACTTAACCTTGTTTGCCTCAGTGCCTCATCTGTAAAATGAGCTGGAGAAGGAAATGGCAAACCACTCCATCATCTTTGGCAAGAAAGCCCTAAATGGGGTCACAAAGAATTGGACATGACTGAAAAAATGGTTAAACAACAACAACAAAGTTACACTTGTTGAATTCAAGTCACCTGACCTGGACAAACTGCATCATAGGATACTGAAAGAACCAAAAATATGATTTTTGAGCAACTCATACTAATGTTTAAAGACTAGAAAATGGGAGAGGGAGCACATGATTGGAGAAGGCTAACTGGCCAGATTTTCAATAAGGGAAAAAAATAAATCAATGAGCTTGTCTTCGATTCCTGAGAAAATTCTAGAATGAATCATTAAGAAATTATTAGTGAACATTTAGGAAAAGGAAGTGGTGATTACAAAAATCCAATATGTATTCGTCAAGAGCAGGTCATGGCAGCAGATATAAGACTAACAAGATTTCCATTTTTTCCCAACTCATTAGTCAGTTTGGGGAATACTGTAGAAATAATTTACCAAGATTTTTAGCAAAATATTTGATAAAATTTCTAATTCTATTTTTGTAGAAAAGATGGAATAGTCAAATACATAAGAGTCTAATGCTCTAATATAATTAAGTGATCTTGGAGTTAGTTGAATGGCTAGATTTAAAAAATAGTCATGATTGGTTTAATGACAATGTGGTCTTTAAGGGAGTATTTCAGAGATCTGTGCTTGATCTTGTTCAATGTAATTTTTTTTAATCAGTGACTTAAGGGCATAAATGGCGTGTTCATCGAATTTGCAGATAACACAAAGCTGGGAAGGATAGCTAATATACTAGAGGACATATTCAGGATTCAAAAAGATCTCGACACTCTAGGTAGGGGTAGGAAACCTCTGGCCTTGAGGCCACATGTGGCCCTTTAGGTCTTCAAGGGCAGCCCTTTGACTGAATCCAAACTTCACAGAATGATTCCCCTTAATAAAAGGATTTTTTATGTAAAACTTTGACTCTGTCAAAAGGCTACACCCAAGGACCTAGAGGGCCACAGGTTCCCCACCCCTGGTAGAGCATTGGGCTGAATTTAATAAGATTATATTCAACTGGGGAAAATGCAAAGTCTTACTCTAAGGTTTATAAAATCCAAGTACAAGATGAGGGAGGCATAGGAAATATCAGTTGTTTACCTGAAAAAAATCTAACAGGGACTCTTAAGTTTAATGAGTCAGTAGTGTGTTGGGTTAGTTTTGAAAAAAAAAAAGAAAGCAATAAAGTTTTTAAGAGAGGCATTGCTTCCCATAATAAAGAGTTGCTATTTGAAATCACATCTGGAATACTGCATTCAATTCTAGGTGCCACATATATATTGATAAGTTGAAGAACATACAGAAGAAGGCAATGAGAATGATAAAAGACCTTTAGTCTTCCATGTCATATAAGATTTCGTTGAAGAAACTGGGTATATTTAGCCTGGAGAAGACTCGGGGTAGAAAGCATGATAGCCATATTTGAGTATTTGGAGATGTGTCGTCTGGAAGAGGATCAAATGGGATAATATTTGTAAAAAACACAATAAAACATTTATCACAATGTCTGGCACATAGTAGGTGCTGTATAAATGCTGACATATTCTGTTTCACCTGGGAGGGTGGAAGTTCCACTGAGCATAGAAGCCACAAAGTGGCCATGTTAGGTGATGTTAGAAAGCCTTCTTTACAATGAAAGTGGTTCAGAAATAGAATTGGCTGCTTGGAGGGCCAGTAGTAGTTTCCCCTTCATTGAACATCATTAATCAGAGGATGCCACTTGTTGCATATGCTATAGTGGGAATTCATTTTGTGTACAGGTTGGACCAGGTATTGAGGTCCCTTCCTGCTCTCAAATGCTATTATTTTTTGGCATATATATATTTCCTGAAAATAATGCTAAAGTTATCTCATATTTATATTCAGAAGTACACATCTATTTTAAGCAAACATCTGAGTATTTTTGAGAGTGAGGTAATTTTCAAGTTTAGACTTAGAATGTTCTTTTAGGTTTGAGTTTCAAGCTGTTTCGTCTAGGGGGAAAAAATTAGACTTAAGCACCAATTCATCCTGACATTTCCTTATAGGATGAAAGATGGATTTAAATTATTGAAAGTACTGCAGTTCTTTGACTTGATAAAAACAAAGTTAGTTCTTTCTTTTTATAAAGGAGGTGGGTTTTTTTTTAGATAATCCAGTTTCTTTGCTAGTGAAGACAAAATTAGAAATGAGCTGAGGTGAGAATGAGCATTGGACTTATTCTGAGACTTTGTTCTTGATTCTCTTCTAAAAATGCAAGCAAAGGGTGCATGGCGAAGGCACTTGAGTAAAAGTAGGTAAATATAAAAAAATAATAAAAACAAAAGTAGGTAAATAGAATAAAAAGCTTATGAAAAAGAAATACTAATTAAATTGAATTAGCCTGCCCCTTGACCACTCGTGTTTTAAAGGCATTCCATTAGGTTGTATTCTGATTCTGGTGGTATGACCCCAAGATCATTTTCTGTTATATTTGGGTATAGTCAATCAATTTTTTTTCTCCCATCTGTACCCCTATTTTTCTCATCTTGTACATTTCTGCATCTTTTACTTTGGAACTGAACTTTATTCAGGTTTTGTTGTCACTGTCGTTCAAACATTTCACTCATGAAGATCATGTTAAATTCTCATTTCTCAGAAAAGCAGTCAGGAGTAACTAAAGCCCTTGAACACCACCTCTTGGAAACTGTGAACATTAATATTCATCTGCCACCTACTACTGTCTCTATGGCTATCAACCTCCTACACTTGTTATTCTTGGTATTCCTGATATCAAGAACACTTAATATTCTTGATATTACTCAATCACCAGCCACCTGAGAGCAACACATCCCAAACCCCTACTGTTCTCTCATGCCCATCTTTCTCAACCCTACCCCACACATGTTGCGCCATAACTCTATGCACTGCTTTCATTGTGTTCTCTGGAATTCCCATTCCATCCTGAACAAACTTCCCTTCAACCTGAATCTTTTTCTCTCACAATCCTTCCATATGCTTGTCCTCGCTGATTCCTGGCTTCCCCCAGATAACAATATATTCCTGGCCATTTTCTCCAGCACTGGCTGTACCTTCACTCACATCTTCCAACACACTGGTCCTGGAGGGGGAATCACAATAGTCTTTGCTCCTCCATTTATAATTTCCAACTCTCCCTTTGCTATCCATCATCACTCAGTCTCCTTTTCTCCTTTGAAGTTAGCCCAATTAAAATTTTTCAGCCTACAGATCATGGTGGCCACTGTGTATCAACCACTACCATTCTTCCTCACCCACCCCAGTCATTCTCCTTTCTCTTTCAAGGAGTTTGGCACCTGACACATCATCTTCCTCTCCTCCCCCAGGCTTGGCCATATACTAAAGGACTTTAGTATGCATGGTATTAGTCAAACTCCTTAATCTCCCAATTCCCAGATCTCCTCAAATCTAATGATCACCTACCCCTTCACTCTACCTCAACCACACAACAGAAAGGTCCCACTGCTGATCTCCCCATTACCCACAAGCATTCTACTTCCTTAAAAAATACCTCTATTTGACCACTATCTCCTTTCTTTCTGTATTACATATGTGTTTCACACTCATCAAGATCTTTAATCCCACCATCCTTCACTACTTTCTAAGGCCATTGCCTCTGCTCTGACTTGACTTTATTCCCTTCCCAGTCTTGATTTTCTTTCTCTCTCTCTCTCTCTCTCTCTCTCTCTCTCTCTCTCTCTCTCTCTCTCTCTTTCTCTCTCTCTCTGTATGTACATGTATGTATAAATATGGATGTATATACATACACATATATATGTATGTGTATGCACACACACAATCAACTTAATTCTACTTATCTAATTTCCTCTAATCTTTTGCCAAACCCCCAAGCCTGTATTACTATCACCATCTATCACCTCTTCTTCTGCTCTTGAGCTGCTGAATGAGGTCTGAGGAAGTTAAACAACTCTGCTGAGTGCACTACGAATTTGTATAATTACAACTAGGCCCTCACAGCAGCAGGTCAATCATTTATTCCTTCCTCACGGAGTCCCCATCTCACTTCTCATAGAAGCTATTCCAAATTTTTCTCTTTTCTCTTCAAGCTCGATGAAGCCCTCTCCCCTGAAATCTCTCAGTTGAGGGTTTTGCCTCTTGCTTTACTGAGAAAATTAAAGCTGTTTGCCATGAGATTCCTCTTGTCCCCTTCTCATAAGAGGCAGCTGGTGGTACAATGAATAGAGTGTCGTGATCAGGAAGACCTGAGTTCAAATCCAGCCTTACACACTTATTAGCTGTGCAACCCTAGGAAAACCACTTAACCTTTTCCCCTCTCAGTTTCCTCCATTGTAAAATGGGGTTAATAATAGCATCTGCCATGCAAAGTTGTTGTGAGGATCAAATGGGATAATATTTGTAAAAAACAAAATAAAACATTTATCACAATGTCTGGCACATAGTAGATGCTGTATAAATGCCTGTTCTTTTCCCTATTCTCTGCATTATCTCGGAACTCTTTTTCATCACCCCCCACTCTCTAATTCTTTTACCTAGTCTTTGATAATGAGTTAACCCTTCTCGTAATCAAGGTCAACCCTTCTACATGTCTACTTAATCCATTCCTTCACATATCCTCCAGATTTCCCCCTCAGTCATCCTCCTTTGTTCTCATCTTGTTTTCTTCTTTCCTGCCTTCAAATACGTCCAAGTGTCCCCATCCTTAAAAAAACTTGTGATGTCACCTGGACCCATTTCTTCTCTTTTTCAGCCAAACTGCTAGAAAAAAAGATCTCCAGATTCATTGGCTTCAAATCCTCTTTTATCACTCTCTCCTCAGCCC
>CM053627.1:127367750-127400535 GCA_028646595.1 Phalanger gymnotis
CAGATGTTCAAAAACAAAAAAAAAAGTTTTTGCATGCAGCTAGGAAATAAGATACACAGACAATGGGGCGTAGAAATTTATCTGGCCCTACAAGAGAAGAAGGGAAAGGGGGATGGGAGGGGAGTGGGATGACAGAAGGGAGGGCTGACTGGGGAACAGGGCAACCAGAATATATGTCATCTGGGAGGGGGCGGGAGGGTAGAAATGGGGAGAAAATTCATAATTCAAATTCTTGTGAAAATCAATGCTGAAAATTAAATATATTAAATAAATTGAATAAAATTTAAAAAAAAAGAAAAAAAGAATAATACTTACAGTACCTTCCCCATAGGGTTGTTATGAGAATCAAATGAGATAATATATGTAAAGCACTTCGCAAACCTTAAAGCACCATATAAATCACAATTATGAATAATTAGGTGGGAATCAATCAACAAATATTTATGAGACATTTAACTTAAACATGATCAACACTTCCTTTTCAAAGAGATCAGGGTACAAAGAATATTTTAAGGGAACTTACATTCTAGTTCAGAGGTTTTTAACCTGGGGTACATATATGCGTTTGGTTTGGTTTTTTTTTTTTAACAAGTGTGATAACTGCATTTCGACATAACCATTTTTCTTCTGTAATCCTGTGTGCTTTATTTTACGTATTTTAAAACACTTTTCTGACAACCAGACTATGTTTCCATAGACTGCCAAGTGGGTCTATCGCACAAAAAAGGTTAGAAACCTCTAGCCTAATTGGAGAGATAAAACACACCCATATGAAAAGAGAGCTAACAACGTAGGATATTATTAGTACAGACAATACCTGTTATAGGAGACCAGAAGAGAGAGGGAATGCTTTCAGCTTGCATTTAGGGAGGACCCCACAAAGTGCAATTTTCCTGAGCATTAATAAATGGTTAGGCCTGAGATAAGGTGAAGGGAGGGAAAAGAAGGCATTGCAGGCAGGGAGTCTATATGCTTGAAGACAAAATGTGAAAAAATACCAGAGTCTATTTGGGTAACAGAAGGGAGACAAGGATATACATAGGTGAGTGTCCAGAGACCAGCAATAAATAAGCCAATACTTATTAAGTACTTGCTATGTGCCAAGCACTGTGCTTAGTTGCTTAGGGACACATACAAAAGTGAGACGGTTTCTTCCCTTGAAGAATTTACATTTAATTAAATAAGGCTAGAAAGGTGGAGTTATATAATTTTTGAGTTAAATGATACTTTAGAGGTCACTTCGTTCAACCCACTACCTGAAGCATGAATCAAGATCCCCAGCCGTTAAACATTTACCAACACATAGCTGGATATATCAATCCGGGAGGCATTTGCAGATAGCTGACCCCATGAGAACTAACAAGTTCCCCAAGAAAGAAAGAATAGAGAGAGAAAAGAAGGGATGCCCATTCTGTTGTTAGACAATTCTAATTGTTTTGAAAGTTGTCTTGTTTTAATACTGAATTGAAGTGCAATTTTCACCAATCGATCCTACGTCTGACCTCGGGGGGTCAATAACAATAGATCTAATCTCTCTTCCATGTAATAGCCCTCCAAATACTGGAAGACAGCAATCAATGTCCTCTGTAATTCTTATCTTCTACAAGCTAAATATACAATTCCTTTAACTCTCCTTCATACAACATGATTTTAAGTTTCTTATAATAGATATCTCCTCTGAATAAGCTCCAGCTTGTGAATATCTTCCCTAAAGTGTGACTCTCCAAACTGAACATTATTATTTCAAACCTAGCCTGGCCATTGCAGAGTATACATGTCCTCTTCTCCTCCTATTAATATAGTCCAAGATGACATTTACTTGTGTCGGTCAAAGAACTTAGAGCCTACTATACAGAAAGTTGCAGAACAACTTTTGGAATGACAACCTAGGGAGCTGTAACTTTATCCTATAAGCAGTAGAGTCATTGAACATTTTTAGCTAATGGCCTCCATCATATATCTTGCACTGGTCCCTTTCTATCCACTTGTGTGGCTACTACCTCAGTTCAGGCTCAAGTCACCTCATGCCTAGAAGATAGCAATAGGTTTTTAATTGGTCTTTCTGCTTCCAGTCTCTCTTTTCTGCCCTCTACAATTGTCAAAGTCATATTCATAAAGCACAGATCTGACCAGGTCATTCATTAAGCATCTACAATCTTTAAAGCACTATGACAAGTATTGATCCTCATTACTGTTATAAAAGGTCAGTCAGTCTCTGAAGGAGGTGGCTGATTGATGAGATTGCCCTAATCCTCAATTTGGGTGGAACTCTACCCAATTAGGAGACCTTGCTTCTGCTTAGAGTGTAAACAGAATCTAATCTAGGCAATTTCTTGCTCCAAGGAAATGAGACCCCATCCTTGTACCCCTTCCATTGGAGCTTCAGATGACCCAGCTCACGGAGGAGAAAACCAGAGTAGTCTGGATGGAGACGGATTCCAAGGTCCAGATTGCCAGAGGCGGCTGAGTCTCATGATCAAACCACATTCTCAACAGGAGGAATTGAAGACTCCTAACCTACCTCCTCATTAAATGTCTACCAATCAGGGTTGATTTTCACTTGCCACTCTTTCACAAAAGTATTTAAAGCATTCAGTGTCTCCATTGAGAGGTCTTCGATTATCAAGAGAAACCAATGATCATCAATTTGTTGATTATTAGCTAGCATAATTAATAAATTGATTATTCATCATCCAGAATCTCTATCCCTTGGGTTTTTCATTGCTATTCCTTATATGATATTTACTCTAAACATGTGCATCCCCTCCACAGAACTTAAGTTCCTATGGGACAGGGACTATTTTATTTTCTTCCTCAGTCCTTGGCACTTAAAAAATGCTTTCCAATTGACTCATTAAAGACCGCTTCCACTTAATCTTTCCTCAGATGTATAATTCTATTAATTGCCTTCTCTAAAACAAATGCTTTAAAATAACTGATAAAGCCCTTTGATGGTGAAGCAACTTCTACCATCTATTAGTGTATAGTTATGAAGCTACTTGTTTTGTGGAATTATTAACTTTTTGTAAACAGATTTTAGTTACATATACCAATGCTACTAAAAGATAGTTAAGTACATTTGGGTCTGAAGACGACCTTTTGGACTGTATTGCTGAAGCACTGAGACACTCATGTCATGAAGGCTATTTTGTTTTTTATTTGGAACTTAAACATAAAATAAAATGGGCATCTCTGTAAATATAGTATAACAGAAATTGTACACAAAACCTAGAATATGCTGAGCTTGCTTTTTTAAATATATACTAAATTAAACATGTAACTTTCAAAACCATCCTACTTGTCTGTGATTCTTTCTGGCATTTCTTCTGTGTCTTTTAAATGTATTTTTTAAAAAAATGCTTTAATGACTCTGTTTTCTTTTTCTTAATGGTTTATCTCTAACCTCTCTCTCCCTCCAACATCTCCATTGGTGGAGGGAGTGTTAGGGGCAGAGAAGAAAGAAAAACAAAGCCCTCATAACAGACATGCATGATTCCTTCATTGTCTATGTCTTGAAAAATGTCTTACTTTGCATCTTGAGTTGTCACCTTTCTCAGGAGGCGTGTATTTATGCCTCATCATTACTCATCTGGAATTATAGTTGGTCATTGATCAGAATGCTTAAGTCTTTCAAAATTGTTTTTTTCCCCACTATGTTATTATAATATGAGTTGTTCTCCTGATTCTATTCACTTCACTCTGCATTGGTGGGTATAAATCTTCCCAGGTGTCTCTGAAACCATTTCCTTCATTATTTCTTAGAGCAAAATAGCATTCCATCACATTTATACAGCATAACTTTATTAGCCATTCCACAACTGGTGAGTACCCCCAATTTCCAATTTCTTTGCCATTGCAAAAAGAGCTAGAGCTACTAAATGTGTGTGTGTGTGTGTGTGTGTGTGTGTGTGTGTGTGTGTGTGTGTATCCTTTTCTCTCTTTATTTGCTCTCTTTGGGGTAGTAATGGTACAGCTAAGTTAAAGGATATGCACAGTTTAATGACTTTAGGGTCATGATTCCTTGAGGTTACTCTTCCAGCACAGAAAACAAAGTGTTTCTGAAGTCACAAGTAAATATAGCAATTACTCATCTGTGCCTAGGGATTTACCCCAACGATTCACAGAGTGAGAAGGAATCTTAGAGGAACTTAGTCTGACTTCCTCATTTTGCAGTTCAAAAGACTTAATGGGACTGGGAGAAGTTAACCGTTTTGCCCATGGTTTTACAGCTAACAAACATCAAAGATAGGATTCAAACCTACCTTTTCCAGAGTCCGAGCCCAGCACTATTCCACACTACCAACGGTTTCTTCATCTACAAAATTAAGATAATAGTGTTTGCACTGCCTCCCTTGAGAAGGAGAATGGCCTTGTGGACTGTAAGTTATACTTGAAGTTAGGAAAATCTACATTCAAGTCCTGACTCTGACACTTATGATCTGTATCAACACAGGCAACTCACTTAACTTCTCTGAAACTCACACAACTTTCTAAGACTGTTACTGAGTGATTGTGATTTCTGAATGGTGAAAATGGTAACACTAGAAATCAAAGGTCTGTGACAGCTTGACTATTTTGTAAAATTCAAAGTACCATGTAAATATGAATTATTATTGTTAGTACAAAATCCTCAGATAGTAAACAAGAAAACCTAGAAATATGTGTATATGGAAGGATTTGACATATAAGTATAATTTAGATTCAAGATTTTATCATATTTGGACCAACTTTAAGAGACCATGGGATGAACTCAGTCATGTTCAAACAAGAGAAATACAGCACAATGTGAAATGAAGATTTGGCAACTGATTTGTTCAGCAGGCATGATTAAACCTAACACTTCAAGCCAGAAGTTCCATGCTGGGACCAGAAGGATCCTGTTGGGTTGTTTATAAGAACTAAATTAAATGTATAATTGACATCTCCATTGCATTTTATGCTGTATGCACAAGCCTAAAGAACCAAGGTATTTAAATGCTTCTAGCTGTCTACTTACAGTATTCTCCCCACCCCCTTTTTATCCAGATGTATGATATTATCCATATAGGGAATTCCTAGGGAAGAAACTTCTGCTACTGATGCAGGCCAGCATCTTATTTCTAGCTTAGAGTTCAATGAGTTTCCTGGGAGAAATGTGAGTTAAATGCTTTGCACAAGGTCACTACAATGTGTCAAAAAAAAAAAAAAGAATTTGAATCTAAATCTTTCTAACCCAGAAGAAGGCTTTCTAGCCAGAGAGCCATGTTGCCTCTCTCTAACTAAGACTAATTTGTTGTTGTTCAGTCATGTCCAACTTTTCATGACCCCACTTGGAGTTTTCTTGGAAAAAATACTGGAATGGTTTGCCATTTCCTTTTCCAGCTCATTTTATATTTGAGGACACTCGGGCAAATAGGGTTAAGTGACTTGCCCAGGGCCATATAGTTAATAAGTACCTGAGGCCAGATTTGAATTCGTGAAGATGAGTCCTCCTGACTCCAGGCCAAGCACTCTACCCATTGTGGCACCAAACTACCCTGCCTTCAATTAAATTCCATATGAAAACAGTGTATATGAACACTAAGAAAAGATAATGCCCAGGAGCTTTTTATGTGTGTCTAAAAACAATTCTAGTTCTCACCCAACATTAATTTTAAAATCACAAAAATTAGCCAACACTTACTTAGCCACTAATGACTGTTTTGCTACTAAGTCCAGAGGGCATTAGATTGTAAAAAGGAAACTCAGGAAGCTAGACATAGGAGACAACAGAAAATAAAAGCGTTTTTGAAAAGGGGAATTATGCCTGAGTACATTTGTGAAGTAATTAGAAATAAAGTTATTTAATAGAAAAGAAAATTTTAGAAACCAGGACTGAAACATGTAAGTACAAGTGGTGACTAAATTAAAAATTCCTTTACAAAACTACATAGAGGACAAAAAAGAAAAACGAAACAAAACATAAGCTGTCCTCATGGAAAACCAAGTAATCCTGATGAATAGCAGCTAAAATCTTTGACACCTTTGAGAAAAGAGGCATGTTACTGGTACGTGAGAAAATTTTAGTGGAGATGATGATGGCTTGAAGGGAAAAAATATGCCAAAGAATTCTTTATGACAGTATGAACACTCCACGCCATGCCTATTTGTACCTCTCACAAACCTGTCTGACAACAAGCTCAGCCATTCTAGAAGTACTTGAGACACCTAAAACAGACTGGGAAAAGAATAAAGCTACACTACATATGAACATTTTTCAATCCTGATTTTTGGGATCACCTCCATCTTCAGAGAATGAGAGAAAAAAGGCAGACAAAGATATGGAGAGACAAAGGCACCACACAGTACAAAGGTTTAGTTTCTATACAGAGCCAAGGGTTCTTATTTTTGTTTGACTAGGTACAAGGCCTGGCTCAAAGGACATGCTCACTACATAATTTCTTTTCTCTCTTGGGCAGGGCGGCAAAGCCAATGCACCCCTTTTCAGAATAATGTTTGTAAATGTACAAAATTAATATATAGGGTTACAAAGGAAACCAATTACTTTATCAAAATATTTATAGAGCTAGACATACAGAGTGAAGCAGGATATTTAATAAATTATGTGTTAAATGAGTAGATGCACTGATCAATCTGTGATCTCTGACATATTTCTACTTTGTTCTATATTTGTAGCTACATCCTGCTTTTCCCCCTCTCCCTCTTTTGCTACATATTTCTTCACTTTAAATTACAGAAATTTGAATAAAAATTAATAAAATGTAAATTGGCTTTTTCTAGCTTGGTTTTAAAGTCAAGAAGAACAATGAGAGAGAAATGGGTATTTATTAGTTTATTATTAAACAGTATTAACATCTGATTCCTATCCTTCAGTGAATTTTTTCCCCATTGATACTTTATTCCCTTTATTTTGTTAGTTCATTCTTAACTATTAATAGAATAGAGGTTTCAGAGAGATCTCTTCTGCAAAGTGGATTGGAGTGGCCATGCTAACACATGCCAAAACATCTGGATGAAAAGTAAAAAACTCAGCCTATCATCCAGATGTACTTCCATCATGCCAAATGTTTTATCAATGTTGGGATGAATCCATATGCTCAGTGTCACATGCAAAGTCTATTTTTTTCCCTTCTCTGCGCGTGCACACACACACACACACACATACACACACACACACACCTCCCTCTCTGCTTCTGCTCAAATTAGCTTCTCAGGTGGCAAGAGCTCCAGCCATGCTTAGTTTATAACTATAATAAGATTTCAGGGTATCCATCCATCATCTCCCCATTTTGAAATAGCCCTCAGACTAACCAAGTGCAATATTAATCCTTTGTCATAGTAGAACAACTCAGCAGGTCTACCCAAACAACTCAGGATGTAGAATTCTCTCTATCTTGCTGCTGTAAGAGTCCTTTTCTGAAATTAATCAGCTGCAAATGAGCTAAAATGGCAGATAGGCCCAAAAACTGACCTTGAAAATTATTTTTGAGGACAAATAACTTTGAGGACAAATTATTTTTGAGGGCAAGTATTATCAGGTAGATAGTGACCTTGAAGAAAAGGAGACTTACCAACTTTTAAGTGTAAGGAACAAAAGAAAAGACATTTTTTTTGGAAAGTATTCACAGCTAAGAGAAAGCTGCAGTATCATTTTTGCCTCAAAACAATCATAATTTTGTAGCCATGGCTGCATATTGCATGAGGAACAAAAATTTCCACAGCCTTATATGTTTCATATGCTATTATGAAGAGATTTTGAAGCTAATTTGGGGAACCTGTGCTGTCTGAGAAATGTATACTATAGGTATGAAATGGTCCTCTCATTAAGAATACAAAAATTGCTCCTTACCAAAAAAAGATTTTCTTTCCTCATCTTGGTTAGGAGTAATATACTTTGATCATCCACCAGGAAATATCACCTGGAGACCAGTTAGTTGCAGCTGAGTATTAAAACTGAACTTACTTAGCATCCATAAAATCTTAACCTTGGCGCATCCCGTGTACAAACTCCATAATAAACTAAATTGGAATGTTGGGAAAGGCATTCTTTTAAATAAGTGATAATGGTTTTACCCTTAAGCCCCATTCCTCTCTTTTGAGTTGCTGATGCTTGTCTTTTATTGCAAAGGCATTTCAAGGATCCTGTTGTTCCACACACTGCACATGCCGGTGTGTGGCATGCTCACCTCAGCACCAATCTGTGTATCCAAATAGCAATACAAGAAATGTGTTCTTTCCCAAAACGGATCTGGAATTGCACAGGCCTCAGACTCAAAGCCCAGCAGAAGACAACAGTCAAGGCTCCTGCTGGGGCAATGTGCCATAGTAAAAGCCAATAGGTGCCCAAAATAATGAGAAAGAACAGTTGCATCTACTGACCTAAGGCCATGCTGATGGGAAGCAAAAAAAAAAAAAAAAACAACCTCTGAATCCTTTTTTAGACATTTCTTTCATCATATGCCCCACTGACCCAGTAGCAGGAATTCAGGATTGTCAAGGTACTACCAGAAAGGACCAGGCATATTGTTAGGGTGGCAGAGAGGTTATCTTCAATACTTTCAATTAGTTGTGGGAATCCATGGAGATGGCCAATGGTAAGAGATGTTCAGTTCATAGCAGATAAAAATGGCTTTTCCTCACTGGGCCACTGGCATACTAAGTCAACTACAGTTTACCTCTACCTCACTTTGTTTCTGGTTGGGACGAAAGAGGGGCCTTAATTTGGGCAGCACACACTTTTTACCTGAGATCAATGTGGTTATAGTTCAGGCAGATAAGTCAAGATAACCCCAAATAAGAAAGATTCCCTTTATAGAACAGGACACTACTCTCCATGGCCACATCTTAGCCATCAGAGAAATACAAGGATGGCTGCAAGCTTGCACTATCTCCATCGAAAACAACCACATCCATAGGCATTTCAATACACATTCATTCTGCGTCCCACATGGTTTGGAATAGACACCAAGGTTTTTCTGTAAAAGGCAACAGTTTCCTTTTGCTATTCATTTCCCCCTTCCATTGAGCAGACTAGAAGAACCACAAATTGAACCAGAGGTCCCCACATACCACAGTATGTGCTTATAGTCTTCTGTTGCATTTTATCTTACTTTTCTACAGAATAAAAAGTGACAGTCATTTCAAGTTAATTCATCTAAGAAATATGTTCTCCCTCTACCCAATTTCTTTCCCTCTCCTCTCCCCTCCATCTCCGTCTCCTCAACCCCTCTCTCTTTTCCCTTCCTTCTTCCTTATCCATCTCCCCAGTCCTTCCTTCCCTCTCTCTTTTCTCTTCCTTCTTCCTTATCCATCTCGCCAGTCCTTCCTTCCCTCTCTCTCCTCTCCATCTCCCTTTTCCTTCTCTCCCTCCCTTTCCCCAATTCCTTTTCCTCACACGCCCTCTCCCCTCCAATACTGTTTTCCTTTCTCCCTCCTCCTCCTTCCCAGTAATTCTTTTCCTTTTCCCTCCCCCTCTCCTCAATCTCTCTACTCTCCCCAATTTTTCTCTCCCCAATCTCTCCTCCTCCCCAATTGCTCCCTCTCTTCCCAATCCTTCTCTCTCCCCCAGTCTCTCCTTCCTTCCTTCCTTCCTTCCTTCCTTCCTTCCTTCCTTCCTTCCTTCCTTCCTTCCTTCCTTCCTTCCTTCCTTCCTCAGTGCTCGAATCAGAGCTATAGATGAATTGTGCTAACAACTGTTCTTCTCTTTATAGGTGGGACAAAAGGCCCTGCAGAGTAATGGACTCAAGGTTAACCCTCAAATCAGGAAAAGCTGGATTCAAGCACTTATTCTCACTTACTAGCTGCTTGACCATGGGCAAATCACTTAACCTCTCAGTGCCTTCAGGCAATTAAGACCATGGGCTAAAAATAAAAACTACAGATGAGCTACCATTCTACATGGGGGAAAGAGTTTCATCCTGGGAGCTGCCTATATCTAGGAAATAATAGGTACTGACCCCACATTTTCCCTCAAATGTAATAGAAAAGGCGTCTGGTCTGGGTGCCAGGAAGTAAATTCTTTGTGTGCAAAGATCGTGTCATTTTAACTTTTGTATCTCTTGTGTCTAATCAATTAAAATAGTTAAAAAGCATTTATTAAGCACTTATTATACACCAAGCTCTGTGCCATAGGGATACAAATACAAAGCACAAAAGGAGCCTTGCTTTTAAGAAGCTTACAGTATATGGGGGGGGTAGGGTTCAGGGAATTGACTTAAGAATTCAGCTTCAGAACAGCTGGGAAGACCTGGAGGTCCTAAGGGTTCAATGTGATGAGACGGGGCCTTAGGGTACATTAGGAGGCCAAATGATAGTTCCCTGGGCTCTGGAAGGCACAGAGGCAAGGTGGATGGTAAAATCAGGAGGATATTGGTATGTGGTTGCAAGGTAAATGATAAGACTTGGTGGCTTTTTATGTCCCTAGAAGGATTAGAATTGGACACACACACACACACACCGTCACTCAGCTCATCATGAGATATGAGCAGCCATCTGGCTTTATCTACTTGGGTACTCCCTCTCCATGAGGACTGAAAGGCTGGCAGTCAAGGGAGGCAATGAAGGAAGAGAAAGGGAAAGGGCACTCCTTACCCCATGGGGTCTGGAAAGCCAGGATTTCTAAGGAGGAAGTGAAGGAAGGCAAGGGAGAAGGGTGCCTTGCTTAGAGTAGTAATAAATATTTGTTTAATTGAATTGACCATTAATAGGCAATCAAAGTGAAATCAAAGTTTTACAAATAACTGGCAGTAAAAGATCTACGAGAGGTCCCAAACCAGGCACTCTGTCCTATAGTGACTTCTAAGTATGTCACTTCCAGGTAAGTGGGCTTTTACCTGCTGCCCTAGTCTGCTATAAAGACCCTAAGGGCAGTCAGTTGGACTTGTGGAAACACAGGACAGAGAAACTTTCACTAGTAATTTTCTATTCATTACACTGGGTGTCAATCTTCAGCTATTTGGATGTATATGTCAAGCATAGAGTGTGCATCTGTGACCAAATATGTGGATTCATAGGTTTATAAGCTTAAGAGCTAAAAAGGACAGAGGACATTGTCTGGTGTCTATACCATAGTCTGTAAATGTTGTTATTTGCACCCTATGTCCTTTACACTTTGGTGATGCTCATTTTGACATATAATAACTCATCTAATCCCCTCAATTACCCTCTGAGATACATACAATAGGTGGTAAGGGAAGTGGTTTTATCACCATTTCTACAGATAAGGAAATATAGGCTCAGAGAGTTTCAAAGGTCACATAGATAATAAAAGTCATAGCTGGAATGTGAACCCATGGTTTTCTGACTCCAATTGCAGGGTTCCTTCCATTAATCATTCTTTTCTAAGTGTGTTCTAAACTTTTTTCCCCTATATACCATTGCCTATTCTCTACGAAGACTTGTATGATCCTTAAAAGACACAATTTCTCTCTTTTCTAAATCTCCCTATTACTCTCCACCTCTTTACATTATATTTACTACAATTGTTTTTGTATTTCTCTTATACCCCACTAGATTGTAAACTCCCCATGGGCAGGGATCATATTTTATTCATCTTTGGAGACACTATGGTGCCTTGCTGGGCAGCTAGGTGGCAAAATGGATAGAGCGCCAGGCCTGGAGTCAGGAAGACTCATCTTCCTGAGCTTAAATCTGGCTTCAGACATTTACTAGCTATAAGCAGGTCACTTAACCCTGTTTGCCTCAGTTTCCTCATCTGTAAAATAAGCTGGAGAAGGAAATAGTAAACCACTTCAGTATCTTTGGCAAGAGAACCCCAAATGGGCTTACAAAGAGCTTGACACAATTGAAATAACTGAACAACATGATGCTTTGTAGATATTAGGTACTCAGTAACTAAAATAAATTAATTACTTGACTTTATTTACAGCATATAATGTCACATACCTAATGGTATTTTGTACACTATTTATTGATGCTATTGAGAACACTCAAATATTGATGCTATTGAGAATACTCAAATAGATCTGTGATTTGGTCAATGTGGAA
Source organism: Phalanger gymnotis (assembly GCA_028646595.1). NCBI lineage: Eukaryota > Metazoa > Chordata > Mammalia > Diprotodontia > Phalangeridae > Phalanger > Phalanger gymnotis. Next base: position 127,379,736 of record CM053627.1, read on the forward strand.
ATATATTCCAACTATGCAGATTGCAATCCATCATGCTTGCCCATGTCCTCCTATAAGTTTGATGAAAAGGAACTTTCGTACTTTCCCTTGATATAACAAAAATGCTATTGAAGGACATGGACTGACAACTGCTCTCTCTCCTTTGCTCTCACCTCATGGCCAGCCACTTTCTATTCCAATTATATATTTCTGTGATGAAATCTTCTACCCCACTAATGGAATGGTGCTTTAAAATATTCATCTACTATAGAAAATCATCTTTCTTCAACTTCAATTTGTGATTTATATGGTAATCTCTAATGCATATACATCACATCACCATAGCTACACTACCTCAATATGTATCTCTATTGGGTAATGTAAACATTAGATAAACACTAGTGATTTCCAGGCTATGTTTTTAATCAAAGGACATAATATTATACTGATACTGTAAATACCAATATCTAAAAACAAATACAGTAACAAGCCACCACACTTATTTTGTTCTATTGTTCTTAGGAGCTAGACTTTCAACAAATGGTGACCACATATGCTATGGTCATTTCACTAATCACCAGACTTGTCTGTCCTCAAGAACTAAAGTTTCATTAAGGAGGATTCATTTGTGAAATTCTTAGAAAAAGAGGGAAGCAAATCTGCCAGTGAGATAAGTCATAAATTTTAATGCAAAGTAGAGAAGGTAAAATGCATTAGATGGTTGGAAATGCATTGAATATTTAGAGGAAGATAAGGAAGAATACAGAAAAAGGAAATTCTAGTGGCTGTACAAATAAATGCCTGATTACAAACGTAGTAGTACAGAGACAGTTATGTTGCTGACCTTGCAGTGTCTCAGATGCACATCCTAGAAACCTTCAATCAGCCAATCAATTAAAATAAAGTGGACTGACTGACCCATTCACAAGTGTCTGTTTATGTTCGATAATCTCTACTTGAGTTTATTCATGCCAAATACTCCCAAGTCTAAATTTGTTCACATTCAAAGCTAGGAAGTAACATATTTTAGTCAAGCATAAAGCTTTTTTGAAAAAAAATGACCATATTACAAACTAATATATACTCAAGTTCAAAACTTTAGCTCAACACTTTTAAACAAGTTGCATGATATAGGAGTAGGAGTTTTATGGGACGTGTGTGGTCTCATGCACTTCATGGGAAAAGCTGGACATTTAATAATCCCAGTGTCCCATGGCAGTCTACTACAACAAGACTTCTTTGTCACAATTCAGATCAAAATTATTTGTGGTGGTTGGCAAAACGAAACTACTCAAGAGTACCCTCCAAACAGAACAAGATTTCAGAAAAAAGGTTTAAGGTCAATCGGGGCAGAATAATGCACTATGCCAACAATCCAGATTACGATGCTACAGTTAGTCAAAGGAACCTCATGTTGGCAACTTGCCCCACTATAAACCAAATCTGGTCTGTGACTACATCAGGATTGAGATGGGAACTCCTTCCACTAAGTAGACTGAAAGTCATCAATGACTTAGAAGTTAAGAGCCTTGGTTCAGGGCTAGAAAGTGATGAGGTGCTTGGGTGCCAGTGCTTGGACTCTAATTCTAACATTTCTCCTTAGAGAAATGCACCCCAGTTCCAAAACCACATCCAGTTCTAAAATCACATCTCTCTCTAGCCTCAAAATACTGTCTCAGGCAGTTCCTCTCCAGTTCAAGGGCAGCATGCCTTAGCAAAGCATTTATCTCTCCTCCTGATACTGTGGCCAGCTGTAGCTATAGAATTTATTAGTTTGGACTCCCTGTGTATGTGCTAATTGGCTGTGCACTGGGCCATAACGCTATTTACTACTTACTGACCTTACTGATATGTATCCTAGACATAGTCAAATGTATACTCCCTTACATTCATCTTGTCTAACAAGACATTTAATGGAAGCAGCCTGGATATTTCCAGTCAGCCCTGACCATTAGTTGACTTAGTGACATTTCATGGTCAAAACCTCAAAACCACACCTACTTGTAGCCCCCCCCCCCCTTGGGCTATTTCCCAGTGAACTCTGATACTTGTGTGGTAGATACTAAAAGTGCATGTTCCTTTAAGAACAAACCCCTCCTTAACCACTCCCTAATCTGACCCCAAAACACCTAATTGACATGTTTCACCCCAAAATCGCCTATAAAAACTTTATCTGCACCCCTTCAAGGTTGCAGGTTCCCTAAGAACTCTTGCCTGCTGAAAAGTGTAATAAATCTTTGCCACCTTGACTTGAAGAATGCTTGGGTCTGCAAATTCATTCCAGATGGCCCCGACCCTCTTCAGTACTCGGGTCTTTGAGGGGTACTCTCCCTCAACTATCCTGTCTGGGAACTCCAGTCTTGGGGTTCCTGGACCTTGTCTCCTCAACCCTCAACAAAAGGACTTCAGAGAACATCTAGTATAACCACTGGTGATTTCCAGGCTATGCTTTTAATCAAAGGGCTGTTGGCTTTTTTTAAATGCTAACATTTAAAAATGAACTCAAATAACAAGTTACCATACACATTGGGTTCTATTGTTGAGAGTCAAATATTCAAACTAAGTTCTCTACTCCAAAATCAGCTTTTTTTCCCACTGGGCTTTATCACCTTCCCATACAAGTCAGGTAGTTGCCTGAGACATACTAAGGTTAAATAAATTGCCCAGGAGCATACAGCTAGTAAGCAATAGCGGTGGGATTTAATTCATGACTCCAATCCCAACACTTTATCCAGGATGCCATTCTTGTCTCCAAAGACCTCCAATAATAGCTATTAAAATAGAAAAACATTAAGTAAGCCACTCTAAAAATAGTTAGTATGTTTATTTCTGATTTACAGAAATATGAATTTCTGAAACAAAATTCAAGGACCTTGATATTTAGTCCCATACATGAGCCCCACAGCATCTGTTTCATACCTTATATAGAATAACACATTTTTCTCAATGCAGTCTGGTTCCAAATATGACTATATTTCTGGGAGCATTAATATGAAGATATGGACTTTTATTGTCAAAATGTCTTAAAAAGGAAATGTAAACTGATTCAATTCAATACAATTATTGAATACTAACTATGCACAAGATGCTCTGAGCCTATGTCACACTAAAGCCAAAGGACACTTAGGAAAAGACATTCCTAGGTTCATGTGCATTAAAGAACAAGTTTTTTTAGTATAGCTGATGATAATAAAATTACTTTTACCCTTTTCTTCCTTATTAAGTAAGAGAAAGCTTGGCATACAGAAAAGAAGGTTGACGAAGGACTGAGGAAGAGCTGGGTCCAAATTCTGCCTTTGAGACATCTGGGCTATACAATTTTGGACAAATGTCTTAATCTGCCATTGCCCCAGAAAACTCTCTAAGACTTGAGGTTGCAGAGAAAGTGCTGATCTGCTTTGACAGAGGAAATTTCATGCAGAGAACTCCCTAAACTCAAGTTCCATTCAAAATAACAATGATAATAATTACTATTAATCCCGTTTCTTGTTTATCCTATTTATTATTCATAAGAAAACACAGTGAAAATGCATAAAGGATTCTAGGATCACTCAAATCTTCTTTACTCATTATTTACATTTCATAAAATAGACCTGTTGGTGAAAATGGTCACTATACTCTTAAATAAAAAAAAAAATAGATTTCCAGCAAGGCGGTTAGTTACTATGACATATATTAACAATACAACATCATTCATAAAGAAAACATTTATTGCATGAATGAAAGTTGATGAGTATAGCATACTCAATATATGGAGGTTACAAGTATGAGTTGACAAAACAACTAGCTGATTCAGTGGGGGTGGAAGTGTAATTGATTTAGGGGAATGGAGGGAGGGAGTAAAAGCAAACAGGTTGTTTGGCATCACATAAACCAACAGCCAATTGATTCCTGGAGTTCAGCTGGTTCTTTTAGCGTTCCATGGAGACAGCCTTAGTTCCCAAACGTAGTGTTCCCAAAGTAATGCTATTGTTTCAACAAAGGGCATGTTAGAAATCACTACACTGAATTTGCCTCCATGTAAGAATTATGCAAGTTTCAAAAAATTAAACATTGGGATTTCCACCCATTTTTATTTGCCTTGCTTTTTACAACAAAGTTGAAAATGTTGTCCTCTCTTCCTTTCCCCAAGGGAAGAAAAAACAGCTTTTCTTTTCCACATGGAGAAACTTCATAAAAAGTAGAAATTATGATATCTCACCCTATTTGACCTCAGAATTCACACGCTGTAAGTCAGCAATTAATGGCCCATTTCCCAGTTGCTAAAGCTCCCTCCAGTATGTCATATATGCAGAAAGCTGGCACCTGGACGAGCATCAAAGTCCCCAAACGGGAACTTGGGTGAGCTCATCACTTCGTGCTAAAAACCAGTCTTTGTTCCCAGTGTCACGTCTTGCATTAGTAGGAGATCATTTTCTCACAATCACAACCATTCATCTGGGGAGTGCATTGGGGCCTGCATGGAACAACTCCTCATTGAGTTGCAGCAAACAGGGAAATAGCTGCCGTGTTTTCCCAGTGATGCTATTAATATTTAAGTGCTGTTCTCTAGGGGGACATAACAGCTCAACTCCAAGAGGGTTCTGACCTATTTTCATGATTACTGCTGCACTAATGAACAAATTGCTCAGGAAAAAAAAAATCACTAAAATTCCAACCTTTTACAAGGGGGAAATGGGTTGGGCCAAAGTTGTAGTTTGCAAAGCTTGCAACCACAATTCAGCATCATTTGATGAGTCAGCGTGAAAGCCGAATATGTTATTGTAATAATAATAATAATGATGATGATGATGATGGCTGGCATTTCTGGAAGCACTTAAAAGTTTACAAAGCACTTTATAAGTATTATCACATTTGATCCTCACAACAATCCTAAAAGGTAGGTGCTATTAGGATTCCCATTTTATAGATGAAGAAACTGAGGCTAAATGATATATGTACAGGGTAATACAGCTAGTCAGTGCTGGATTTGAACTCAGATGTTCCTGACCTCAAGTCCAAAGCTCTCTCCATGGTACCACTTGCTTGCCATCAATAATGATGGTAGGATAACCTATTTTTCATATTTTACACATGTAGTAGTGATAAAAGAAGATAATATACTAAGATGCAGCATGTGTAATGGATAGAGGGCTAACCTTGTAGTCAGAGGACCGGGGTTTAGGTTGTGCCACTGACACATTATAAGTCATACAATCACAGATTCAGAGCTAGAAAGGACCTCAGAGGTCATCTAGTCTGATACCTTCATTTTTCAGGTAGGAAACTGAGGTCCAGGTAAGTTAGGTAATTTACCCAAGTCACACATGTAGTAATCATCAGAGGCAGGATTTGAACCCTGGTCCTCTTATTCCAGATTCAGTGTTCTTTCCATTGTATCACTTTGACTCCTAACATAATCTGTCAATGCCCCAAGACAATGTCCAACTCTATGAATTAAAGACAAATGGCTGACCTTCAGTGGAGGAGAGAGTTTTCCTACCACAAGCTCCCCACACTAATAAAATCACAGGACCAAAATAAGTAATTACTAACAGGAAGCATTCTGCCTGTCTCCAAGGACCTCAAAACTCATTAACAGCATCTCAGAATTTCCCTTGAGTTATGGGGAACAAATGAAATAGCATTTATTCTCACTTCAGAAAGGTTAAGTGATTTGCCACTTAACAAGTCGGGGATAAGCATACATGAAGTTGCAAGCAGCAGGATCTTTCCTAATACAGGGGGATAGGGACTAGACCTTTGATTTTGTTGGGATGGAGAACTCCCAGGTAAGGAAACTCCCTCTACCAATGCAGGTCAGTACTTTCTCTTGCAATGTAGAATTTTAGGCTAACCAAATGCAAGTTTGAGACCAACCCACCAATAAATGCTAACCTCTGGAAAAAAAGGACATTTGTTAGCAATGAAACACCAATAAATCACATTTCCTACCACTGTTGATAAATTAAAGGGCAGTTTTACTGGGTTTATTAAATTATAAAAATAATTCTGAGCCTACACCTTCCTCCTCCAAAAGATTCTTCTCTGCTTCTTCTCCTCTCTTCCCTCTTGCTTCTTTATCTCTCTCTTGTATGGTAGCTGGGAAGTACAATTAATTAAGAGGCAACACGGGTTAATAGAGAGAGGGCTGACCGTGGAGTTAGGAAGACCTGGGTTTGAATCTTGCCTCTGACATATACTCACTCAGTGACCACGAAGAAGCCGCTGAACCTCCAAATCACCCAGGCAATTTTGTAAAACTGTAAGTTATGGGTAAGTTACTGATCTCCATAAGTAGAATGTTCCCCTACTGAGAGATCCCCATAATGATGAAGTATCAGGTGTGGAATAATAACAGAAAAAGTTAGGAGAATATCTCTGTTGATAATGTTAGAGGATATTAAAGAGATTCCTTTTCCTTCATGAGTACCATTGACCCTTAGTTTGGCCCTTTACTAAAACTATGACCCAGTATAGTATATAGGGAAGTATGCAGTACTAAGGAGTCAGGAGACCTGGCTTCCTGGCTTGGCTCTGCTACTGAATACTGTGATGGGCTTTGGCAAATTGCTTCACTTCTCTGTGACTTAATAGCCTTTTCTCCCAAATGAGAACTGAACTAGGTAATGTCTAAGGTAAGCTATAACAATTGGTGATTCGGCCTAAGAATTGAAATTACTGTACTTTTACACATGTATTACTGTAGTCTCATGGGATCCCTATGAGAAAGGGCATGTATTTTTTTCCACTTTGCTGGAGGGAACATCAAAGCACAAAGAATGAGAATTATCTGTTCATGGTAGGATATGAATGGACTAAAATCCTACGTCTCCTAACTGCCCATCCCCTCACCCCTCTAGACATTATGGTCTTTCCACTCTGCCATCCCATTGGTTATTTTTGCAGGTTGTTTAGGTGGGAATAGAGATGGAGAAAGGTGAAGTAATTGCATGAATGAGTTATTATTTTCTTTAATGAGTTCTATTTATTTCATGGTTAAATCAAGAGGATAACTGAATAATGCTGTAATTCTGTAAAGTACTATTTTTGAATAACAAAGCATTCTGTAAAGATTTTTTTTTGTTCCTGCACAAAAATTATATATGGAGAATAATAATGAAAACATAGAAGAAGTCTGCATATTTGTACAATGTAGGTATGTGATGTTACCATTAGAACTTTAATTACTGTATTTTCTGCCTTTTGTATGTTTTAATATGATAAAGCCTTCTGGCATCCAGGTAGGTAATTGTAATCCAATCATTAAAAAAGAATAAATGAAAAAATATGACTAGGAATTCATTCTTAAAGTATCAGAAGACATTTATTATTTATCATTATTAATGTGATCTTGTTAATAAACTATGAAAATGCATACACATAGCTTAATGAGCAACTAATTAATTTTCCCTTTCATCTGGAAGTCATCACTTCCCTTTCCAAATGAGGAAACAGACATGAAAAGGAGTCAACTGACTTTAGTAAGTGCTTATTGAATTGAATTCCCAAAGTGTTGAAGTTAATGAGTACAACAGAATTAGTGACTGAATCGCTAGCACAGTTGAGTCCTCCTGCCATACTCAGGTCTTGGATTCAGCTCCTTCCCTAAAGAAAGTGAAGCAATCACTTGATTGAAATTGATTGAAATGTCAATGTGGCTGGGCAACTATTTGGAACCCAAAGGATGAGGCTAAGAGAAAGAAATGTGTTTTACTCCATCCTCTAAAGTTTAAATTTACTTTGAAGAAGACTATTTGTTTACTGGGGCTGCTGGATGGCACAGTGGACAGAGAGCCAGGCCTATATCATTCCCTAGAATGATCCTGAGTTCAAACCTGGCCTGAAACACTTTCTAGTTGTATGACCTTGGGCAAGTCACTTAACCCTATTTGCCTCAGTTTCCTCATCTCTAAAATGAGTTGGAGGAGGAAATGGCAAACCATTCCAGTATCTTTACCAAGAAAACCCCAAATGGAGTCATGAAGAGTCAGACACAACTGAAATAACTCAACAGTGTTTGTTGGCTAAAGTATCTACCATTATTTCCTAGCTGAAAATACATGTTGGTATGACAAATTTTTAAACAGTTCCTGCCCTCAAGGAATTTATCTTCTAGGAATATAATAATTAAATAGAGAAGTAAATATGAGGTAACTTGAGGAGGGACAGATCATTAACATCTAAGAGAGAGGTTCCTAACCCTTTTTGTTTGTTTGTTTGTTTCATGGACTCTTTTGGAAATCTGGTGAAGCCTGTAGAATGGTGTCCTTTAACAATCTGATGAAGCCTATGGAGTAATAATCTCAAATATATAAAATAAAACAGAAGAAAGGAAACTGATTATACTGAAATCAAGTTATCAAAATATTTTTTTAAAAGTTCACAAACACTAAGTTAAGAACCACAGATTGGAAAACATTAAAGACTTCCTGGAAAATGGTATAAATTGAGATAAGCCTTGAAAGAAACTAAAGATTCTAAGCACAAGCAGTTAGGAAGGTCTCTTCCACGCTATTCCTCCCCACGAGTATTATTTCTCCTGACATATAGGCCGTTTGAGGGCAAGGACAGTCTTTGCTTTTGAATTCGTATCTTCAGTGCTTGGCACAAAGTAAACACTTAAATGCTTTTTCATTCATCCTTTTTTTCCTAATGTGGTTGAAAAGGTAGAACAGAGTTAAAGGAGAAATGAGACCTTATTCAGGTGAAAAGATCACAAAAAACATCTTGTACATGAGACTGTCTCAAAGCTCAAGCAAATTACACCCTATGGTACAAAAGAAATTTATAGATGTGGCATCAGAGTCAGTTTGGGTAATATGTGACAAATCTCAAAGAGTCCAAGAGTTCGAGAGGACTGTTATTGTTGTTGTTGAGTCATTTCAATGGTATCCAAATCTTTGTGATTCCATTTGGGTTTTTTTTTTTTTGGTAAAGATACCAGAGTGGTTGGCCATTTCCTTCTCCAGCTCATTTTTCAGAAAAGGAAACTGAGGCAAATAGGATTAAGTGACTTGCTCAGGTCACATAGCTAGGAAGTATCTTCAGCTGGATTTGAACTCGGGAATATGGGTCTTCCTGACTCCAGGCCTGGCATTCCATCCACTGTACCATCTAGCTGTTCCAGAAAATGAGAAAAGGACAAATGTCTTATTTTCTTTTTAATGGGCAAAGATAGATTCTGGAAACTATGTTGATCCTAAGTGAAATTCCCTAGAATGATTTATTAAACAGATGGTTAGTGAGCACAAAACAAATTACATAAAATAAATTTGTAGATGTGATATCAGAGCCAGTTTGAGTAATAGTTTTGAGAAATCTCAAAAGATATGAGAGTTCTAGAGGATTAGAAATGAACAAATATTGTCTCAATTTTTTTTAAATGGATAAAAGTAGAGTTTGGAAACTGTTAATCCTAAGTAAAAATCCTGAGAATAGTTTACTAAACAAATGGTTTGTCAGCACTTTGAAAAGAACAGAAATACAAAACAATAAAAAAATGAGTGTTGCAATGTTATCAAGAAAAATCTCAGTCCCAAAGAAGAGAAATGAGAAAACACCTTCCCCACTCCTTTGTAGAGGTGGTGGTGATGGGAGGTGGTCCTTGGGTGTGGAACAATACATATAGTCAGGTTTTTAATGTATTGTTCCATGGTGCTGATTTTTTCCCTCTTCTTCCTTTTCCTTTTTTAAATTCTTTGTTACATGGGATGGCTCTCTGGGAGGGAGAGGAATAATACAGGGGGAAATTCAGGTGACATGAAAACAAGATACATAAAAATTCAGTTTTTAAAAATGATAGAACGGAGTGATCCTTTCTAGCATTCATTTACTAGGAACGAATCATACCGAACTACTTTTTTTTTAATTAATAAGCAAGCACTTCCATGCTCTAGGCACTGTGCTAAACAATGAAGATCCAAAGACTAAAGTGAAAACAAGCCCTAAACTTAGCAAGCTCACATTCCAGTTTGAACAACAGACTATAGATATATAAGTATATACAAGATACAACATAAATAGAAGTTAACTTTTGCAGATATGGCAGCAGAAGCTGGGAGAACTGTTAAAGGCCTCCTGCAGAAGGAGATGCATGAGTTGAGTCTCACAGAAAGCCAGGGATTCTAAAAGGCTGTGGAAGAGTGTTCCGCGCTTAGGGATCAGCCTATAGAAAAGCAGGGAGTTGGGAAACGGAGCCTAGTGTGTGAAGAACAGCAAGTATGCCAATATGGCTGGACCATAGAGTGCATGGAGAACACTGGAAAGATACAAAAGGACCAGGCCGAAGAACTTTGAATGACAAAACAGAATTTACATTTGATCCTAGTGATAAAAGGAAGCCACTAGCATACAATAAGAATAAAGGCTGAGGGGTTACATGAATAGAAATGCACTTTAGGAAAATCAATCAAAATCGAAACCTAGTATCAGATGTGGACACTGCCATCAGCCAGTGATGCTCTGGAGCCCTTGTCAAAGATCTGGGTGACACTGGTGCCAGCAATATCAATGGGGAATCCAGATGTTCTGACTTTTCAATCTTTACAAAGGGAGAGACACAGAGAGAGACAAAAGCTGAGACAAAGAGATGGAGAGAGAAGAGAGAGACAGGACTTTTTCCCCACCCTGGGCAATTTCCTTTCAAGAGTACTTCGCTGATATATTTAACCCAACAAAACTATTGCTGGGTACATAATGAGACTCCTAGATATGTTTGCAGCTTTATCCATTGCTCCAGAGGGCATGGTGAATTCTAGATTTTTTCTGTGGTATTATATGCTTTCATCCAATGACCCAAAGCCCCCCCCCCATGATCCTTTCGGACTGATTTAAATCTTAATTCACACTAATTTACATTTGATTGATGAATTGATTTAATGGAGATGCTAGGTCTTCTGTATAAATTAGTAGATATTCAAATGAAAGGAGTACTGTAAATACTAGGTAACCTCTATATTTCTTTCCAATCTAATATTCTATGATTGCATGAATTATTAGTACTCTAGACGTCAACTACCATTTATGCCTTTGTTTCTATGGGAAAATAAGTTCTGAGTCCATAGTATCATAGAACCACAAAGTTAGATCTAAAATTGCAGCTAGAAGTCCTCTAATGCAAAGCTTTCATTTTATACATGAGGAAACTTAGACCAGGGGTCTCACCTAAGGTCAGAAAGTGTCAGAGGCAGAATTTGAATCCAAATCCTCTGATTCCAAATGTAGTACTGTTTCCTACCATCAAAAATACATTTCCTACCATTATAGTCGTAAAAATGAGAGAGTAATCATTTACTTGGTATTCAACAATCCTTTATGAAGCACTAATTCAGCTTCAGGTATTATTTATGGGCTGGGGATACAAAGACAAAAACCAAACAGTTCCTGTCCTCAAGGAGCTTACATTCTATTAAGGAGAGGAGCATGCTTCCAGATGGACCTTTTTTGGAACAGTCCTGGGCTTTTATTATTATAGGGAACCCTCAAGGAAGAAACCCCTTCTACCAATGAGGATGGTGTTACAATTGAATATTCACACAGTTACTAGGGGCTCTGAGACATTATCTATAAGGATCATAGAACCATGAATTTAAAGGTGAAAGAGACTTTGGAGACCTCTCATTTTACACACGAGGAAACTGAGGCTTAGAAAGGTTATGTGATTTGTCAAGCATCACACAGCCAGTGTGTGCCAGAGTTAGGACCAGAACCCACATCTTCTTGACTCCAAGTCCAGGACTCTAACCTTTACATCTCCCAGGGCTTCCTATGCTTCCTCTCAAAGATAAGTAATAAAATCTAGGCAAAGTAAATCCAAAGTAACTGTGGCAGGGGGGCACCAGAAATTGAAGGTATTAGAACAGGTCTCAAGTAGAAGGTGGAGTGTAGGAAGTTAGGATGTGGAAACGAAGTGGGAGTTAATTCCAGGCATGGGAGAACTTTATTTTATTTTATTGTATTGTATTTGTTAAGTAAGGTTTAAAAAAGTTATGGAGGTGGTAGACTAGATGTCACATAAGGGAACCACAAGGAAGCCAGTTAGATAGAAACAAAGGATATATGAAATAAACCTAGAAAGATAAGCTGGAAACAGAGGAATTTATGTTGTATCCCAGATGCACTAAGGAGACCCTGAACCTTCTTGAGCAGGGGAATGATGCAGTTAAGCCCATGGTGGAGAAATGTCATTTTGACAGCTGTGAGGACAACAGACTAGAGAAAGCAGATAATTGAAGCAGGGAGACCCAGTTGTGAAGCTATTGAGGGAACTCACCTTCTGGCTTTGAGTCATCATTGATTGCTCTGTTGGCAGGGAGTAAGGAATTGTGCAGACTGAGCCATGACAGAAGTCATTTGTATATACAGGACTTTCACAAGTAAGCTCTTTGGAAGGAAGGGATTGCCCATATAATGTTCATCTGTCTTTTATTTCATTGTAATTGGTTGCATATGTGCCAGAGATTAGTCTTATATGGAAATTGATCAGGTTTCAATGAACCTAAGAATTTGCACATCTATTACTCATAATAGTCACTTAAATTTATAAAGCACCTGTTCTCTTAATAGCTTAAAATGTATTTATGTGCATTTCCCCATTTTTCTTCATAAAAATCTTATCGAGTGAGGAAAGATGAAATAAGGATTCAATTCAATTCAATAAACATTTATTAAAACATCCACATAAGTGACTGAGAAAGTAACATCCCTTACAAATACCCGAAGAGTGAGCACTAGAATCCAGATCTTCCATTGATTGGGCAAATAATTTTATTTCCTCATACAAAAAATAAGGACTTCTCTTTTTTCTTTTGGTTGGCTTAGATCTATGGTTTCATTTGTATAGTCCAGTGAAGAAACTCAGCTTTACCAATCTATGCAAGCAATAGCTTGACAATTTGTCTTCTCAGAATGTTGCCTGGGACATTGAGAGATTAAATGACTTGCCCAAGGTAACATAGTCACACTTGAGCATATGTCATCCTTACCCAGAATCCCATTCTCTAGCCATCACACCACTCTGCTTCACCAAGAGAGAGAGAAGTAGCAATATGTAATTTTGTTTTCATAAATGTTCTAATGGTATAAAAAAGACCTACTTAATTTCCTTACACTTGGAAAAATAAGAACACTAGAAGGGGTATCATCTGGGGGCAATATATACATACATATATATGTACATATATGCCTGCTATTTATTCCTTTAAATTTGATGTTCTGTAGTATATTACACAGATGGATAAAATAATTGCTTTCAGTAACTGAATAAAAATATTGATATGTAGAAGTGTCTTCTGTAGGCTCAGTGAATGCGTCATCAGAAAAACTTCAAGAGCAGACAGGACAATGGGGATAATTTGCACCTTATTTGTTCCCATATGCTTTTAATTTCTTCTCTTAGGTCTCTACAGAGGCAGTTAAATGGAACAGTAGAGGGAGAGTTGGACTTGTAGACAGGAACAATAACATCCGAATCCTACCTTAGACCCATACAGGCTATGTGGCCCTGAGCAAGCCACTTGGGTAAGTCACTTTGAGGCACAGCCTCAGTTTTCTCATCTGTAAAATGGAGATAATAATAGTACCTATCTTAGGGGGTCGTTCTAAGGATCAAATGATATCATATATACAATGTGCTTTGCAAAAGTTAAAGTACTATATAAATGCTAGCTATTATTATTAGTTTAAAACTTTGGGTGCCATGTAGCTTGGCAATTATTTGTATTTGGCAATATCTATTAAAAATATAATCCTAAGTTTTTTGATGGATCAATACAATGTCAGGGTGATTTATTTGTTGTATTTTCAAAGATATCCTGAAGTCTATATTTGTTGACCAACAAGCAAGCTATGGGAATAATCCAGGAATAAGGTGATGAGAGTCTGTACCAGGATAGGGTTTATTTGAGCAGAAAGAAGGGGAAATCCATAAGAGATGCTATGAAAGTAGAAAAGACTTGACAACCGGTTGGCTATGTGGGGTAATGTAGGCATGTCTTGGTGTAGTAGACAGAAGACCAGTATCAGAATCAGGAAAATCTGAATTCAGGTTCTACCTTTGATACAAACTGTATGATCTTGGAGAAGTCATTTAACTTTTCAATGACCTAGGAAGTACTCTTTCAGTTCCAATTCTAAGACTGATGCATTACAGATGTGCATGGAAGTTTCTGTATTGGGATTTCCATCAATCATATATCTGAACATTATCATTATCATTATTATTAATCCTAATATTAATAAATAATAAGCTCAAAGATGGTATGAAATATATAAAAAGAAAGATTATCCTTCTGTGTTTGGTGCAAATGGGGCTGAATATATGCAACAATACAACTCTGACTTCCTAAAGTCAATTAAGCATTTGAGCAAAGACAATAATCATAGTGACAACTGTCATTTATAAAATGCTTCAAACTTTGCAAAGCACTTTATAGACATTATCTCATCTAATCCTCACAACAACCCTGTAAGTAGATACTAAGAGTATTCATATTCTCATTTTATAGATACAGAAACTGAGACTGTAAGAGATTAAGTAGTAAGAATCTAAGGCAGGATTGGAGTCCAAATCTTCCTAACTCCAAGTCGATTGCTCTATCTAAAATATAACACTGCTTCTTGAAGAAACGGACAAGTAGAGGAAGAGATTCTATTTTGTTTTTCCTCACTGTACTAATGCTAGAAAAAAAACTCTATGTCAGTTTCATTATACCTGTAAAAGAAGGACACTTCAGGGAAGCCATGTGAGAATGCTGAATCAAAGCACTGGGGTTTCTTCTGAGCTCCAGCTATTTATACTCTGACCTCAGCCAGAAGACCTTGAGCTTCTCTGATCTTGGTTCATCTATTTATAGACTGGGGACAAAGTCTAATTTCATAAACTAAAGGGGCTGAATTACTAGGTATTATTTAGCTTTATGCTATGGTGACCCCAAATGACAGTATCTTGTACCTTATACAATAATGTCTGTTGATTTGGTGTGTTTGTTGCTGGCACTGCTCATTAAATATCTGCATGGAATTGTCAGTGTTTTGAGGTTATTTTCTTGTTATAACATACATCCCTGCTCTCCCCATCCAACTCACCCATAGTAGCTAGAACCTACATTCTTTCAGAACAGGGATTCTTCATTTTTGTCTTTTAGAGCACCCCAAAACAGAGTTATTCATCACCTCAAGAATATATTACTTTTATTAGGGTAATGATTCCTCCATTCAGGCAAATGGTAATCCCTCCATTAATCAATCAACAAGTATTTATTAAGTTCCTATTATATGTCAACTGCTTGCTAGGTATTAAAGGTACAAAGACAAAAATCAAACAGTTCTCACCTTCGAGAAGCTTACACTCTACTGGGGGAGACATATACAGATACAGGCATATATAAAATATAATATTAAATATGTGTATATATATAATTTTTAAGCAAAATAAACAAAAGGTCAGGAAAGGAGATCACTAGTAGCCTTGGGCATTTCCATGCTTCTCTCTCAATTTGGTATTCATGATTTTCTATGTCCTCCCTCCTCCCCATTATATTTCCAATGGGTTAAACTTCTGAAGAACAGGCCTATATAAATTTAGCTAGGCCTGGCCCTGGACAAAAATATATAGGCCATCACAGAACCTCCACCTGATGCCTTTCTAACTTAGTAGGAACCTGCCAGAGCTCGTGCTTGTGAACCCAAGGTCACCTCCAGGGCACCATGAGTTATTGGAGGAAGACATCAGAGGTGGTCAATGGTATGCAATAATTATCTGAACAGAGTCAACTGGAAATTTTAAAGGCTTTATTGCCTTCTAACTTAGAGACAGAGGCAAGAATAGGAACTATTGGTTATGAAGAAGAATACTAAGAAAACCACCAAAGTGATTTGGTCACTAAAAACAGAAGATTAGGTGCTGCTTTTCATTCTGGAAAATGATTTTTTGAATGATGCTGACAGCATCTGCATCTGTTAGTCTCAGTCACCTTTCATCTGTTCCTAAAAGTTGAAATTCTGATCCCAAAGCAAATCTGGCTGAAAGGGACCACTTACCCATTGTGAGTTTTCAAAGCCACAAACCCCTTCTTTTTATGAGTCCTTTGCAATAGGAATATATAGACTGTGACACTGGATTAGTTCCTCATTGATACTTTAGTATCTATTAGTGATTCCTTGGGTGACTACTATAACAAAAACTTC
The DNA here is from genome assembly GCA_028646595.1 of Phalanger gymnotis. Taxonomy (NCBI): domain Eukaryota; kingdom Metazoa; phylum Chordata; class Mammalia; order Diprotodontia; family Phalangeridae; genus Phalanger; species Phalanger gymnotis. The sequence goes on from CM053627.1 coordinate 127,395,882, forward strand.
AAATAATCTCCTCTTAATGGGTGTATTATCCATTTCTTACAAATCTAAAACTTTAGTATCTTCATATTATGAGTTTGTACCACACTTTTTGGGGGAATGGCTTTCATGTTTCCTCTCCACTATGTATAGAAGTTGGTTCAGGAATAGGAGAGATGGCTAGATTGCCTTTGGCAATTATCTTTTTTATATCAGTATTTGTCTGGTGATGTCGTATCACTGTGAACCATGGAACACTAAAATCTTCTCAGAATTAATGAAGAACTGTTTCAACAATCCAACTAGCAGCTGTTGTGGGGGTGAAAGACCAACATAAGCCCAACAACAAGAATGCTACCAGCACGCTGCAAAAGCAAATGTTCTTTTGATCTGATTAACTAAGGAAAGCTACGTTAAGGGGTTCACAAGCTTACTTTAATTCAGCATACAAATATCATTCACTTAGTTCAGGGGAAAAGACCAGCACAATGAACTTCAGAGCAAATTACAAACAAATTACAAACATCAACAGACAGACCAAATACAGATTCATAGTTACCAACATCTAAGCCCGGGAGCTCATGAAAGGGGCTGGCTCAGAGTCACACGCACCACCACTGCTGTGGGTAAGAGCTCTGAGGAAGATAAAGCCAACCCCTGGTTTTATATCTTTTTCAGCATCGGGGGTGAGTCACACATGCAACTCACCCATGTGACCGAAAATCATCACAAAGAGGCAACTTAAACCCACGTGGTCTAAGAGCCTCTGATGTCCCAAACCTATCACTCAAACTCATGTGCAAACTAGGCCCTCCCCTGAGTTAGCCCCACCTTAGTTACCAATCCACACCCACATAGGTTTTACACCTAATAGGGGTTTGGGCCTAGGGCTTAGCACCTAGTAAGGCTCAATGAAATACACTGAATTACTCAAAGGAAACAAAAGCCAACTAAGTGCTAAGAGCCCATTTTCCTTACCAGCACAAGGACTGGACTTTAAGAATACCTCAAAGGACCAAGCTGCATCACTTGATATATCTGTTCTTTACAGGTAGAACAACATGAGAGCCATGTTTCAAGAACATGGTTAATGGAACATGGTTTCAGAAAAAAACCATGACATGACATCCCTAGGAAAATAAAGATGACAAGAGTGTACAATAGAGAATCTGTAGCCTAAGAAAAAAGTGAGAAGGCGGGTGCAATAGTCCAAGCTAAGACAATACCAGCCTAGCTCATGATAGTAACAATGGAATTGAAAAGGAGTCAAAAAGATATAATACAGGAAAATTTACCCCCCTAGCGACAGGATGGATGTTGTGGTCAAGGAAAAGGGAGGAGTTAAAAGTAGAACTGAAGTTTCTAGTCTGGATATCAGGGAAAATGCTGCTACTACTGACAGAAATAGGAAAAATGCCCTTTGGGGGGAAGGTGAACTCAGCATTAGGCTTGTTAAATCAAAAGGGATCGCTGTATAATATGTAGAACACGTCATAAGCTTTGTTGCCCAATCCAGTAGGGCCTTCATGTTGGTTTATTTCATAAAATTTAAGTCTCAGTCAATAAGTAGCATACTTTTCTGTCATTACTTTAGCTCTTTGCAATGGGAGCTAAATGGAAACACTGTGAGCCTTATGCTGATGTGCTCTCTAAGAACATTCAGAGAAATTATTCACTTTGAGCACTTAAAATGAATGAAAATAAAAACCTTCAAAATAGCATTTCTCGGGTAATAAAATAACCCTGTGAAATTATCATCTTCCAAGAAAACTGCCTGCTCAGCTGAGAAGTAATGGGCCAATGATGACCTGGATGAATATTTATTCAGGCCATGCTCTCTGCAACCAAGTATAGGTCTCCATAGGACAAGGGCCACTCAAGAAATGATGCTGAGATGGTCAAGAACATATCAATAGGTCCTCAGAAATAATCTTCAGTTCAACATTCTGACCTTGTACAAGAAGGGCTATTAGCTTCTTGTGAAAAGCTCATTTTTATTTAAATCCAACAAACCAATCATTTTGTATGGAGAGTTGTATTTATAAGAGTCAAATCTCACTAGAAAGCTTGTCCTTGGGTTCCTTGCTGTGGAACCACCAACCAGCTAAAATCTCATTAAGACTTCAAAATCATATATTTTGAGATGTAAGGAATTTTGACAAATGCAAGTTGAATCCCCTCATTTTACACATGAGGAAAGTGAGACCAGAGAGGGAAATTAACTTGCCCCAAATCACGCAGGCAATACTCCAGTCCTCTGACTCCATTTCAAGTGATCCTTTTATTCTACTATACTATTCTACAACTTCCTTTTGGATCATAGATTGCATAGTAAAATATCTTTAAGAGGAAAGTACTTTAAGAGGCCATCTAGTCCAACCCTTTCATCTTATAGATAAGGAAACTGAGGCCCAGAGAGGTTGTATGATTTGCCCAAAGTTACATAAGATGGACCAGATCCCAAGTCTTCTGACTCTTACAGTCAATGCTCTTTCTATTATAGCAGACTGATCCAGCAATCTGATACAGCTAACACTGAATTCAATTCTAAGACAAATAATGTTACAATAAGTTTTAATTCCAATACTACTGTATATTCTTGCAAAATCAGAACGTTTCAATATTTAGGCCACTTAACATCTCTAGGCCTCAGTTTCCTGGAACTAAAAAAATGAAGTTGGATTAAATGTCTCCTAATGTCTCTTTCTACTCAATCTAGGAACTATGGTTCCGTAATCTCATCTATTTAGGTATTCCCTTCAATGGTTGCCACTCATCTGAAGCTTGTTTATCCTTGATACCTATCTTTCCTGTCTTTGCATAAATTCACTCTAGTAGGTCCAGCCAAGGTGCTGAGGACTTCCTCTCATTCTCTTTGGGCAAGATACCCATGGATCACATTTTACATCTACTGAGAGCTTTTGCAAAAATGATCACACTCTCCTACTCAAGATTGTCAGCTTAGCAGCACTAATAGATTGAGGAGAGAAGGAAAGAGGTTAATAAATCTTCTAGAATGTGGGTCTTAAACAGGATGTTTCCTGAATTGGTCCAAGAGAAAGATGCTCAAAAGTATTTCACATTGTTGCAGGATTTGGCTGTTAAACAACAGCAACAAATCAAGCTCCCTAAAGGTAAATATTCTTTCTTCTTCTCTTTACCAATTTCCTGGCTTTTTTCCCTTTCAATAATTATGCTCCTCCCTCAGTTGTAACTAGAAATAACAATTTTTATGTTACACTAAAAAGGGATGCCAATAGGGCATTCCTACAAAGGTAGTGATTACTGCAGTTTTATAGAACATTCAGAGGTTTGGGGACCTTCTCCATATGGAACCAAGTCATTACCTGATGATTGTGCTACCACCAGCATATAGTCATCATAGAAGCTCCATTTAATGGCTATATTTTGGGCCCTCCTGGCTCAGAGTGAATGTCAATGGTAATTTCCCTTTTGACTGGCAACCTTGAGGGACTTCCCCTCCCAGTTTGATTTTTTTCCTCTTTTTTCTAATTGAAGGGGTCACCTTTTGACTCACTTCTTAAAGAAGCCTATCAGTGAATGGGCGTAATCTCACTCAAAGTGAGAACCTGAAAAGGCCTTAATTTAAAAGGGGCAGAGTCTCCCATTGCATCCTGGGCCATCTCCAGTCATCCTAATGAATATCAATCCACTGGACCCAGATGGCTCTGGAGGAGAAAGTGAGGCAGTGACCTTGAACAGCCCTCCCTCACTCAAATCAAAATCAACTGTAAGTCATGTCATCATTTTCCTGATGACATGGTCTTCTTTGAGAATGAAGGACAAACACAAAATAGTCATCAGCAAAAGTTAGACAGAATCATAGGCCATGATGTGGTCAAAAATTATCATCTAATCAGAGAGGAAGTAGATTCTTCCTACTGGACTCGGTTGTTCATACCACCATTCCTAAGCCTGAAGAATACAGAGAAAAAGTTTTTTTTCTGAAGTAATTTGTGCCCAAAACCATAACAGAATTTTTTGAAGGATCTATTTTATTTGATTATTTAAAAGAAATAAGCAAACATAAATAAAGATTAGGGGTCTTCATAGCCTCGGCTTCATTAATCATCTGATCTGCACTGATTCTGAGAAAAAGAATAATGTTGAGAAGAGCAAATTACACATGCTCTCAAAAAAATGAAATAAGTCAGTCTCCCTGATAGTTTTCTGTAGTGTTCACTCAAGCCAGAAAGTACAAATTCTAGCTTTTTCAAAGTAGCCACGGCATTAACAAGTTTCTCTCACATCTTACATCATTCAGTGTTTATTCAGCAGTATCTTTTTTTTCTGAGCCTGTCCAAATGAATAAACAGTATATTTATTTCCCTTTCTTCACCCATACACTTGTCAGCAAATAATGTAGTTTCTGTTATTTTAAATCTGACCAATATGCAATGGGTTTAAAATGTCTAGATGAGATTTCTTCACCATTCTTATCCATGAAAGCCACTTTTGTATAGTGGATAGAGTATAAATGCTGAATCAGACAAAACTAAGATTATCCCGCCTTATAGGGACACTTACTAGCTTTGTGACACTAGGCAAGTCACTTGACCTCTCAACTTAAGTTTCCTCACCTGTAAAATGGGGATAAGAATAGCACTAACCTCAGAAAGTTGCCATAAGGATCAAATAGGATTATATTCATATACTT
>CM053627.1:127401035-127426990 GCA_028646595.1 Phalanger gymnotis
AAAAAAAAAAACCTCATAATAACAACAAAACAAAAGGTAAAGCCAGTGACTACCAAATCTTTGAAGGATCTGAAGCCCAGAGCAAGAATTTTTGGATAATATTTTAAAATAATTAATAATAGCTAGCATTTATATAGCACTTTTAAGAACTTTATGTGTCATCTCAACCTGTTAAGAATCGGAGTGGGAATTTGCACTTGTGTCTTCCTGAACCAAGTCCAGCACTCTGTCTACTAGGACATCTAGGTCATCAACAATGGAGACTAACACAGTGAGGTCAAAAGAATGCTTAGGAGAGGGGCCATGGCCCAGGGGAAGAGCACTGCATCTGTGGTCAGAAGTTCTACAGCCAGGCCTTACCTTTGCCACTTACAACCCGTGTTACTTTGAGTGAGTTGGTTCACCATTTTGTGTCTCAATTTCCTTATTTAAAAAAAATATGGAGCCAAAGTTCCTCGAAAGATTCCATGTAAATGTACAGTGGTGGGAAGAAATCCAAACTTTCAGGATTCTAGGCATATGGCATTTCCAATATGTTCTAGAAAATGGTCGCCAGATATGTTTTTAAGGAGGGGGTGGTAGGGTGGAGAGAAGGGGACAGAGAGAGAGGAGAGCAGCAGAGGTAAGGCACAGAATGAAACATATGAGGTGTTACAATTATACAAACAATTTTGCCCATGAAACTGTTCACTAATGGAAAAAAGTTAGAGGTTCTAAAATTTTAGAGGAAACCGGTTACTGAAGATATAGAAAGGCATTTTTATAGTCTGGGAAGAGTTATTTTCCTTCCTATAGTTAGGAAGAGTTTTCTAATTTTTTTTTTTGCAGAGGGAGAGACCTGTGATTTCATCATCTTAAGGAGTGCCATCTCCCCTACAGATCTGTGCCTTCTCTGAAAATTAAGACATTGAGGTACACCTGAGAAATTAAATGATATGCCCAAGATCATATAGCCTCTATCTGTCAGTGGTAGAACATGAACCCATGTCTCTTTACCCTGAGGTCAACTCTCTAACCACTCTGCAACACTGTCTCCCTTCCTAACAATTCTGGGGATGGGCAAAATTGTGAGGTTAAAATCTTATCATTTTGTTTTATGAACCAAGTCGTATTTAAAAAGTAGGCAAACAGAGGGATTACATATCTCCAGTAACCCTATGGCAAAAATCAATCATCGAGAAAGGAATTTTTTTCATCTCCATTCCAGGGTGTTAGATATTCCAAAAGAGAGGGAACAGTCAGTCTAAAAGCAAAAGACAGCCTGCATCGTTCATGAGTACCAAGGTAATGACAAGAGATCAAGATGATAGGTGTCAGAATACGCGTAACAACACAGCTGAACTCTCTCAACATTCTCTTCCAAATAACTTTAATATAACTCCTCAAATCAAATTTTGGAGCTGCAGACACAACGAAAGGTCAGAATGAAACATTTTTCCAGCTTAAGGCAATTTAAGAGGTCAACAGGAAAGATCTATGTCACCAGTAGTGGGCCGCAGAGGTGGCCATGATAACAACAGCAATAGTTGCTACAGCAGCCCCTTCTGGAGCTCTTAGTCCAGAGACAGTAAGGGGGTTGGGCAACTGGTCAGAAAGAGATTTCAGGGGACCCTTTGCTGACAATGGATGCAGCTAGTTCTGAATGACAATTCTATTTCCTATACTCCATTGCCCATATTGGGTCCCAGTTCCAGGGTGGAAAGGAGAGCATGTGGTAGGTTACAAGGGAGCTGGGGCTCTGGTCACAGTTCCAAGGAAGAGAGGAGTGCTAGCACTTGTGGCTGTAGGGAAACAGGGGCCCTTCCTACATAAAGACCAGGGTGCAGACCAGGGAGAACTGACTACATCCCTCCACAGATCATACCACCCTGGAAGCACCCAAAACTTGCAGACTCCCAAAACTAGTTCTGAAAACAGCAGTATGAAAAAGCCTGAAATTCGGGACAATGCCTTCCCCTCATCCAGGTGAGCAGAGCCCAACTTTAACATAAAGTTTAAAGTCAAGAAATAAGCTGGAAAAGATGAGCAAACAGGAAAAAAAAAGAACATGTCCATAAAAAGCTACCATGGGGACAAGGAAGACCAAGACAAACTCAGAAAAAGATGACAATGTGAAAACAGCTACAAAGAAAGCCTCAAAAAAAAAAGCTAATGGACCCAAGCCCAACAAGAATTTCTAGAAGAGTTAAAGAAAGCAATAAAAATGGTAGAGAAAACATTGGGAAGAGAAATGAGAGTGATGCAAGAAAATTATGTTTTCTTAATTAATTTATTTTTTAAGAAATTTTTATTTAACATTTTTAGTTTTCAGCATTGATTTTCACAAGAGTTTGAATTACAAAATTTCTCCCCATTTCTACCCTCCACCCCAATCCAAGATGGCATATACCCTGATTGCCCCATTCCCCAATGCAAGAAAATTATGAAAAGAAAAATAACAGCTTGGGTAAAAATGGCACACAAAAGTGAAGAAAAGAAAATCTTAAAAAAACAGAATTGTCCTAATAGAAAAAAAGAGGCACAAAAATTCAATGAAGAAAAGAACTCCTTAAAAAGCAGAATTGGCCAAATGGAAAAAAGAGGTACAAAAGCTCACTTTAGAAAATAATTACTTAAAAATTACAATTGAGCAACTGGAAGCTAGTGACTTCATGATTCATTACAAATCAAAAGAATGAAAAAAATAGAAGAAAATGTGAGATATCTCATTGGAAAAACAAATGACCTGGAAAATAGATTGGAGAGATAATTTAAGAATTATTGGACTCCCTGAAAGCCATGATTAAAAAAAGCCTAGATACCATTTTTCAAGAAATTATTGAGGAAAACTGACACAATATCTTAGATCAAGAGGGAAAAAAGAAATTGAAAAAGTTCACCAATCATCTCCTAAAAGAGATACCAAAATGAAAACTCCCCAAAACCAAATTCCAGAGATTCCAGGTCAAGGAGAAAATATTGTGAGGATTGAGAAATAATTAAAATATCATAAAGCCATAGTCAGGATCACACAAGATTTAGCAACTTCCAAATTAAAGGATCATAGGGATGGGAATATGATATTCCAGAAGGCAAAGGAGATAGGATTACAACCCAGAATAATATAACTAGCAAAACTGAGCATAATCCTTCAAGGGAAAAAATGGACATTTAATGAAACAGGGAACATTCTTGATGAAAAGACCAGAACTGAATAGAAAATTTGACATTTAAATACAAGATTCATGAGGAGCACAATAAGGTAAACATGAAAAAATAATCATAAGGGATTCAATATAGTTAAACTGTTTACATTCCTACTGGGAAAATTATACAAATAATTCTTAAGAACTTTATCATTATTAGGGCAGTTTAAAAAAGTTTACATAGATAGAAGTCTGGCATATGAGTTGATTGTGTTGGGATGATTCAAAAAAATGAAGGATGAGAAAGAGCGGTGCACTAGGGGAAGGGGACAGGAAGAGTAGACTGGGGAAAATTTTCTCCCATAAAAGAGACTTCAAGGAAGAGCTTTTGTGGTGGAAAGAAAAATGAGGGAGAGGGGTACGAGGAAATGCTTGAGCCTCATTTTTACTGAAACTGGTTCAAAGAGGAAAGAATAAAAATACACACCCAGCTGAGTTTAAAAATCTGTCTTACCCAATAAGGAAATAAGAGGGGAAAGGGATAAGTTATAGCGAAGGAATGATGCTAAAAGGAAGGACAGATTAAGGGAAGCAGTCAGTGGTCAGAAATAAAATAGACTTTTGAGAAGGGACAGGATAAAGTAAGAGACAGAAGGATAAACAGAAGAAAATAGAACAGAAATACAGTTAGTATATTTCTATACTGTGTATTCTGTATTGAGAAATACACAGTATATTTCTACAATTGTGAATGGGAATGGGACGAGAATACCCATAAAAACAGAAGTGGATAGAAGAATGGATTACAAACCAGAATCCAACAATATGTTGTTTACAAGACACACACTTGAAACAGAAACACACAGAGTTAAAATAACGGGCTGAAGCAGAATCTGCTATGTTTCAGCTGAAGTAAAAAACAGCAGGTGTAGCAATGATGAACTCAGACAAAGCAAAAGCAAAAATAGACCTAATTAAAAGAGATAATCAGGGAAACTACATTTTGCTAAAAGGTACCATATATAATGAAATAATATCAAAAAATTTTACAGCATGTTTCTCTGATAAAGGCCTCATTTCTCAAATATATAGGGAACTGAGTCAAATTTATAAAAATAAGAGGGATTCTCCAATTGCCAAATCATCAAAGGGTATGAAGAGACAGTTTTCAGAAGAAGAAATCAAAACTATTTATAACCATATGAAAAAATACTGCAAATCACTGTTGATTAGAGAAAGGCATATTAAAATAACTCTGAGATACCACCTTATACCTATCAGAAATGACAAATGCTGGAGAGAAGGAGAAAAAATAGGTATACTGATGAAATGTTGGTGGCATAGTGAACTGGTCCTTTGGCACTATTCCCAAAAGACTATAAAACTGTGCATACCTCAGCAATACCACTACTAGGTCTATACTACAAAGAGATCAAAGAAAAAGGATAAGGACCTACATTTACGAAAATATTTATAACAGTTCTTTTTGTGGTGGCAAAGAATTGGAAATTATCAATTGGGGAAAGGCTGAGCAAGTTGTAGCATATGATCATGATGGAATACCATTGTGCTATAAGCAATGACAAGGGAGATGGTTTCAGAAAAAAACAATATGGCAAGACCTATATGAACTTATTACGCAAAGTGAAATGAGAATAACCAAAAGATCATTGTGCACAGTAATGACAATGTTGTAATGATGATCAACTCTGAAAGACTTGGCTACTTTCTTACCAAGACTGTACAATAATCCAAGACAATCCCAAATAACTCACGATGAAAAAATCCTATCTGCCTCCAGAGAGAGAACTGAGGAACTCTGAGTGCAAATTGAAGCATAATTTTCTTACCTTTTTACTTTTAATTTTGCAATATGGCTAATGTGGAAATGTTTTGATTTCTTATGTATAATTAATGAATATCATTTTGCTTACCTTCTCACAGTGGGTGGGGGAGAGATATGAAAAGGGTGGGAGAGAGAGAATGAATTTAAAAAGAATGTTAAATACATAATTTTTTGAAAAGAGAGGGATCAAGAGGATGGTCAGATCCTCAACAAGTATAGCCCTTATGGAAAATTTCCATGGGATATGGACAAAAATAGCATTGGATGAAAAAGTATGGTTGGATTTGTGGTCTGTGCCACTGGAAAGGCCCCTCACATTAATGAGATCATTAATCCATTGATGTATTAAAATAAAATAAAAGCAGTTATATGTGTGTGTGTGTATGTGTGTGTCTAAAGATATGTGATTCTCCCTTATTCACAGGGGATAGGAACTACTAAGAGAGAAATCCAAAGCATTCCTAATACAATAAGGTTCATATAGTAGACCATGTTTCTTTTCCAAATTCTCCATTTTAATGTCCTTCTACTTATTATTACATGATGGAGGAAAACTTCTTTATTATTGAAATTTTGCAATTTTCCCAACCAGGGAGAGCAGCTAATCTCCTTTATAACAAGGAATATGTGTCCCCAGCCTCATATCATCTCTAGACAGTAGCAGCAGCCATTGGTTCTTAGGATCAGGGCTACTTGTAGCATATTAGAAAAGAGGAAGTAACTGAAGCTACAATATAACCATTACTGGGAATTTCAAAATTTGAATTTCTCAACCTAGAGAATTTCCTTCATATATACACACACAGTGCGACAAAAAGATAATAAACTTTTTAAAATTCCCTAAGTTAGAAATCCAAATGAGTACTATCCCAATGGAAGTATCACCTAAGGAGACTAGATTTAATCAACAGCAAACCATTTTGGGATAGCTTCTCTAGGAAGCCTTTAGAAGCAATTAAAAGAGGCATACAAGGGAATCAGCAGCATTTATTTGATTGGTTGTTTTTCTTTTATGTTTTAAATCCAAAAAATATATTTGCTCCCCTCGTTACCCACCTTTGAATGCCTTTACATGTTTCAAAAAATCAAACTCAATTTCAAAAGATGAACACTCATCATGATTGAGGATCTTCCAAAGAATAAGCTGCAGGCATATTTTGACTACAGCTGGAATGTGCATTTTGCCTTCCATGGTGACTATTTTAAGGGGGTCAATATTTGCTTGGATGCATGAGTCTTGGTATGTACATTTAGGTCTCACTGCTTTATAACCACATCTTATAAACTGCTAACTAAGTAAGAAAGGATAATCTATCAACAAAGGCTCTATAAAGAATTTTCCTAAATTGGGCAGCTTTAATCAGATGCAATCCAATTTTACTCGAAGACAGATTCAGCTGCCATAAGAGGCCTTTGAACTCTCAGATGTATAGATACAACAAGCCTAAAAAAGCTGATTTTGCTGAAGCTCTTGAGCCAACAGGAAAACATTATAGCTAATTCTTTATAATAGAGTTAAATAAAGGCTGACTCTGAGATCCCTTTCAGCTCTATATCTATGATCCTATAAGTTTCATGGAACTTACAGCATAGGATGGAGATGAGTCACAAAAACAGAAAGCTATGAAACATGATATCACATAAATGTACTAGATTTATAAAATAAAGTGTCATGCGAGGTCAGTGGGAGAGTGGATAATATTTTAAATATCAGAATCAATAAGGCAAAGTCATAACAGCATAAATGAACATGGCATGGACATAGAATAATGAGGCTGGAAGGAAAACATGCCAGTATTTGAAAGTCTGTCTGAAGATTTCTTAAGATTTTTACTTTTGAGTCACAAACGCAGAAAGCTATGATGTATGATACCACATAAATGCACCAGAGATGTATAAAACAGAGGCACATGTGAAGTTAGTGGAAGAGTGGATGGTATTCTAAACATCAGAATCAATCAGGCAACATCATGATAGTAGAAATGAACATGGTATGGGTATAAAATAATGAGGAGGAAGCCATGTAGCATAGAGTGGAGAGGCCCCCAATGGGATGCTTCCTTTCATGATTATCGGTTAAAATAAATTAATCTAAGTGAAATATAATTTGTTTTTAGAAAAGGATAATATAGTAAGAACAGTTAGTCCAAAAATCACCCCAGAGATTTGTGGCAAACTCTCCTACCAGTCCATTCAGAGTTCAGACAAAAATAACCTGAAGTTTAGAGAGCTCTTGTTATAAAGAGCATCATTCCTGGTTGCTGGAAGGCTTTTCTTGACTTTTTTGGGGGTACTCATAAAGTCCTCCCTGGGTACAATGTAGTATATCTGCTGGACTCCTTGCAGAACCCAGCAGAACCTCTGAAACCTAACTTTTCTCATCACAAGGACAAGTCTACCCTCACCTCCCAATGCAGAAACTGCTGTCAGCTATTCCAGATATACTGGCAGCATACAGGAAGTTCAAAATATTCTAGCTCCTTTGAAGCTCACAAAGACCTCCTCTAGTCAAACTGAAGTGAGGGAATGACAGGGAGTAGGAGGGATTGGAACCAAGTCTGAAACTGAGGCCAAGCCTCTTCCTCTCACCCTTCCCCAAACAATTTTTCTGCAAGGGTTTGGCTGGAAACTTCCATGAGGGAGCTTCCAAATGTTTCAGTCATGCCTGGGCTCCAAAAGGGTTTATAATTTTGTACAAAACCCACAAGTCACAACCTCAATAATCCAAACGTACTTCCTGTGTAAATGTCATTTCATTTAATCCAATGATTTGCGAGGATGTCTAAATTGATCAAAGGTTTTTCAGAACCTTTTATAGAGATTCTGATTAAGTGATTGATTCAAAGGAGGTGTTTAAGGCCTAGTTCACATTTGTGTTTGATTGATTCAATCAAGAATTCCAGGTTCTTAGGAATTGTTGAGGTAGAAGTATGGGGTATCTCTTTCATACTATGCTTCAATTTTGTCGCATCAAATATTTTAAGTGAGTGGACCACTCAATGGGCTTTTGAAATCTTTATAATGGAGAGTTGCAATTGGAACATTTTCTTAATCAATTCATTTTGGTTAAGGACTCTGAAGAAGGTATGGTAAGTGTGGACATGTCACAGGCCCAGCCCTCTATATTGCTGACTTTAGGTAGTTTACAAATACACTGCCACCCCAGGCTCAAGAATACCTAAAAATATTTTGACTATGCCCCAAATCGAACTAGAAATTCAATAGTGTGTTGTTGTTCAGTAGTTTGTCAATAATGTCTAATTCTTTGTGACCCCATTTGGGGTTTTCTTGGCAAAGATACTGGAGTAGTTCCTTTTCCAGATCATTTAACAGATGAGAAAACTGAGGCAAACAGGGTTAAGTGACTTGCCTAAGGTCACATATCTACTAAGAGTCTGAGGCCAGATTTGAACTCAGGAAGATGAGTTTTCCTGACTCCAGGCCCAATCTTCCACTGACTGCACCACCTAGCTGCCCATTCATCAGTGTAGAGAGAGCCAATTTCTATGGCCTGGCTCAACAGGCTGATGGGATGCTGGCATTTCTCTCCAGTGGCAGCAGAAACTTTTGAAACAGTCTGAGGGCTAGGAGAGATCCTCATAGCTCCTCTGTGGTAAACAAGCTTTCTTTGCATGAATAGCTTCATTATGTGCAGATGTTCCAAGCACTTCCACAAGTTTTTATGGATGAACAAGTCACATCATTATTGTGTTATTTGACCAGAAATGAAGCATGGCCTAATGCCATCTGCAGAAATCCTGTATTTCTGATTTGCAACCTCAGGCAGATTTAAGGGGAGAAACCAACCAAAGTAGACTATTCCTAGAGATGCCAGATGACTCACAGGGAGAGGATCAATTAATCTAAAAGTAAGAAACTAAATTCTTCCCCACACTACCATCTCTTTTGAAGCCTTCAAGTTTGGCAGTTTCACCAAGGCGTCTAAAAAACAACCTTAAGCCATTTCCTGAAAAACTTCTTTGAGAGAAAAAAAGAGCTGAATAGGAAATAGTTCTGATACACCATAAACTTTTAAAAACTGCTTCTCAGTTTAAAAAGTCACACCAGGTCCAAAGGAATGAAGTTTCCTAATTTTCCTTTTCTACTTGGGATCCATGAGGGACAAGCACGGCATATTAGACAGAGGACTCCATCAGAGTAATCTGGGTTCAAACACTTCCTCTAACATATACTAGCTGAATGATCATGGACAAGACCTTTAACATAGCTGAGCCTTAGGTCATTCTCAATGACTAATAATGATCTGTATTTGGCAGATGAAATTTGTTCCCACTCCATGAAATCAACACTTGTCTGTCACGTACTGGTTATGGAGGCAAATGTTTTGGTACAGATTTTTGTACCTGTTCAGAACTGAGACAGTAGAATTATTGCTGCTAGAAGCAGACAAGGTCCATTTATCAGCTGGTTTTGTTGGACAGCTTTCTTTTGTTTTTAATCTTTGCTACAAGAGAAGGCTCATTGGGTCACAGAAGGGTAGTAATTGGAAATAAATGTGATGGAAGAGCAAAAGGCACCAATAAAACTTTTTAGAAGGAGTACCAGGGGCAATGCTTCCCTTTCTTTGCCCCATAACCTGTTTCCCTTTAGCCCCTCCCCCCCACTACCAAGTTTCCAAACTCAAGAACTAATTTTAAAAAAAATTCTTATGTGTCAGGGAAAAAAAATTAGTCAGGCAATAAGCACTGATTAAACACCTGCTATAGGTGAGCTGGGCAAGGCACTATGCACTTCGGATACAAAGACAAAAGTAAAAAAAGTCACTGCCCTTCATGAGCTTACACCAATCAACATCCACATATACAGGTATACACAAATATGGGGATATGGTAGGACTGGTATGAGTCCATCAGGGAAAGAGTCTCCCAGTGAGGAATTTTCTCTACCAATGCAGGTCAGTGTCCTCTCTGCAACTTAGAGTCCAGAGAGTTGCCTGGGACACTGAGAGGACAAGTGACTAGAGCAAGGTCACTTGAGTAAGAACAAGTACATGTCATGAGTTAAACTTGAACCCAGGTCTTGCCAGCTCTTATGCTGGCCCCCTATCTATCTCACCTCTCATACAAAATACATACAAGATAAATATATGATAATGTGGGGCTGGCACTAGTAGCTTGATTAGAACACTTGCCGGCTTCGTATTCTAAAAACGACCTTTTCTGGAAGAAGAGGATCATGGGTTTAAGACCACAGAAACCTAATCTAGCCCCCTCATTTTATACATCATGAAAGTGAAATTCCAAATCCAGGTTCTTTGATTTCAAATCCAACACCCTTTCTAGAACCTTGGGCAGCCTTCTTTTGAGTCATCCCCACTCTAAACACACAGGGAAAGGTAGGGCCTTCCCAATTCCCTGAGAAAGGTCAACATTGTTTTTAGCACTCAAAGGTGCCCACAAGCATCAATCCCAACAATAACCAATCATCTCTTTATCACAGTCATGTGAAGACAAAATCTAGAGCCCACTGCATAGATGCCGTATTAATAATACCTTACATTTGCCCAGTGTTTTATTACTTATGAAGCCTTTTCACAGATACCCCCATGAGAAAGGCAGAGTAAGTGTTGTGATGCCACTTATTTTTTTTAACAAATAAGGAAACTGAGGGGCAGAAGGGTATAGTGACTTCTTCAGTGTCACGCTACTAGTGGGTGAAGGAGGCAGGACCAGAGATCAATGGAAGTCCAAACAAGATATTGGTGCTATACGAAGTTTATTGTAGAGGGGAATTCTTTTGAGGGACCAGAAGGCTTCTGAGGTTCTTTCTAAACCTTAGATTCTCTTCATTCCTAGACCAGAACTCTTCTTACTATCCCATACTCTTCCTGCTTCCTACTTCTCTTTCCTCTGCAAATTACCTTCAGGTCTCAACTTAAAAAAAGCTAAAGAAAATACATGTTAATAAAGATGATAATAAATGATGAAACTCTTCTGTCTTGTATTTCTGTTCTACCCCTGCAAGGCCTAGCAGTACAATGTAGCAAAAAAAGGCACTGAATGTGGAGTCAGAAGACCTGGGTAGGTTCATCTGCCACATCTCAGTATGGTGAAGGTCCCTTTAACTCCATGAGCCTTGGCTGCCTAATCTATATAATAGAGATAGTAATACTTTACTTACATTCCTCCTCTCACTTGGCTATGCTGAGAATCAAATAAAATAATGCGTGATTTTTAGCCATAATCATATAAAAGTGGTGCAATGGAGAGAGCTCTGGACTTGAAGTCAGGAACATTCAAATTCCAACCCAGCCTCAGACACTTACTAGCCATGTGGCCCTGGGCAAGTATCTGCCTCAGTTTCCTTATCTGTAAAATAGGGATAACAATAGCACCTATCTCTCAGGGTTATATTGAGGATAAAATGAAATAATGTTTGTAAAGTACTTTGCAAACCTTGAAGCATGATATAAATAAAAATTTATCATCATAATCATCACCATCAGGATATAGCTAGGTCCCTCAGTGGATAGAATGCTGGGCCTGGAGTCAAGAAAACTTGAGTTCAAATCCAGCTTCAGACACTTACTAGCTGTGTGACCCTGGGCAAGTCACTTCTGTTTGTCATAATCCACTGGAGAAGGAAATGGCAAACCACTCCGGTATCTTTGCCAAGAAAACCCTATGGACGGCATGGTCCATGAGGTCACAAAGAGTCAAACACGACTGAATTTCATCATCATAATCATTATTATGATTAGAAAACTGGACATAACAGATGCCCACTAAATATTGGATGTTTGTAATTCTCAAAATTGAATCGTTTAATAAATAATTTAACACTAATTCCCATTATACAAACCAGAGAAAGTATCAAACGAGTGCAAAAGCAAATAATACATTCTGATATTTACATAGCTCTTTAAAGTTTTCAAAATGTTTTTCATACATTATTTCCCTGGAGCCACATGAAAACTGGTGAGGGAGATACTATAGGTATTGTTATCCTCATTTTACGGATGAAGAAACTGAGGATTGTCCAGGTTCAATAACTTGCCCATGGTCACACAATAAACTTCAGAGGCAGGACCTTCCTGACTCCCAGACCAGCATTCTACACACTTCCCCACTCTCCCTCTGGTTCTAGATGAAGCCAAACACTCTTAAGTCACCACCATCTGGAAAAGAATATGTCTAGGAATATTGATTTGTACAAGGCAGGAAACTACCTTCCAAGGCTTCAAGTTCCAGTTATAACCAATCATTGAAATGAGTGGACGCTTCTTTCAATGAAGGCTTATCACGCGATGGACTTGTTAAAATAATGCAGGTGCATTCTTAGAGGAAGTGGCCCACTCACTGCCTTTAACGAGAGGAAATAAAAAATGTCAGCTGCCACTCTGAGTTAGGTTTTGGCAGGAAGAAGATTCTGAATTTAAGTGCTTCACTGACATACTCACATGCTAAATTGGGCTAAACTCCACTGAAAAAACACAGGCAGGACAAAACAGCTTGCAAAGTGGGAGAACAATTGTCATTTGTCAGCCCCAATGAACTTGGCTGTTTTTTAGAAAAGCAAGTATGAAAATAAATTCAATGCAAATGGCTTAGGGATTTCATTCAAAACCCTTGAACCAGGTTTTTTCTTTAACAAAAAAAAACTGCTATGGCACTATCCTTGGAAGTATTGTTTTGGAGCTTAAGTTCTACCTGTGAGACATAATACACATTTATATCCATCGGCCTGGGGAAAATGCATTGAAATTAGTCCCAAGAGAACTACTGGCCACTAGTTCAAGACATCCAGCTTTTAAATAGAGAGTTTTAACTAACGTTACTTTCTCCCCACTCAAAATAATTGACTTTTGTTTACAGGATCAGAAATCATTTGATTTCTGTTTTCCTTCATCAGTACACCAAAGGGATTTCAGAGGACCCCCAACCTAGATTCCTATGATAAGAGCTCATCAAATTAACAATCACTTCTGAATATCTGGTTATAACTTCTGTGTGGGAGGCGTTTTTTTCTCAGACATGCTACTTTCAATCCTGAAGAATCCCAAATTGTTTGACAGGCTACAAGTGGGGAGCATTTCTTTGGGCTGACAGGCTTCTCTCAGAATAGTGCAGCTGCCTGACAGCTCAGAGCAGACCCTCTATTTTAGGACAGGAAGGATGGAAGAAAACAGGACTCTGCTGAGAATGACAGAAGGATTTTGTTCATGTCACTGCTGTAGCTAGAGGCAGGAATTTAAGGGTTTGGTATTTTTCTCTTTGATCTTTGCTTGAAAATCAGTGCTGCTCTGGAGGCAATTGAGTGTAATGACCCTTTCAGAAGCACTGCAGCATGGGCAGAAGCTACCAAAGGTCAAGATAGAATTTTGTAGAGGACAGAGAGCAGAATTTGGAAGGAGGAACTTGGAGTCACCAGACCTGAGCTGGAATTCTGGCTCAGTCATTTACCTATCTGTGTGACAACCTAGCTTGTGACACTTAAGCTCTCTTGGCCTCAGTTTCTTTACCTGTAAAATGAGGAGGGAAGCTAGACTTGATGATCTCTAAGCTCCTTTTTGTTGCTGTTTGTCCTGCATTTTTGAAGAGGGCCAATGACATCACAGGGTGATGTCTTCACTCCTTCAGGAACTGGATTTAAGTGAAGCAGTAGATTAAGTGGAAGATTAAGAGGATTTAACTGAGTGCACGAAGTCATCATCTTTACTCTCACTTTCAGAGTCATTAAAGTCCAGTGGCAAGACAAAAATCAGGATGACTGGCAATGGCCTGGGATGCAAGGAATTAACTTGGTGTCTTCAACATCTGACCAAGCTCTAAGCATCCCACAGGTCCTGCTTCAGCTGCCTTCACGGACATTGGAACAAATTGTTCTCTTCTGCTCAGTGTGCCAGGGAAGATCTTCACATGCTTGGGGTAGGCATCCCCCTAACTCACCAATGGGGTTTGAGGCCTGTCTGTTACCCTCACACCACAGGTGCTAGTCCTTCCTGAATACCCCATTCTAATTATAAAGCTATAGCCCTATGACCTTAATGAGAGTCTTCCTAAAAGAGGTAGTCTTTCCCTCTTTCCATCCACCTTACTGTAGGGGCAATAAAAAGCATAGAATTGTAGATTTGAAAATGAACGAGACCTTAGAGGTCACCATTGTCATAGCCTCTTCACTGGTCTCCCTTCCTTTAATCATTCCTCTCCTTGATCCATTCTCTGCTCTGCTGCCCTCATAATCTACCTGATGTAATGATCTATGACACCACTAATCTGCTCAAAAAACTCCAGGAGCTTCCTATTCCCTTACCCAATAATTCCTCAGCCGGGCATGCCAACCCTTCAACGATGTGACTCCAGTCTACATGTCTAGACTGAGCTCATATCATTCCCCTTCACATATTGTACATTCCAGAAAAAACTGGACTAATCACCATCCCCTTTATCATCCTGTCCTCATTCCTGCTGCCTACTGTTCCTGGAATGGACTCCCTCTCATCCTCAGGTCCAACTCTGGTGCTAGATCACTCCTTCTACAAACTTCTTGAAGGGTTTGCCTGGTTTCTTCCTTTGCATTTATCACATTCTGGACTGTACTGAAGGTATTAGATTGCAGAATCAAGGTATTGTGGTATCCCTATACCATACCAAAAATCTGTTCAAATGTTCTCGTAGTGCAAAGAACCCTGGACTTAAAGTCAGATGAACCGGTATGAAATTCTGCTTCTGCTTACCTGAGTGGCCTGGAGCAGATCAATTAACCTTTTTGAGTAGTGGAATACACATACTTTGATGTTGGTTTCAGTCCTAACTTCTGCAAACTGAATACATACAGTTTTATCTTCACTCCCTCATTTGAATGAGTGACTTAACTTCTAAGTAGGAATAATTCTAGATTGCCTAGTTTTGTTTTATTTTATTTTTCATCAGACAGGGACAATTCCTCTAAAATAAATTTCATTAACATGCTAGAGACCTCTTGGCCTTTTTCCTCTGGGCCTTTCTACTTTGGGTATGCAACATCCTTGGTTGTAAATTTTTTTTCTTTTCATCTCACCTCTCCCCTACCCCCGAACCCCTCATCCCAATTCAATCTAGTAGAATTACTGTTTCATCAAAAATATGCATATCAGTTTTGAGCAAGACAGAAATAAATCCTGAAGGAAAAAAAATTACAGATTGACAACTAATTATTTCATGAGAAACTGTATAATAAAAATACACCCAGTTTGGAAGCAATATAAAATGATTAATTATTATTGGACTAGTAGTAGGCACAGTGACCACCTTCTCAGTGCATACTGATTCATTTCTTAAAGAAATACAACATAGGATGTCTTGTTACTATGTTCTTTAAATACCAAGCTCCAATTGGTACCAAGATATTATTGCCTCACAATATTTTTCTCTAGAGAGAAAGGGAAATATTTTAGGCTTTTCTAAACAGTATAAGCAAACAAACATATTTTAATTCTAACTTATACAAAATAAAAATGTCTACTAGCTCATCAAAAGTATTTTACTAACCTACTCTACTTTCTTCTATTCCCACATTCAATGGGGCCAACCATTTCAAAATGATGTATTATCATTCATCACTCACATCTTGTGCCCAATGAACAGGTATCATTTCTCAAGTATAAAACTGTCCCATCACCTTTCTCCACCTTCTTGTTCCTTCCACTTGAAAACACCCAAAGACATGGATCCTCTGGTCTAAACAGGAGTCAATCTTTTACCAATCATTGGCCAAATGACCAACTCAGGTCTGCCTCCTGATATTCCCAGTCTTACACAATGATTCTCTCTGTAAGTTTATTCCCATATATTTCAGAAGCCAAACAATGTTTTGACATGGAAAGCCAAGGTTAATGACATCTAAGTGATACATCCTCACTATCTAACAAAGAACCATCCCTGATAACCAAAACCCTGCCACGTATTTACTTCAACACTCTTAAGAATCTATTGTTTCATTAGTGCAGCCATATTACCACCCCTTCGGAAGATGTATAGATAGATGGTCAAGTGCCTGCTACAGCCAACTGGGGATAAGCTTCTTCAAACTCAGCTAAGCTGCTGATCAACCAATCAATCAACTAACATGTATTAAGTGCCCACTATGTGCCATGCACTGTTTTGGGTACTGGAGATACAAATACAAAAAAGAAAATAATCCTTAATCACAACAAGCTTACATTCTAATTCCTGAGACAATACTGAAAGCCTTCTCAGCTTAGTAAAACTTACCAGAGATTGTACTCTACTGGCATTTCAAGAACCCAGGTTTATTTCTACATGGTAATGGCATATTGTAGTAGGACTTCAGTCAAGAAGAAGAAGAAGAAAGAAGAAAAAACTCAAATACTGAAGACCAAAAGACCTGCATCCCCAGGATGCAGCATCCTCCTGAGTCCTCAACAAAAGGGTATTGTTGACAAAGGTATTACTTACTTACATATTTCCATTGCATGAAGGAGCAAAAATGTAGTAATTTGAGTGAGAGAGAAGGGACTGATGAAGTTTGCTTATTAAGATTCTCTTTCAGAATGTTTTCTTATTACGAGGCATTTGCATTCTTTTTTTAAAGTTTCTGATTATAATGTAGAAAATAATTGTTTTCAGTTTTCTCATTACCATATTTGTATAGTAATTCATTATTATTTTGATCAAAAGCAAAACATCTGCCTGATGGATATTGCACATACATTTCTACCCAAGCTGTAAAACAGTCTACGAGGAATTATGGAAATCACATAATTATATAGTAATACCTCTATTAATGAAGAGGATGTGTTCCAACAACATGCTTCATTGTCAAAAAATTATTTACTAGAGGTGGAAATTAAATAGAAGGCTTAGCACTATATTTCTGAATGTGGGTTCCCTCCATAATATATCTCAGCAGGGTATTTCTTTGGGCTTCCTTTCTAGTTAAGGTAGATTTCAACTCTAGCCATCTCAGCCCATTCTGGGGACCCTCCCATCTTCCAGGACAGTCTGTTGCCAAGTGATTCGCAGACTGAGCATGACTTAGTCCCCTAAAAGCCTGTTCTCCTCCTAAGGGCCAGGATCATTTGACCCCTGGAAGAACAGACCGCCTGCTAAGGAGGGTTCTAGGGTTTTAGGCCCCAAAAGACCATAAAATCTGATTCACCAAAACTGACTCTTTTCCAAACCAACTACCACTAATCTTATGCCAAAATCACTACAACTTCCCCCAAATTCTTCCCCTCGAGGCTGTACTCCAGGCTTCCTCTATCATGCCTCAGATCTTCATCCTGGAGCCTCATTCCAGCCCCAGAATTTATACATTAGAAATAAGTATAAACTCCATCTCTATGCCTTATCCCTTTGATTGAATGGATCCTCCCAGAACATCCATTTAATGAAGATGTCCAGGCCAGACATATCTCATTCCTTTCCAGGCTATACTTCATACTTCTTATATCATGTCCCTGATGAGCAGAGTTGGGTGCTCTTGCCTTTCCCCTTTTCAGCTTCCTTTTTGTGTTGTCTGCCCCTATTAGAACATAAGTGAATGTAAATTTCTTTGGGCAGCTAGGTGGCACAGTAGATAGAGTGACAGGTGTGAAGTCTGAAAGACTCATCTTCTGAGTTCAAATATGGCCTCCAACACTTACTGTGTGACCCTGGGCAAGTCACTTAACCTGGTTTGCCCCAGTTTCCTACTCTGTAAAATGAGCTGGAGAAGTAAATGGCAAACCACTCCAGTACCTTTACCAAAAACCACCAAATGGAGTCATGAAGAGTTAGACACGACTGAACAACAAAGAGACCATCTTTCTTTCCACTTGTATTTGTATTCCCAGTACTTATCACATGCCTGGCAAATAGCAAAATTGTGATAAATGCTTGTTAATTCACTAAATGACTAGAGCAGCTTTATTGCTAGAGGATTTGTCAATCCAAATAACACTGTACTTATATAGTAAGTCCAATGTCTAAAGGTAATCACTGTCCACTAAAAACAGTGGTATCCTACTAGATATATGCCAAAAGAAAGGTCCAACATGCACTAAAATATTAATAGTAGTACTTTTTATGGTAGCAAATAACTGGAAACAAAATATATATTTGTTGGCTGGTAAGCGACAAAATAAATTGTACTATATAAATCTAATGGAATGAGTATGAGTATTAAGAAATGATAATAGTGAATAACTCAGAATAGCCAGAGAAGAGTTATATGAACTGATGCAGAGTAAATTAAGCAAAATATTCACAAGGAGAGAAACAATGTAAATGAAAAGAACAGAGAACCAAAATTGAATGCTGTGATATTACAATGATCATACATGGTCCCAAGGAAAGAAAAGTTAAGAAAATCTAGGCCTCCCTTCTTTGCAAAGGAAAGGATATTAAGAATATAGAAGTCAGTAAGCTACAGGAAGTTTTCCATCTTTTTAGTATAGCCCTGAGAGCTAAGAATGGTTTCAAAACCATTGTCTTCACGAAACTTATATTCTAATGTTCTAAAAACAGTCTTAGCTAACCAGGCCACACCAAAAAGAGGTGGTAGGTTGGATTTAGCCCTCAGGCCTTACTTTGCTGATCCCTACCATATATACATATTATGAGTCTTGGCTGATGTGTCAGTTTTACTGAACATTTATTTTTCTTTTTTATTCTTTGTTATATGGGACACCTCATGGGGTAGCAAATAAATAAATAAATAAATAAATATACACACACATATATGCAGAAATGAAAGTGATATAAAAACAAAAATACCAATAAATATTTTTAAAATTAAAATAACGATAATAATAGCAGTGATATCTATAGCTCCCCTTAGATGATCCCTTTCCACACAGGAACAAATAAGGTCAGTAGATGCAGATGGCATAGAAACTTCTATTATTTAGGGGTACGAGGAAATAGGAAAACTGGGGTATCTGATTGGGTTAGTGCATACAGAAGGTCAGCCACAAGGATGAGACAACATAAAGAAGATGGAGTGCTAGGTATGAATGAGTTCACATGGGAAGGGGTCAGAAGTGGGGAGTGGAGTGTGTTGGTATAGGATATACTATTAGAAGCAAGGAGGCCCTGGGTCTCCTTCCTTTATTTTGTTATCATGTGAGTGGGAGGGTTCGTCGATGTCTGTGTCAGTTCTTTCATTGCACCAGTGCCCTCCCATCCACCACCCCCTTCTCCTTTCAACACATAATAGAATTAGAGAAGCAAACAATGTTCATAGATATGGTCATATCCATTTCTATGAATTCTATCAGACAAGCTCAATACAAGTTCCCCTCTAAAGGAGAGAGACCTAAGAGGTACCAGACAATTGAACAATTTGACTATTGCTTCCCTTTCACATTCACAAGAACATAAAAGTTGCCAAATAAACCAGCGAATGATTACCCTCAACCTAAATATAATCTAGTTAATTTTTTCAAGTACTCAATAATTGCTGCTTTAACACTTCAAATTAGCTGCAGTCATCTTGTCTGAAATATACAGAACACTCTATTACTGCTGACAATCAAAAAGAATTATTTCATATCCGTGCCATCAGAGAAAGACAGAACTTCCTGGCCAGCTAAAGTAAGCCAGTGAACACTCGATATCACAGGTAAGCCATTCTGTGGTGTGGCCTAGGTTATTAAGACAAAGTCAACTGCTTCTAAATCTATCTTACATTTCCCCCAAAGTTAAAAGGACTATCAGAAAAAAAAATGGAAACGGTGATGAGATTCCTACTCTCGTTTTTAGTAACTCATGAGGAGGTGTCTAAGACTAGAGGTACATGGTTCATAATTTCCCTAAAAAAGGTTTAATGCCATATGGAGCGTATGCCTTAAAATTATGTATGGCTAGATAATTTTGCTGGAGAAGGAAATGGCAAACCATTCCAGTATCTTTGCCAAGCAAACCCCATGGATAATATGGTCCATGGGGTCACAAAGAGTTGAACACCACTGAACAACTAAACGGCAACAATTATAATTTCATAGCTCAACTACAGGTGTTTGATGACTTCAAATGATCTTTGATGCCATAATGAACATCCAGAGAAACTGTACTTTGACGTATAATACATATGTATGCATCTGTATGGGGCGTGTGTGTATGTACATCCACATACAGACAATATCCTGTCTTTTAAAACTGTTGTTAAATATTATATGTAATAAACAACAGTGTCACGGTTGCATTGTATCCCGGTGATATTTGTCAGCCACATCCTCATTCCTTGTATCCATTACATGTGAATAGCCCAATGTTTGTTTTTAGCTGAGTTACACTATTAAAAATAAGTATTATAAATAAATGCCATCATTGCTCATTTAAGCTATATGGACCCAATTCAAAGCACTTATTTCACTCAAGTTCTTATCCTGCTGTGATTCTATATTTCTTGTAGTTCCAGGCTAGATTCATATTAGAGTGTTTGCACAAGTTGTTTATTCCTTCATCTTCTCAGGCTGGAAGGCATAAGAAAATTTGTCCAAATTAGCTACAAGGGACATATGAAGCAAGACACTACCTACATCTAGAGAAAGAACTTATAAATAGAAGTACGTATGGAATGATTTTACATACATATGTGTGTGTGTGTGTATATATATGTATATATATATATATATATATACATATATATATACACACACACACATATTTGTGTCTAGTAAGAGTCATCTCTGGGGCAGAGGTGAGGGAAGGAAAAAAGGGAAAAGAAGAAATTTACGCGCTAACTTGGTTATCTATTTAAAAGGAATAGCAAGTTGTACATAACAGATTTACAGTTTCACGTGCAATCATCTTTTTTCCACTATGTTATGGGAATGCTCGTTTTATTTCATAAATTGAAAATAGAATAAATAAAATTTAGTTAAAAACAAAAGAAAGAAAATTTGCTGAAATTTCCACCAAAAGCATTTAGATTAAAAATTTGGGGAGCGTCGGGGTAGAAAAGGGAAAAATGTGATTTCATTACTAAATGTTACTCCCAGTAGGGAAAACTTCTTCCACCAATGCAGATCTTCACCTGCTTTGCAATCTAGAATCTTAAGAAATTTGCCTGGGTGGAGGGGGAGGGGGAGGGAGGTGGTGTAAGAAGAAGTTAAATGATTTGGCCAGGTGACAAAACCAGTGTGTGTCAGAGGTGGGATATAAATCCACTGATGCCGAGATCCACTTTATTCTCTTTGCCATGCTGCCTCTCCAAAAAAATTAGGGAGAATTTTTTGATTAAAAGGACTTGTGAAACACTAGAAAATAACATCCCAGACATTGTAGGACCTCTTTTCAGGAGACAGTGTTGGCCTAGACCTATGCATCAAGGAGTACAAAAGTATTTAAGTCCATCTTAATAGAAATGGTACCACAGACAGGAATTTTAATTTAGTCTAAAGTACATTAAACAGTACTATTGCACTCCTTCAAGATACTTGGGTTCCCTACACTCATATCTAGGAGCACCTTGATACTTGTAAGGTAAATTAGCGAAAATGTTGTGGGTGTGAAGATTTTCTTAACTCATCTTAAAATCTAACATAACTAATTTCTGCTTTATCAGAGAACTGACTAATGGAGGCAGGTGGATTAAATCACTTACTAGAACCTCAGGAAGGAAACTTTTTTTTTAAGATCTATAATGTTGGGTGAATAAAACCCATCTTTTTACAAACAATAATAATAATGGGCTGTGCCTCATATGGGCAGCTGGTGCTGCTGGCCAGCCTACCATCAGCACAGCATGTGCCTTGAAGTTTTTGTTTTGTTTTTTCCAATAGTGGGCATGGATTGGCAGTGGTCCAGCCATATTTTGTTGCCTGGTCCCCCTTGGGGCCTGTAGAATACACCAATGAGTTGGTAGGCTGGCTTTGAGGATATGGTCTATAGCACATGGAACAGAATTTTCCTCTACATAAAACCGAAATAGCAGGTAGCAGTAGCTTCCAGGACTCTGCAAAATGCAGAGGTTGGGGAAGATGAGAGGGGACTAGGATTGAGTGCTACCCTCTGGATGATTACCCTAACTACACAGTTCAGGAAATGCCGTTCTAGAAGGGCTAAGGAATTTGCTAGGGGTCGTATAGGAAGTATTTTAAAATTCAGGTCCAAATCCTAACTCTCCACATGGTCATTATAACATTCATTATAACAATCAGGTAATATACGAAGAAATCAAGGAATTATGTGATGAAAAGGGGAAGAAAAACAAAAATCCTGTTCTAGTTTGAGGTCTATTTATATACCCTTTGAGTAAAAGTGCTAGTCTCATGTCTCTCTATAGACAGACACACAGATAGATAGGTAGATAGATATTGGTATCACCCTTTGCCAATTCTATAAGAAAATTCTACTTACCTCCTTAAAATTCCACAGCCAGCTGCTCTATCCAATGGCATAGCTGCCAATTGTCTAAAATCTAAGCAGTAACTAATTTGTAATGCATGAGTTCTTGCCTGGAAAGTCATTATTTCCTCAGGTTCCCATTGTCGTTAGTATGCTATGAATTCTGCTCAAATTAAATGTCAACTTATCTTTCTACATTAATCACAACAGCTAATGTCCTGGGTGCAATTCTCAGGGAAAATTGAAATAATTTCTGCTTTTCTTACTTTAATAATTAAAAAAAACTATCAGGGGGAAGAGAGAATGATGGCATAAGAGGAAGAATATCTCATTTGATGACATTTTAAGGAATATCTTATCTTACAGATAGCATGCCTAATCTAATGCAAATCTACATTAAATATTGATTTCTTGGTTTCCTTCCATGCATTTTGCATCTTGCAACCTATTTGTGTATCTTTAAAGAGCATACATGTTAACTCAAAAGGAAGAGAAAACAAACAAAAATAATATCAAAAGTATACTACAGTACAGCGTTGTTGGTTTTTTTGTTTGTTTGTTTGTTTTTTAAATTTCTTGGTCTAGCATTCTTTTGGACCAGACCTCAGTACAGGGAGCTCCCACTGAGGAACTTCCTGGACAAAAGCAGTTTGGTACTTTCTCTGCAACTTAAGACACCGAGAGATTAAGTGACTTGTCAAGAGTCACACAGCTAGTATGTATCAAAGGTCAGACTTAAACCCACCTGACTTGTAGACCAGATCTCTAGCCACTATATCATGCTGTCTCCCTCCCAGTAAGGTTAGAACCAAAATAACTTTTATTTTAATCACTAATATTTTAAAGATATCTCACTAATATGAGGAAGATTCAGAGAAAGGGAGTTAATTCAAGAAATTCAACAAGCATATAATACGTGCTTATTGTATATAAGGTGCTATGCTAAAAACTGGAGATCCATAGATAAAAATAAAACATATTCTGTGCTCACAGAACCTATATTGTTCTGTGAGGGATAAAACATGTAAGCAATAATAAAATGTCAATCAAATAAATCAAAATAAATAGTAATTTTTTTTTTGGTTGAGTGGAAGAAGCCATTAAGACATAGAAAAATGTCTCATGGAGGGAGTGGTACCTGATCTGAACTTTGAAGGGAGCTAGAGGTTCCAAGAAGCGAGGTTAACATTGTGGTAGTAATGGAGAGAACACTGGATTTGGAAACAGAATACCTAGGTTCAAATCCTGGCTCTGCCATTTACTACCAACATGAGTATGGACAGATCATTTCCCCTTGGGCCTCAGTTTATTAATTGGTAAAATGAAGGGCTAGTCTAAATGACATCAAAGGTTCCTTCTAGCTCCAAATCTAAGAGACTATGAAGTGGGAAGGGAAAGCATTGAAGTAATAGGGAACAGTGGACTTGAGGCCACTTGTGGCCCTCTAGGGTCCTCATGTGCAGCCCTCTGACTGAATCCAAACTTCATGGAACAAATCCCATTAATAAAAGGATTTGTTCTGTAAAACTTGGACTCTGTCAAAAGGCCACACCCAAGGACCTAGAAGGCTACTTGTGGCCTCAAGGCTACATGTTCCCCACCCCTGTGACCTAAGCAAAGGCAAAGAGACATTAGGATGTCTGGTGAATAGTAAATAAACCAGTTTGGTTTAAACATAGAATACCTGAGAGGAAGTAAACAGATTTCCATAGTGATGCAGATTTCCGTAGTGATGGGAAAAGGTTAGTCTTATGTCAATATGGTAGACACAGATCCAAGGGTGATAATAGATCATGATGTCAATTGGAATCAAAATTTTGGTTGCGTTACTACTATAACATAGAAGTATGATACTCTGATGCTATAGAAGGTAGTGAGGGAGACAGAGAAGGGGGAAGGAAATGGGGGGAGGGAAGAAAGAGAAAAAGGGGAAGATAGAAGGATAGGAAGAGAGAAAAAGGGAAATGAAGAAGAAAAGATAGCAGGAGAGGAGGACGAAAGGGATGATGAGGAAACAGGAGAGAGGAAGAAAGGGAGAGGGGGAGTAGGAGACAAATAAGGAAGAGGAAAGAGGGGGCAAGGGGAAAGAAAGGGGAAGAGGAGAGAGGTAGAGAGAGGGGGAGTGGAAGAGAGACACAGAGAGCAAGAAACAGAACTAGAGAGAAAGAGAGCGGGAGTGAGAATGAGAGGGACAGAAGGGGAAAGAGAGGGAGAGGGAGACGAAGAGGGAGAGGGAGAAGGAGAGGGAGATGAACAGATCCCTTAGGAACTGTGATGCAGTGATGATACTTTGTTCATATCAATAAATCAGTAAAGGCTTCATGGAGAATATGTGGGGTTCCCTTGAGCTTTTCCCTCTGCGGGACACAACAGCATAAAAAACAAGGCTGAGAGGAAAACACTATAGCTTTCTATGTATAGTAATAGAAAACTCAACACAAAGAGCCAACTCCTCTAACAAACTTTAGCAAATGTGAAGCCTGGTAATAAAATATTAACCACAATATGATTCTTGCTGCATATTTTCCTTTCCATAGCTGATGACTGATAAGATATTTATGATAACAACTTCCAGTCTGGGCTTTTCCTAAATTCTTTAAGCAGAATTTTATGCAGCTATATAATCTCCTTTCCCTGGAAGAGCAAACAGTCTTGGTAGTATTCCTGGATTACGCCCAGCCTAAGAGGAGGACATCTAGCTGTATTCTCCAAACATTAACTTGAGATTAAAGCAGCTGCAGAAACTCTCCCAATGGTTTATACGAGATTGGGAGAATCCAGCTTTCCCAGGTAATAATAGCTAATAGTTAGCATTTATATAGACTTTACATGGATTTTCTCAGTTGATCATCTCAACAACCTTGGAAGGTAAATGTTATTATTCCCACTTTATAGATGAGAAAACTGAGGCTAAGAGAAGTTAAATGACCTGCTTATGGTCATAACCAGTGAGTGTCTGAGACAGGATATGAACTCAGGTCATCTTGATTCCAAGTCTGGTACTGTCTCCGTTATGCCATTCAGTTACCAGATATATTTAGTGGAGGGTTTTCTCTTCCATGCTTCTTTCAAGGAAATACCTCAATGTCTCCCTCAGGGCTTGAACAGAATAATTGAGCAATCAGGAGAAAAAAAATAATCATATATGCATATGTAAATTATTCCTTTTTATAAGTTTCTTGTGAAGAGAAATAGGAAAATGTCCCTTGCTGCCAAATGTGTTCTTTTAAACTGATTACAACTGGCAGAAACTTAGGTTTCTGAAATTGACCCAGAAAGGCTGTTTCAAACAGTGAGATCAATGGGTGAAATGGAATGGGGAAAAAGAAAACCTGCAATAACCGGATGAGACGAATCCTCACCACACACAGGCACCAATGGGAAGCCTCAAGGTTCTCTGATGAAATAACTCAAGGCCTTGATCCCAGAGCATGGAAGCCAAAGGAGCCTCCTAACTGTGCAGGCTCCAACAGGACATCCCAGCAAGGGAATAAAACTGGAAAGCAATTAGATTGCCTGAAGAGGTAAGAAAGTCACTAAACAAATATGCCTGCCTCCCTGCAGGAATCTTAAAAGATAAATAAATAAAAGCTGTATTGTCCTATCTTGCTGAGCAGAGACAGGCTGCAAGGCTGAAGAAGACAGCACCTGTATCTTTTATAAACTTCCTAAAGGACAGCTGGCAATAAT
>CM053627.1:127427490-127450323 GCA_028646595.1 Phalanger gymnotis
GTGAAATATCTCATTGGAAAAACCACTGACCTGGAAAATAGATCCAGGAGAGAGAATTTAAAAATTATTGGACTACCTGATCAAAAAAAGAGCCTAGATATCATCTTTCGGGAAACTCTCATGGGTCTACTCTACATACTTTTGATGTTCAGTTATTAACCTAATGGTTTCTTTATTGAACTCCTCTCCCAATCCCTAAAAAAAATGTCAAAATACCAGTATTTATCTTCTAAAGAAAAAAGTAATACCTATTGTCTCCCTTTTTAGAATGTAATCTCTTTGAGGACAGGGGCAGCTTCATTCGAGGCTTTGTATCACCAATACCTAATATTAGTGCCTGACACATAGTAGGCACTTAATAAGTACGTGTTGATTTTGTTTTCAGAATGTGGCCCTCTCCTGAGATAATTCTTGTATTCTGTTATGAAATCAAGGGATAACAGTCACAGACTCGTGACCTCACTAAAAAATTGTGCTCTTGTTGTGAAAAGGAGTGCACTAAGACCAAAGTGACAAAAACAAACAAAAAAGGAAACAAATTTTTAAAAAGCCCCAAACGCTAACATCTTATAAGTTGTCTTGGTGGTGGTACTCAAGGATCTTGCACACTCTGCATTTTTTGTATGTGCCTTAGTAAAAGCTCCCCTTCTCTACAACATTATAATCAGCTGATTCCTCCTTAACTGTTGGGTTCCCAGCTGAACCTGTGTTCCAAGTAAGTGAGAGCTGGTGGGGCTTCCTCCATGTTGGTGGGAGGGCAGGGATTACAGTTAACATCTTCCTGCCGTTTTGACCTTTTTATACAACGTTTGTTTGCCTGGAAATAGAGCAGCATCTGCTCTCTGGGCGAGCAGACGATTATACAAGGCCCCTGTAGTTTTGTTCCAAACGAGGGTGAATTTTAAAGCATTAATAAAAAATTTTTTTGATGCTGTTCAAGGACTTTGCATTTTTTCAGGGCAGGGGTGGGTGGGAGAGGGGAGATTTCAATTTCAAAACTGCCTAAAGTTAAACAGAAACAATAGGAGGTTTTAATAAATGAAAGAATGGAAAAAATAAACAATTCTCATTGCCTCATAAAATATTACACCTGGGGTTTTGTTTTTCTTTACTCGAACAGTAGAGGAATTTTTCACAAGGAATGATGCTTCTCTATTCACGTTAAGAAAAGAGTCACAGCAAGAAGAAAAGGGGGCCCAGATAGTTAAAAATACAGAATGAGGAACCCTTGTCTCTGTATATTTCTTGCTTTTGGCAATCATCCTATCTTTGCTTAGCACAGAACTTTTGAGCAAGTCTATATCTTGAGGACATCAACCATCTGGGTGGAAACTAAGAAACTGAGCTCCAAATATATCCATATCTCCAGATATCCAAATGTTTTGAATCACATATGTAGACAGTCAGGGTTTCCTTATTTTGGAAATAGGAACAATACTAGCTACTTTCCTACAATGTCACCAAAAAATGGCCATTGGTTTGTTTATTTGGGGTTTAGATTTATGATATCATGTGTGAGAGACTCCTTAGTATGGAAAAACTCTCCAACAATCCAAACCTATAATTTATAATCTTATAAAGTCACCTTGGGCACTAAGAAGAGGATCGACTTCACCATGGTCACACAACTGTATTGATAATGTATTTTTGCTTATTTTGAAGATATTTCCCATCCATTAATAGGCCCATGTGACCTGCTTATGTCACAGGAAGCCTAAGTCACATGTGGTGGGAGAAGCTTGTTGAACAAGTGGAACAGGAAGGAAGTTGGTCAGAGCACCAGAGTAGTTAGAGCTGAGGGAGAGAGCAGAAGCAAGCAAGGAGTCAGCTAGGATTTGGAAGTGTTGGTTTGTGGGAAGGCCCCAGCAGAGGGGGAAAGTGTATGGAATGGAGTGGCTCCCTGCTGTGATAATGTATATTAACTTCTTTGCTGCTTGGATGGATTGGACTCACTGGTTTTGGGATTGGGCTTTCTGGTGTCTGAATAAATGTTTTCCATTTGGATTCAGTGAAAGGGCCATACTTGAGGACCTAGAGGGCCACATGTGGCCTTGAAGCCACAAGTTCCCCATCCCTGTACTAAGTGCTAGAAGCACTGAGAACACAAAGACAGAAACGAAATAATTTCTGTCCTCAAGGAGCTTACATTCTAAGGAAGGAATATAGACAATTTGTATTCCACCAACCTCTTTCTACTCTCCCACCTCACAACATATATGCATTTATCAGTAACACTTATAATTGTTTATAATAGAAGGGCAGCTAGGTGCCACAGTAGATAGAGCACCAGAGTTCAAATCCGGCCTCGGACATTTGATATTTACTAGCTGTGTGACCCTGGATAAGTCACTTAACCGTAATTGCCAGCCCCCCCCCCAAAAAAAAAGTTTATAATAGAAGCAGCATGGAATAGTGGTTAGAAAGTGGATCCCAAAGTTAGGATAATATGCATTCAAGCCCTGCCTCTGACACTGTGTGACCCTGGAAAGTCAGGTAACACCTCACTGCCCCCAAGAAACTCTCTAAGAGTAGCAGTTCCAGAACAGGTGCTGGTCTATATTGGAAGAGAGTTCCCTATACAGAGAAATCACAGCTCCCACTAGGAGAAACAAAACAAAACAGGTTAACTTGGAGTCATATGCAAATTAATCATTGATCAGTCATGCTTAGTTTAAATACAAAATTAAAGATTATTAGCAATTAGGCAAATAAAGTCATCGTTCTATAATAGATTATTTGTGAAATTCTGTAACAGTGCTTGGCACACAGTAGGCCGTGAATAAATTTTTTGTTGAATGAAACAAAGGATTTCGAACTGGAAAAGATCTTAGAAAAAACCAGCTAGTGACTAGGTTTTAGTCCAGTTCTCTTATTTTCAAAGTGAGGAGATAAATTTAGAAATTTGGAGAGTCAGGAGGTTTACCCAATTCCTCTGACTCTGCAAACAGAACTCATTCCACCATGCCATGGTTGAAACTGAATGCTCTACGAGCTGGATGAAATGCCCAGCATGAACCTTAGCCTAAGGCTCAGATTAGAAAATATGAGTGACATTAGGAGAAGCTCTAGACATTCCTCATAAGAAATACATTGGATCGCATTCCCTACAGTTGAACATAAACCCCAACAGGGCACAAGGAAGGACAAAAAATATTGAGCACTACCCCTGAATACCCTTGGGTATCGAGAAACCCTTGGGAATCCTTTTTTCCCCTCCACGCCCAACCAAATTGAAGCTGTAGAGCTTTTGACTTGGGACTTCTTGTTAATCAGACCAATGCCCAAAAGGCATGAAAAACCGGGTAGAAAAAGAAAGGGATGCAAGCCTTTCATCCGTGTTTCTCTATGGTCTTATCTTGTGCATGGGCACAAAGGCCTTGGTATACCACTTTCTGTTCAGTGCTTCTAAATAATTCTGGGACTTGCTGGACTGTTTCAGGCATGTTTTAGAACAAAATTATAAGATATTTGTTAACAAAATAACTAAACATTCCTAGAGGCTTTAAATCTTTTATTTTATCCTTCAGGAATTAAGCTGTCGCATTTCCAACTTTTGCATAGAGATCTGTATTAGAAATCCTTCTACTAGGGGCAACATCTAATGGAGCACCAATCAACTTGGACTCTGGGGTGTCATTTTTTTATCCCTTCTATTTCACAAATCTATGAGTTTGTCACCATTAGGTACTCCCACTACCAACACAGATCCCACTTCCTCCATGACTTAAGAGATAATCTCTGTGACCAAACAAGTCATCATCCCTCAGCCAAGCTGCTGACAAGCCTCTAAATCAGAAGGGGCTTAACCTGAGGTCCATGAACTTGTGTATATGTGACATATATACACACGTATATGTTCACGTGTGTGTATATACATATATGTAAGGCCAGAAATTCTTAACCAGAGGTCTTAACCACACACACATATACATACACACATACATAATACATATGTGTATGTGTATATATGTGTGTGTATACACGTACATACATATAAAGCTGAGGTCCGTAAAATATATATATGTATAGATCATATTGTGTGTTTATTATATGTGTATATGTACATACATGTAAGCTCATATATATCTGCATAATCACTATATTTAAATACATTTTATGCTCTCTGTAATCCTATATATTTTATTTTATGCATTTAAAAATATCGTTCTAAAAAGTAGTCCTTAGTCCCAGATTGCCAATGGAGTCCATGACACAAACAAAGGTTAGGAACCTCCAATCTACAAGTTAACTAAACTAGTCTTGGGATGACAGACATGCAATCCATCAATGAGACTATATTCTAAATCTTTTCAACAAGGTAAAACCTGTGAGAGCTTGAATTTTGCTGAAAGAGCCTTTTAGAGCACGTTATCTTTATGTCAGGATAAGACATTGGAGTAGGACTTCAGTGGAGGTTATCATCCCCAAATTTCCCATAAGAAAAGATGATGAGCATTTTCTTACTTATTCTTCAGCCACTCTCTGGAAAGTTATTTCTATTCTTGATTTAAAGATGATGTAACAAAAGGAGAGAGACATAGGATCAGAGTATCAATTACGACTGGAAAGAACCTAAGATGAACATCACAACAAGCTTGTTAGCAGTGTTTCTTAGCACATCTTACTACCAAATCATCATTGTCAACATCAATCATTATCATCATTTATGAATATTCTGCATGTTCTTGTGTGCTCATTCTTCAATGGGGATCATGAGTGAAAAAGTAAAGGCAGCCAGTGACCATAAATGACTCCCTCCAGAAGGTGTGGAAGTAAACATGTATATATGCCAAAAGAAAATCAGGCAATAGGCCCACATGAAATTTAATGTAATTTAGTACACTGCCACTTTCTATTTCTTTTCTGTTGTTTGGTTTTTACAGGAATCTGTGTTTATATGGAAATCCAATGTGTTGACTTAAGGACAGATTGTGTATTCTCTTAGCCAAGTGATACTGGGAGCTGTAAGAAGGATGGGTATCTAAGAAAGGAGGTGCCATGTAGCAATAGTTCTTTTTTCACTATACTGATAAGAGAAAGATTAAGATGCAGGTCACAGTTGAAAACAGACTTACTTTTGGATTTGTATTTCTGTAATATTTTCCATCTTCAAAGTGTTTTTAATATAGGACCATAGCATTATGCATCTTCCCCCACTGCTATCCACACAGGGAATAAAAGGACACAGATTCAAATACTAATTCTGCCACTTACTTACTATCCACATGATGTTGGGCAAATTACTTAGCCTCTCTAAGCCTCAATTTCACTTGCAAAATAAGAGTTGCATTATATGTTCTCTATGGGCCATTTTAGCTCTACATTCTATGTCGCTACTCTCCTTCATCGAGTTTTGATTAATGT
Organism: Phalanger gymnotis; assembly: GCA_028646595.1. NCBI lineage: Eukaryota > Metazoa > Chordata > Mammalia > Diprotodontia > Phalangeridae > Phalanger > Phalanger gymnotis. The sequence goes on from CM053627.1 coordinate 127,432,855, forward strand.
ATTAGTCTATGCCTGTCCCAACTGAACATTGGCTGATTCAAAACAACCTAATACTTCTTTTTTTTCCCCTGTCAACAAATATTTCTTCTGCAAATTATCCACTAATGACCACAGAGCTTGGTAACTTACTTTTGGAGTCGCTGGAGGATAACACATCCCTGTTTCTTTTTTTCTCTTATTTGTCTGATTTGGCAAGATAAACACATATCTATTTTAGATTACTTTAGCTAGAACCTGCACAGCAACAGGATTGGGATATTTAGGGATCTTATTTTGACATGGAACAAAGTGTAACTTGCCTGACTGCAGTTCTAATTCAGGTCTCACCTTCCTCATAAGGCTGCGTGAACTCGAAGTCAGATGGGGGCTCTCCCTTCTCCAATCTTGGCCTCCTCTGCAAAGTTCAAAGTCCATTCACTTTGGACTACTCTTATGGCACTTCTTATACTTTATCTTTAATATATTTGGGTTATCTGTTTCATCTCCATTTTTATATTAGAAATTCCTTGAGGGCAAGAATCCTTTTATTTCCCCTCAACATGTATCTTCTACAGCAAGCCTTTCCCAACTCTTCATAATTCTAGTGCCTTCTTTTTGTTAATTATTTCCTATTTATGCTGTATATAGCTTGCTTTGTATATATTTGATAGCATGTTGTCTTCTCCATGAGACTATAAGCCCCTTGAGGGCAGAGACTATCTTTTCGCCTCTTTTTGTATTCCCAGCGCATAGCGTAATGCCTGGCACATAGTAGGTGCTTAAAATGCTTACTGATTGACTGGTGGGCAATAAATACTTGCTGAATGATTAAAGAATGAATTTTCTAATTTGTGATTAAAATGAAAGGTGGTCATCAGTACCGAATCTATAGTTTCATGTGTAAATTATATAGTTGCATCGAATCAAAACTATCTTTTTTTTTTTTTTAGTGGAGGAAGACTAGGCCTGTTCTTTTGTCACTATAGGGATCCCTCTGTGTGGAAATGTCTCTCCTTTGAGGCAGATCAGCAACTCCTCCAGAACTTGATAATCTTAGAGAATTTCATGGAGTACTGAGTAAATAAGCAGCTGGGTGGAGCAGTGGATATAGTGATGGGCCTAGAGTGAGGAAAACTCATCTTCCTGAGTTCGAATCTAGCCTCGGACACTTACCAGCTGTGTGATCCTATGCAAGTTACTTACCCCTGTTTGCCTCAATCTCCTCATCTGGAGAAGGAATGGCAAACCACTCCAGTATCCTTGCCAAGAAAACCCCAAATGGGGTCATGGAGAGTTGGACCTAATTAAATAACAAGTGTTGTAGTTCTCTAGGGTCACACAGCCTGTAGTGCGTGAGGCCAAATTTGAGCTCAGGTCTTCCTGACTCCATCAATTACACCATGCTTGCTTTTTTTGCCTTTGTTTCCCCAAAATATTGCCTGGCACATAGTAGGTGTTTAATAAATGCTAGCTGACTATGACTCTAATATTATCTATAAAAGAACCGTTTATAGATAGAACTGGCAAATATAGGGGGACGAATGCAGTTTCTGGGGATCACATTGGATTCCCCCAGGGATTCAATTCAACTCAACCACTATTTATTAGGTAGCTCATTTTCACCAGTTAGAATGCTTAGAAAAGACACAATCCTCAAGGAACTCACAGTCTATGGGGAAGAATGACAAATACACAACATATAATGTTGCACAAAGTAATATTTATTTGAGAGGTATAAAGTGCTAGGTGAAATTTAAGGGTAACAGATGCTCCTGACTGAGAAACAAGGAAGGCTTCATGAAAGAAGTAACATCTGAACTAGTGTTTAAAGGATGGCAAGGGCAGGAGGCATTTCAGGCACAGGCCAAGATAGGAAAGCATAATGAGAAACAAGTAGGTGACTAGAACACCCAGTAAGTGGAGTGGAGTATTCTGAGATAAATCTGGAAAGATATGGCAGTGACAGATGCCATAGGGCTTTGAATGCAAACTGAGTTAGAACTTTTTAATAGATAACTAGGTAAGAGAAAGTCATTGAAAGGTTTTGAGAGACAACCGACAAGACTTCTGTTTAAGAAAGATAAGTCTAACAATAGAATGAAGGATGAATTGAAGGGAGAAGAAAGAAGAGACATGCAGGAAAATCTATTGGGAAATCTAAGCAAGGAGTATTAGGTCCCCCAACCAAGGTAGTGCCAGTAGAAACAGAGAAGAGGTGGCTGATGCCAGAGAAACTGCAGAAGTAGAATCAAAAGGACTTGTTAGCGGATATGAGGGATGAACAAGAAAAATCAAAGATGGCAAGAATTCTTCGAATACAGGAACAAGGCCAATGGTGCTATCTCTCATAGGAATATTAAAGGCAGAAGGAAGGCCAGATTCTGAGGCAGAATGGATCAGTTTGTTTTCCATCATGTTAATTTTGAAGTACTGGTGAACATCCAGGAATGGTAACTTTAAAAAGTAAAAGCTCTTTGTAAGAAGCCCATAGTGGTCCATTAGAATTATGCATGGTGTCTGTATTATATCAGGGTGTAGTTTATTCACATGGCACCAACTTGCCTCCATGTGCATATATTGATATAAATTATACATACATTATAGATACAGAAAATAGTTATATTTGCATAATAGCATATTTACATGCATTTATGTGTGTTATATATACACAAACTTATGTATGTCAATTTACACCTCATTTCCATACTTCTGCCATTCAGATGTTAGTCATATTTTAAGTTCACAACAGTCCTATTAAATTAATGTTTCCCCTCTACAGTCTTTCCAATGTCGGCTGACAATTTTTAGATGAAAGCATAAGAAATAAATTGCAAAAGCTCTTTCACATGTTATTTTATCACAGGATTTGCTTCTAAAATCACACTTCCTATATCCAAATATGACTGTAGGGAGGTTTTTTAAATTCATACTATATTAATCCATTCTATATTTTGCCCCCATTTCACTGATGCTAAAAGGTTTTTTTTCCTCTAGAATATTCTGCCATGATTTGTTGAAACCTTGCTATAACATTATTTGTTATTGAATCGAATTTAGTAACATGAAGGTCTATCACGACCTTCATGCACAAGGGCTTAGTCACTGAGGTTCTATGAGGATCTTTCTCCGAGGTTTTGTTGCTTGTATTTACAATTTAGTAAGTGATTATCTGACCTAGACCCCAAAGGAGGCCTTACAGTGAGGCTCTGGTGGCCTATGAAGTCTATGTTCTCAAATGTTACAGCTGCCACCATGATAATACACAGAGCTATAAAACAGCATGACTCTCTCCGCTTGCCATTGAGAAAACACTGGATAGGGAGTCAGGACCTTGGGTTGGTTCAGCTCCTTTCTCTGACACTAAGAAGCAAGCTCCCTTGGCTTCATTTTCCTCACTTGTAGAGGACTTGACCTGAGGTTTTCTGACTCCAAGTCTACTGATGTTTCCACATGCCCTACTTTTCACTTCGTACTTTACACAAATTTTGATTCAGCCTTTTCTTTCATATAAGGCAAATACACTTAAAATAGGTAATAAAATCAAAATCATCCTATTTATCCTGTTTACATTGACAGTGTAATGTAGACTCCCTTGAATTAGGAAGAGCTAGGCTTAGATCCCACCTCTAACATTTGCTGTGGAACTATGGGCAAGTAACAACAACTCTGAGCCTCAGTTCTCTCAGCTGGAAAATAAGGATTATAATAAATTATAATGCCTGTAGTAGCTGTCTTACATGGTTGATGACATGGTCTAGCGCGATAATGTATAAATGTCAGCTATTGCGGTTGTTATAGAGTCATTTCAGTCGTGCTCAACTCTTCATGGCCCCATTTTGGAGATTTCTTGGCAAAGATACTGTGGTGGTTTGCCATTTCCTTCTTTGGCTCATTTTGCAGATAAGAAAACTGAGACAAACAGGGTTAAATGACTGGCCCAGGGTCACACAGCTAGTAAATGTCTGAGGTCAGATTTGAATTAGAATCCTCCTGAGTCAAGGGCTGGCACTATCCACTGTGCCACCTAGCTTGCCTTCAGCTATAAGATTAAAAAGATCTTTTCAACGATTGACAGTCATCTTTGCTTTAATGTTTCATGGCCTATTGTTTTGGTACGAGGGATATTTGAGTATGGGGTTGGAGTAGGAAGCTGAGAGATTATGGGCATGCAATTGTGATGGAAAAAAAAGAGGCATCAATTAAATTTATTTTTAAAAACTTCCCTCTGAATAGCCCTCCTTATTCATCATTTCTTGTTCTATATTCTATAGCACTGACATTCAATTTCTATTATTGATAATTTCCTTATATTTTCCTGCTGTTTACTGTAGGGTTGCCATAATTCTCATCCCAATCTATATTATCCTTAGACGTAGTGGGTCTGTTTTTTACTTCTTTTGATTACCCACAGAGGACAAACCTTCCTATACCTAACAAGTGCTTTTAAATTTTTTTCATATGAGTTCAGAAGATCATAGAATCACAGCTAGGAGGAACCTCAGAGGTCAGATAGTCTGACCTTCCTCCTCCTCTTCCTTCTTCTTCTTCTTTAGATAAGAGCAAACTGAAGCCCAGGGAGATTAACTTGCCTAAAATAACAAAGATGGTAAGCACTGGAGGCAGGATTTGAACCCAGAACCACTAACTGCAGGGTCAATGTTCTCTGTACTATCAAAAAAATACTAAAATCAGGCTTAAAATCTATTGGACTTTCCCAAACCTTCTTAACAGCATGTCATATGTAGAAAGTAACTGGAACAGCAGAAAAACCCAAACTTTTTGGAACTTACAATTCTTTGGATTCTCTAGACAATGGAGACAATAAGTAATATTTACATAGTGCTTACTAGGGGCCAGACATCACAAATGCTTTGATCCTCACAACAATCCTGGGAGATGAAGGTTATTATTATCACTATTTTCCAGTGGAAAAAAAATGAGACAGATAGTGGTTAGTGGCAGACCTGTCCAGGCAGACAGTGGCTAGACCAGTCCAGAGTCACATAGCTAGTGAGTATCTGAGGCCAAATTCAAAGTCAGGTTTTCCCGAATTCAGGCTGAGCACCACCTAGGTACCTCTAATAGCAAGATATTACAGTGAGAGAGCACTGGGCACATAATAAGAACTTACAGTGTTTTATTCCCTTCACTGCTCCTCCCCTACTCTATGAGAACAGGTCAAAATAGGAGAATTCTAAGGATTTTTTAAAAATTCACATGGACATTGGGATCTTTCTATTGTTTTGCAAATTCTCTTTTCATTTAGAAATGAGTCCGAGGGGGATGAGGAATGGAGGGGGAATAATCAGTGGCCCCGTTGATGAGCAAGATGAGAATACATTGTCTTTCACGCTTCAGTCATAAGAAGAAAAAAGTTCGCCATCCATCTCTCTACCCTCCAAAAATTCTTAATGCTTATTGAGAAGGAAGTCACTGCTATCAGGTTTTATTGAAAGCAACAATAATAGTAACTTGCACTTTGGACAAAATATCAGAAAAAATATTATCTTCTTTCTTCCCTACCCTGCCCCCATTCTTTTTATTATCCTGACAAATAAGGGTTATGATAAATGTCTAACTTTGAATTTACATCATTTTTAAAAGAAGATACTGAAAACATTTCCACTCTTCAGGAACCCTAGATCCGCTCAGCTCTTGCCAAGATCTCTTGAAGTCTAAAACTTTCACAGTCTGCCCTGTTTTGTCTGCAAAACAGGAGCCACTTACTTTAAGCAAATCAGACTCGCAGAGCCTCAATAACATTTGGTGATCCTGAAATTTCCCAATAAGAGATTAAAAGCTTTGCTTGTAGATGCTTTAAAATGGCCTCTGCCATGGCTCCGATGAGACAGTGGCTGAATCAGATGGCAGAGTTGGGCAGGAGCCCATTAACGAGGCCTGGATGCACTTACACAAAAGGAATAGTCATGCTTTCAACCTCTAGTTTTATCAATGAACTGCCCGGATTCCAGGCACTGTTCCCTGGTTGCCTAGTAAAGAAGCACTCATTGAGGATTTAATCGCAGTTTGTAGGCCACAATGGAGGGAGCGAGAATCTGGCCCTGCAGAATACCACCGAATAGCACATCAAAGAAAATGAAGTGATAGGTCTGTGCAAACTCATATATGTTCCTTCTGTCTGGTGAAAGCCAAAAAGAACAGTGTTCCTCTCCCACATGGGAAGCCCCTGGGCCCCAGCGCTGCAGCTCACAACTATCCTTGGCAGGTTGGGCAGCACTCATTCTAGTCACTGGCCAGAAAGAAAGGGCTAGAGGTGCCCTATTCTGTTACTGGTAGAACTCCTGCTGCTCAGAAGCTAATACCTGCCTGTGAACATGGGGAATGGATAAGGATGAAATTTATTCCTACATCCTATATAGGCACAAAGAAAGGGACATACAACAATGGTGTCACAAGCCAGAGACAAAATTACAACTCTGACTGCAGGCTTCTGATTTTCTTGTAAACCTCCCTAGGGGCAATACATTATTTTGCGTACACGGTGGGGAAAATGCCCCTGTCTCTGTAGCCAAAAGGTCTCTACAACTGAAATGACTGAACAACAACAAAAGAAAAGCTCAGCCACCATAGTTGTTTCTTCCAAATACTAAAGTAGGTGTTTTCTCCCAAAATACAGATAGAACAGCCTGTTCACACCTTCTCATTCTGTGAAATTCTTGTTCATTTCCTTCCATAAATTCTACTCAGAGAAGAACTCCAAAGGGGGGGGAAACAGTATGAAATGGAGGTTCATGGTTTCACATAGAATCTTCTTTTTATGATCTACTGTGTTTAGGGAAATGCTCTTTGGTGGGGGGGGGGGGGTAATTCAAATTCAGAATTTTTTTAAACAGTGCTTTAGACCTTCCTCTGCTTTGCTTGAAACTTTCTGTCTTCCACAGTGACCTCCTCTCACTGTACATTTGGTCCCCTCCTCTGATCATAAATACTATTCATGTCTTTTATGCCTCTTCTCAAGTTCAATACATCATGGACAACATATCTATTTAGCTCACCCACAATTGAGCAACTTTTATTAGATGAAGAAATACAGGGAATCTTGAGGATGGCTTAACAGTAAACCAACCAGTGCAAAATCAGGATCCAGCCAGGCTTGAGTACAAAATATTCCATCAACATCAGGAAAGAGAAAATTGAGATTTTGATTACGTCACTCTTGGATTCAGTTATTGGATGGGGGAAGCCTCAGCCTTGCTTTTAACTCCAATGCTCATACCTCCTGACACCGATAGGAGCTCTCAGATACGCAGCAAGTAAATTTACAACAAATATAGTCTAGCAGAAATAAAAGCTACACGTAGGTAACTAATGCAACAGGCTTAGTTTGGTAGGGGTCAGAGAAGTTGAAATCTGGATCACCAAAAGGTTCCATTAAGCAAACATCCTGAGCTAGCAGCCACTCTCTAATGCTATAGCCTCCTCTATGACCCTAGACTCCTCCAAATCACTCCCAGTAAATCAATGAGATGAGGATGGAGGGGATGTTTGGATTGTCCAAGTAAACTGCTAGACTTGGGCTGGAGGTGGGCTTAGACTTTGTCACTCAGGCCCAGGTAGAACCATTTCCATTCCTATTGCTACCACCCTGGTACAGGTTCTTATCCTCTCTCATTGAGATAATTACAAAAACCTTCTGGCTATCCTTCCCCCTTCCTATCCCTACTCCTTTCAATCCATCCTTCACATAGCTAACAGACCCATCTTCTGAAAACATAGTTCTGATCCTTTTCAGAAACTTCTGCGCCCTCACTGCATACAATCCACACTACTCATTTTGACAGTCAAAGATCTTTTACCATTTGGTCCTAATTTATATTCATTTCCAGATTTTTCTTACACCATTCTGCACCTTTGCTCATTACTATAATGGCTTCTAATCTCTACTTTTGCCGCATGAAATCCTACCCATCTTTCAAAATCCAGTTCAAATGCCATCTCTTCCCGGAAGCCTTCCCTGACCCTCCAAACTATGACTGATTTCTCTTTCCTCAGTACTGAGTACATCATGCCTTTCTCATGTACTTACCATATTTCTTTTTATTCATACTTCTTTGTAAATATTCCTATCTACATACTAGATTATAAACTTTATAAGGACAAGAACCTTTTTTTAAATCTTCGTTTCTTCCTCAGCATTTAGCTTTGCAGTACTTTCCACAGGATCAGGGCTGAATTGCAACCAGGGCTGGGGGCAGAATCATATAAATAAATGGAGGTCTCCTCTCTGGAAGCAGGTGGGCTAAATGAAGTCACAGGCAGAGAATCAAGTCAGCATGGGGACCATGACACAGATGAGAGGGGCAAGGCCAAAGTCAAGTCAATAGAATGAGATGAGGCAGAGACCAGGCCAGAATTATTCCCAGAGGGGAGGGGATTGTATTATCAACAGAGGTTAACTGAGGAGTGCAGCTTTTTAATAGGGGTCGCTCCCAGCTTCCTTCCACAGCCAAGCTCTGGGGTGGTCTCTGCATAGACAGGCCTATCATGTTGGCTCTGTTTTCCCTGGGTCAGTGGTTGCATCTCTTTTTGCCTGAAAATTCTTTACATTTGTCTCTCCCACCAGTGCAATAAACTCAGGAATGGAGGACTGGGAGGTAAGAGAGTAGACTGCAGGAGGAAAGAGGTTGAATCCTTCAAATGCTCCAGTCTCATGACTGTCTGATTCTTTGATTCTTCCCAGAGAGAAAGGATCCCAGCAGCAGGGAGTCTGGCCTGAGCCCTCACAAATGTGGTTCTCAGAACTTGCCTGGGAGCTGGGATAGTCAGCATTTGCATGAAACAGCCAACTGCTTGGTTTCTGAAGTCATTATGTGGCCTTCATTAAAGCATTAGTCTTAGCATCATTTTGCCCATTTAAAGATGGATTCCTATGTAGCAATAGATAAGCTAGACTCTGAAATGGAAACTCATTCCTTTGTTTTCGCTAATGCTTTCTATATAAAAGGAGCTGTCCTAAGTGTCCTGAGAAGAGAATGTAAAGCTGAGGCACCAAGGTGCAGTGAAAAGAGAGGATTTGGAGTTAGACCCCCATTAAAAAGCTGCACTCCTCAGTTAACCTCCATTGATAATACAATCCCCTCCCCTCTGGAAATAATTCTAGCCTGGTCTCTGCCTCATCTCATTCTATTGACTTGACTTTGGCCTTGCCCCTCTCATCTGTGTCTTGGTCCCCATGCTGACTTGATTTGAATCTCAGTTTTATCACTTAACTATCTATGTGACCTGCAGAATGTACTTAAAATTCTCTGGGCTTCATTCTTCTCATCTGCAAAATGAAGGGGTTAGATTAAATGGCCTCTGAAGCTCTTCCCAGTTCTAAATTTACGATCTTATGAGGACATGGGCCAAATACTCAACCTTACTGTATCCTTGAAAAAAGATAATCCTTCTGATATGAAAATGATTCTTTATCCTTACCTGCCTTTTAAGAGCAAATAAGTATAGGAACCAGGAATGTTAATCTCTAAAATGATACAGGTTCTCTTAATTAGGCTAATTATCAGAACTATCCAGTGCAAACTTTAGCTAGCCTAAAGGATGGGACAGGAAATATCCTGAACTATAAGCAAGAATTTTCTGGTAGTAGTAGCTCATAGGATCATAGATTTGGGGCTAGAAAAAAACCTTAGAGGTCTTTGAGTCCCAAATCCTTATTTTAGAGATGAGGAAACTGAGGCCCAGATAGGTGAAGTGTTTTGTTGAAGGTCACACAAAGCAGTTAAGTAGCAGAACTGAGATTCAGACCCAAGTGATCTGACTTCAAAATCCAGCACCTTTTCCAAAGTGTTAATTGAATGATTGAAAGACGGGCACATTCAACAACTGTGATATGGCAGCTAAAATACCTAAAGCAATCTTGGGCTGCATTAAGATACAGATTCCAGGAATAAGAGGTTAATAGTTGTATAATACCATGGTTTGCTCAGAGCTCATTTGGAGTACTGTGTTCAGTTCTGGACACCACAAATTAAGAAGGACATTGATAGGTTGGGGAGCATCCAGAATAGGGCAATCAGCATAGTGAAGAACTTTAACTCCATGGGGGAGGGAATAAACATTCATGGAGCCTTTACTATGTGCCAGGCATTGTGCTAAACACTTAACAAATATTATCTCATTTGCTCTTCACAAACTTTGTGCTATGATTAGCCCCATTTTTACCACTAAGGAAGATGAATCACACAGGTTAAGTGTCTTGCCTAGGGTCACATAGTTAATGTCTGAGGCTAGATTTGAACTCAGGTACTCCTGTCTCTAGGCCCAGTGCTCTATCCACTGAGCCATCTGACTGAGACAACATAAGAGGACGGTTTGAAGGAACTAAAAATGTTTATCCTGCAAAAGAGAAGATTTAGGAAGGATAAGATAATGATCTTTTAATATGTAAAGTGCTCACATGTAGAGGAGACATTGCATTCCTTTTTTTTAAATGGTACTAGAGGGCAAGAATAGAAGCAATGAGAGGAGATTGCAAAAGTGAAAATTAAAGTTTTCTGTAAGAGAAAAGTTCCTAACAATCAGAGCTGTTCAAAAGTAAAGTGGGCTTCCTCAGGAGAAAGTGGGCTCCTAAGATTTCTTTCAATTCCAAGATTCTCAAGTTTGTGGTGTCATAGATTGTTAATTTGTAGAGATCGTTAAATTGCACTAAGTTTCACTAAAGTCTCACTCTTGTACCTCTTCATGGCATGAGAGTTAATCATAATTTTTCAAAGGCTCTGTCAACAGTATATAAGATTTGACAGAACATAAGCTGAAAAAGTTTTGCTTGTAGGACTGCTCATGGATTCTGAATTAATCCATCCCTCAGAGTGCTAAGTGAAGATGAGCCAAATCTAGCACTAAGTTGTGAAAGGTAAATGCTTCAAAGGTTGGCCATTAGGTGGTAGATATTAGCCACACTAGCTCACGAAGACCACCTACTAAGGCTTGGGTTGTGATGTGTGTCCATGGAAGGGCTAGCCATACTGTTGATATCACAAATCTTTGACGTATTAAAAGATACAATAAAATATAGGCAATTAGGTGGCACAGTCTAAAGAGAGTTGGATTTGGAGTCAGGAAGACCTGAATTTAAATTTGGCCTCAGACACTAAGTAACTGTATGACCATAGGCAAGTTATTTAAACTCCTCAGTCTCAGTTTGCTGATCTGTAAACTGGGGATAATAATACCACTTCCTTCATAGGATTGTTATAAATGATTTAAATGATTAAACTCTTCAAGAACTATATAAATGCTAGCTATTGTTTATTATTATTTTTATCATTAAATACTCTACTATCCAAACCATACTGAGTCTTATTTAACCTATCACTGAGAAAATAGCTCTGGACCTTCTGATACCTCAGGGTCCAGATTGGAAACTTCAATTATTCTGGAATGGAATTAAAAATAAAATTCTGATTATTTGAGCTTTCTCATTGTTTCAATTCTAGATGATCTTTGATTGCCTATATTTGTTTCTGTCTAAAGGCTATAACCTCTCAAGGTCACTTCCAGTTTCATGATTTTATTTTGTAAAACCACCAAGAAAACTACAAATGATTCACTTGATTTGAGCCTTACATTACTTGGCTACTATGTTCATCTATTTTTAGCTAACCAAATAGGAGAGTACAACCATCAATTCTGGTATCCCATAGATCTGTGTGCTCTCCTGGCAAGCAAAAACAGATCTGAACATGAATGAATATAACTATTTTCAGCTAACCAATTTTATAGATAGGGAAACTTGGGGCCCAGAAAAAAACATCTTGAAGGTACAATCATTCCACTGAGTGAGAAAATGGGAAAAACCCACTCATCTGTCTGTTTTGCCTCCAAAACGCCAAGTCACAGGTGTTCCCATATGTTTTCATGTGTCCAGATGTTTGGCATCCTGTCAAACAAGCATCCAGATGACTGACAGACTGCCCTAAACTAATTCAAGCTCATAAGAGGGTGAGCTAGCAATGTTGGTTTATAGCCTTTTTGGTGAAAGGTCAAAGACAGGTAACTTGCTCTTATACCTCAGTAGAAGAATACTGACTGAAAAGAAGAATAAAATGGATGATCTTTGCCCTTCCAAAGCAAGAATGAGCGTAGTTTTTCTCCATATAAACCCTTTGCTTTACCTTAGTAAAGACCTGTCCAACTAAAGATCATAAGGACAAGATCTTTATTGATGAGCGGACTGAAACACCACTATTCTCAGGAATGATTAACCCACAGATCAAATGAATCCTTTCCTGGGAAAGTTTTCAATTTGTCCCATGGGGTGGTGTTGTTGTTTGTTTGTTTCTTTATTCATTGTAATTAAGAACAAACTGCTTCTCAGTTTAAAGAACACCACGGGGAAGAGAAAGATTGAAAGCTATTGCTGAAGTTTCCACAAGTGTGCTCCAGTGCAAGAAAGCAGCCGAACACCTCTTGAAGGCACCAGCCAGGGACTAGAGGAAGAGAAGGGAATGTGGCATCTCAGAGAAGAGTCAGGTGACATAAGAAAAAGCCAAGGCACCCACTTCACTTCTCTCTCTCACTCTCACATATCCTGTCTAATAGGTTAAATAAAGAAAACAGGTTGTACACTATAAAGGAAAAAGGAACAGAGCAAATCTTCAGCTCACATTAAGGGGAAGAGGTAAATTGATCACTATGTATAGGTATAGGTATAGGTATAGGTATAGGTATAGGTATAGGTATAGGTATAGGTATAGGTATAGGTATAGGTATAGGTATAGGTATAGGTATAGGTATATGTATATTATGGGGCAAATAGGTGGCACAGTAGAGTGCTGGGCTTGGAATCAGGAAAATTCATCTTCATGAATACAAATCAGGCTTTACACAGTCTTAGCTATGTGACTCTGGGCAAGTCACCTAACGCTGTTTGCTTCAGTTTCCTCATCTGTAAAATGAACTGAAGGGGGAGAAAAGGCAAGACACTCCAGCACTTTTGCAAAGAAAACCCCAAATGGGGTCGCAAAGAGTTGGACATGACTTAATAATAACATATATATGCATATCTGTTTGCGGGGAAAAGAGAGAGAGTATATATAAGGTATTATGTGTTTGTACATATACATCCATATGTGTGCAAATCTGTTCCAGTGAGTACAGAAATGTAAATGGAAAACAAAAGTAAAACCTGAATGCCAAATAATGACCAAAATTTGTCCTAAGAAGAGTTGAGAAAATGTATCTCTCTCACATCAGAGGCAGGAACTATGGTTGTGGAATACTGCATGGATTTCATCAGTGGTTTGTTTTGCTGAACTGTTTTTCTCCCTCTTTCTTTTTCAACCTTTGTTACAAGGGATACATAACTAGGCAGAGGAGTAAGAAGCAATGTAATCAGAAATAAATGTGATATAAAAACAAAAGGTATCAATAAAAATAAGGACTTTTTTCTCAAAGAATGTGAACAGCCCCAACACCTGCCATCCTTTCCCACCTATAAGACACACACACACACACACACACACACACACACACACACACACCCACACACACACACTCCAACCCCCATTCCCAGCAGACCACATAGAAGTTTGAGCAAAGAGTGACTCCATCCATTGGAATGCAGATCACACTGCGAAAGCTATTGTTCTGCCCAAAAATAAGAAAGAGAGAGATTCATTCATTAAAGCTGCAGCAGATGGCTGCTCGGCAGACAGGGAGCAGCCAGAAGCAGGGCCACCAGCTGGCAACCACCGCACATGCCACATTCAGTCGCAGCTGTACTTTTACTGTTCCTTTCAGACATTCTGCATTCCAGTGAGAGACACTTAGCAGGGGACACCTCAAGCTTGATGGGACGTGTTAGGGACAGCCCAGTGGGTAACTGGGACAGAATCCTTCCTCACCTCCCTTGCCCCTGAATCCCACCCACCCCCATTGCAGCACTGCCAGCCTTAGGCCAGGGTCATGCTTCTAGGACAAAGCAACATGGGGATAGGGCCCCCAGTCAGTTGTTTTGGTTAAAATGCAACAGCCTTGATCCATACCCCCAAGGAAGTTACAACTTCTGGCAAAGAGACCCCTTTGCCAGAATATCATTATTATTATAATTATTGCATAATTAAATATACTACTACATATTAATAATAGTATGTTACCATTCATTTAGTATTTTAAGGTTTGTGAGGTGTTTTAGATATATTATCTCATTTGAAAAAGGGGAGGTGCTTGTCTTTTAGGTAAAAACAAAAATTCCTCAGTGGCTTCATGGCCACATATAAAAAAAGAAAAGAATTCAGGTCCTGCCTTCAAACATGTTTCTTGTTACTTTCTTCTTTCTTAAAATTTGTTTTGTTTCGAGACTGGGTCTCTGAATCCCATCCAGGCTAAAAGCACATTGGCTACCCACTGGCCTGATCCCAATATAATGATCAGGACAGAAGCTTAAACCATCTTTGTTTTTTCCCAACCTAGGCTAAAATAGGTTACTAGTAATAATTCAAATAAGGCTCAGCATGGTTTGGATAGTAACGTATTTGAGCACATTATGTGGTATTATAATATGCAATATTACAATGTACAATGTATAATAATAATATGCAACATATAATAACTATAGCTAGCTCTTGAAAGTTCAGCACTTAGTTTTTGTTTAAGCAATTTGCTGCTCTTAAGCACCCTGGTAGCCCTTGTCTCCCAGAGGCTCACCATATTGATGCTAGATTTAATGCTAATACCAGGTCATTTTTAGCCTTAGTGCAGCTCAAAACACCTGAACTCAAGCAATCCAGCAGCTTGAGCCTTTCCAAATAACAGGAATTACAGACATGAGCCACCATAGGTGGCACTTTCTTAAACATTTCTTCCATAAGACTTCTTCTGCTTGGCCAAAGGCTGGATGGCCACTTATTGGATATGTTATAGCAGGGATTCCTTCTGATTATGCTTTGGGCTAGATGGCCTTTGAGGTCCTTTCTAAGTATCACATGCTGTGATTCAGATTCTGTGAACTTCCCACCGACTTCCAGATCAATAAAGGCTCAACTAATTTTTCAATAAAGAGAGTCTGGAAGGGTGTCATCTCTAAACTCCCAGCAAAGTTTTATCCCACAAACAATTAATAAGATCACAGATTTAGAAGTGGGAGGGAGGCATCCATATATAACAATTTCATGGAAAAACCCAAGTCAAACCACTAACAACTTTTTCCTACTTAATAACTGGAAAAAATGCCTCCCCTCTTGCTACAACTGAAACTTCATTTCTTTGCTTCAAAAGCAAAAACATCTAAAGTGAAACAGTACCTCACCTCAAGAAGCTTAGTCAATATGAGACCTTTCCTAAGTACTTTAGTCATGTTCACAGAGGAACAGTTCCACTGAGGAAGGGAGGCAATAATGGAATGTGACACTTCCATCAAATATTCAGTCTTGTTTCCAAAACTTTTGACTCTTTTAATTCTAACCAAATTCCTTCCAATACATCCTGGTATTTTCTCCCTGTCTCCAAATTCTATAAAATATCTTCTTCCCAAATTATATTCACACTACTGAAAGAAATGGTAGAATCATAGGATTATTGATGTAGAACTGGAAGAAATCTCTAAGGTCATACAATCCTTTCATTTCATAGTTGAAGAAACTGAGGCAGAGGGAAGCTGGATGACCTCCCCAAAATCATACAAGTAAGAAGTGTTCTTGTCCAGGTGTAAAATATCTACTTCAAAAGTTCTTAACATGGGGTTTGTGAATTTTTTAAAATACATATTTTGATAACTTTATTTCCATGTAATTAGTTTCCTTTATGGGCAGATAGGTGGGGTAACGGATAGAGTGATGAGCCTGGAGTCAGGAAGATTCATCTTCTTGAGTTCAGATCTGGCCTCAGACACTTATTAGCTGTGTGGTGACCGTGGGCAAGTCACTTAACTCTGTTTACCTCAGTTTCCTCATCTGTAAAATGAACTGGAGAAAGAAATAGCAAACCACTCCAGTATCTTTGCCAAGAAAACCCCAAATGGGGCCATGAAGAATCAGACACAACTGAAAAGCAACTGAACAATGGATAATGGAAAAACAATTTCAGGCTCCATTTAATACCAAGCAATGTTTATCCTCAAAATATCGTCTGGGTTGTCTTAATTTTAAAGAGGAAATTATCCTGCATTTTGCATGAGGTCATAGTCACTTCAAAATCAAATAACGGAAACCAATTGGCTAAAGACCATGTGTACTTGGGTCCTAAGTAATATAAGTGTACTTGTCTAGGAATTAATCATAAATGTTAAAACTGCTGCTATCCAAAAACTTTTCCAACACATATAAACTTTGCTTCCTCCAAAATATCATTTAAATAATGAAAAAAGAAGTTGAATTCAGTGATATGGATTATATCTGCTGAACAAAAATTCAGAGTTAGCTCTTCCTACAATTCATAGACCTTGGAATATATTAGTAAGTCAAGATTTTTTTCTGCTTGTATTAGACTTAAATTGACATAGGTTCAAACTCTACCACTAATTAACTTTGTGAAACTGGGCAAGTCATTTGGCCTCATTGTTCTCTAGATTCCTTATCTTTAATGGCTGAACTGGATATGGGGTCTTCAATTGCTCCATGAAAAGAATTAGATCATAAGATCATAGATACAGACACAGAAGGAAGTATAAAGGTCATCCATTCCAAATCTCTCATTTTACAGGTTTAAATGCTTAACTCACCCATGGTCATATGGCAAATGGTAGAGTCAGGATTTGACCTCAAGTCCCAGGAGTCCAAATTCAGCAGTTTCCATTGTACTAAGAAGTTACTTTTCATTTCCATGAAGATTTAAGATCTCAAGGAGTGAGAGAGAGAAGGATGGAATGCAGAATTGCTAACTAAGAAGTAATTTGTGGATGTTGAGGAAGAGATTCCATTAACAATGAGAATCCTACAAAACTCGGTCCAAAAGAGAAATTCAAAGTTCTGTTTCTATTGCACTTGAAGAAAGTAAGTGAGGTAAGGGAGATGACTTTTCCCATTCCAGTTGCATGCGCCTCCAACCCCCAAATCCCTCAGTTCTGCATAGGCAAGATTTGGAAGCCTCTGTAGGAAACAAATGAATATGGGAAAGCTTTGAAAATCCTAACTAGAGTAATACCTGATTCAATTTAATTCTGTTTACATATCATCTTCCTTTGATGAACTCTAAAACCTAAAAATAATTTGTAAGACAGAAAATCCAGGACAAGTAAAATAGTTGATCCATTAGACAAACCTCAGCTTTTCTCTCTACACTCTCTCCTTTGGTGACTTTTTCTATTTCCATATCTTCAAACTCTATTTGACGACAGGAAGATTGTTAGGAAGTTGATTTCCAAAAAGAAATAATGAAACACACCAGAAAAGTTGCTTTATCCCAGCCTCCCCACTGCATACTAGCATAGGAAAATATAACTTCTCTGAACAATGTCAACGGCTAACAGAAATGGAGCTTGGATTCTCTGCAAACCTGATAGTTCATGGCACTTCCTGTGGCAGGAGGCGATCA
>CM053627.1:127450823-127471103 GCA_028646595.1 Phalanger gymnotis
ATTTGGTCAGGTTATTTAACTTGCCTGAGCCTCAGTTTCTTCATCTATGAGTATAATAACAGCACCTACCTTAAGAGATTGTTTTGAAGAATAAATGAGGCAATGTATTTAAATAACTTTGCAAACCCTAAAGTATAATATAAATATGAACTATTAATCTTATTATCTATCCAAACCTATTGTTGGCAACCAGAAAATATGAGGATGGAGACACTGTCCACTTTGCAGGACCAAATCACAAGTCTGAAAATGGTAGCAAGATGAGTTAAAGAAGGGGTATGAGCAAGGCAAAGACCACTTGAAGGTTTTTTAAAGTAGAATGAGTAAGGATATCCATGTCCATCTAAACTTTCCATTGGGCTACTATGGAAATCTCCAGACTGTTTCTGCATCCTCCTGAATGGGAGGCAAGTATGTTAGGAATGGTAGCCTAAATGCATATATGTGTTAAGAATACTGGATGTGTCTTTTTAGAATAATTGTCTCCAAAATGAGGACTGCAGTATAACACCAAGGAGGCTGAGTCCTGAATCCAAGGAGCATGTTATCAATCAGAGGGTGAGAAGTTGGGTTGATTCTCTCCATCCCCAGAACAGCCAATTGGCAGTCTTAGCTGCAATACAGCCATGCCAATCCTTCACCATTCTCTCCACTGCTTTGGTCTAGAGAGCAAAAGAGATAGTCAAAAGAATTGATGAGAGGCATGTGTGGGAGCAAGGAGGTGTCATTTAAATTAAGAAAGAGTCAAGTCAGGACAGCATTGATGATGTCAGACTTTTCCTTGCCCAGATTAGCTTCTGAATTCACTCACTCTGCTCAGTGATGGGCTAGCTAAAGTCAGAGACAGGCAGAGGTCCTAACAACCAGAGAATGCACAAACCTTCATGGTTTGAGTCTATATCGGATTTCAAGTTTAGTACTCAGCCATCAAGAGCCCAAGTTCTTGATCTCCATCTGACATTAGTTGAAACATTAGTTGAACCCTCTGTGCAAACTACATAGTTCACACCCATTTTCCCACTTAAGGGAATTGTACATTTCCTTAAATTCCTGGGTTTGGATTGATCCTAAGTCATGGAGTACTTTTATGATCTAAGAGAGTGGCAGGCTTTAAGTGGTTTGCAGATATTTATTATTCATCATTGTCTGATTATGCACTATTTATTTGCTCATTGATTCTCTTGCTAAGAGTAAAAACTACTATCTAAAGAAGTTCATCTGTTTCTCAGGAGAAATGGCTGCATTATAAAAAGGTCATGTGACTAAGACTGAAATAGAACAAAGTCAAGTAGGAGGCAGGGTTTGGTCGTTATCTAAGGACTCAGGGCTAAGTTTTAATTAGGTATATCTGCAAATCTACACGCTTCTTTATTAGTCAGCACTGCTCAAGCAAGTTAATCAAGGTAATATGGTATTCTGAGACTTATGTTTTTAATAAGATCAGGTAAGTTGAGATCAATATCCCTGGCAGTTAAATGCAGAATAATGTTTTACACAAAATAGTTGTTTCACACATTTGAATGAATTAAGCCTGCTAACATTACCACCCTTTCTGCCAATAAAAGTTATTAAATAGTAGTTTACACGCTTGCCCCATCCACCCCCCCCCAAAGGTTCACTTCCTCTGGGGTGGGACATTTCCTGAACCATATTTCCCAACATCTCTTTTGGACGTTAAACATTGGCCTCCTGTGTGAAAGGAGTTGTCACATCAGATTAGCCCACTCATGAAGAAAGCAAAAAGGTGATGAAAGGGTTAAATAAGACCTGTTACTGGCTAAGTGTAGAAAGTATCTAAAGGACTTATCCAAGGTCAACAGCGAGTCGGCATCAGTATTTGGGGATGAAACTTGGAATTCTTGACTGCCACAATTGCGCGCAGTCTACCTTCCCTCTCTAAAATGAGTGTCTCAACGATCATTATCGCTTAATAACTATTAAGGGTCCTCTGGGTACTAGGCACTGTAAGTAACACTGAAATAGGTATGATCCTTTCCTAGAGGAGTTTACTAACTCAATTAGGCACAGAGAGTCACTTAGCAAAAGGCCTAGAATGGCACAAGATTGGAAAAATAGAGAAAGGAGAAAACAAAAGGCAAGGCCACACGCCAGATGGAGAAAAGGCATTAAAAATGAAATGAATGTCTGGTGTTGAGCCTCATTTCCCCAGTGATGTTTACATTTAGATTGGATTCTGGAGGCAGGCCAGGAAAGCACTGGTCTCATTTGAGATTAGTAGAAGACTACTATCTTATTATACATTTGCCTACTTTATAATTCTCTCCCAAAACTCATTAAGAGACTTGATTTTCTATGATAGATCAGACTCTTGGCTTATCAAGCCTAGTATTCAATATTTGCTAGTGACCCCGTTAAAGGAATTTTGTGAGGAGTGAGGGGTAGGAGGGGAGCCAAAATGGACCCAGCCAACTGTGTAATGTCACATATAGAGAGCTTCTGTAGGACAGTATTATTCTGGGAGAGTGGTCATTTCTCTGTACTCCTTCTTCCTATGTGAAATCAGAATTTACCCAGAAGAGAGGGGCTTTAACTAGGCTACCCTTGGCCTTTAATGTCTATGTTGTCATTAGCGATCATAAGCTTCACATCCCATTTATCCACACCTAACTAACCACAGCACTCCATTTGACGGCATTTTACAGCTGAAGGTTTCACAAGCTAACTTGGTGCAGAAAGAAATCTCTCCTTTTGTTCTACCCTGATTAATTCCAAGAATCCTCTTTTTTTTCTCTTGTAATGCAAGGGGTATTACAAAAGGGTAATAAGGAAGGACTGGTATATGAGCTGTCTGAGCAGTGAAAATATTACAGCATGTTATCCTGCTCTGGAAATTAGGAATGGGGTTTGAAACATAGTGACTTTCAGGCCAGCGTGTTCTGTTCAATTATATCATGTGCTGTTTGTTACACATTATTTAGATCTTTAACTCTCTTAGACAAACATAAAAAAACCCAATAGCTTCTCATAGAACTGTAATTGGGTAAATGTAGAAAGTCTTATATTTTGAGATTTATTTAGTGCAGTAGGAATATTATCAGAAAAGTATTTTCATGTAATTGTTATTCTTAATGGTACTCAAGTGTGGTTTTATTAGTTCTTAAGGCCATGTGTTTTTGAGGGGAATGCATCTCTTATTTGGTAATAAAAGTCAATGGGACAATTGAATACAATTCAGCCAGTATGTATTTTAGTGCAAGATTCACTTTATAAGAAACTTCTGGTGAACACAGTTCTTCAGCAATGCTCTCTCCCTCCACTTCAACTCTCAGCATCTCCAACTTCTTTCAAGACTCAGTTTGAATGTCACCTTTCTCAGGAAGCCTTTGCTGAACCCCTTATTTCTCTCCCGATCAATAACTTTGTATTAACTTCTTTTTGTGTAACATGTTGTCTCCCCCCTATAAAATGGAAGCTCCTTAAAGGTAAAGATTGATTTCAGATTTGTCTTCGTATGTCTTCCTGTTTGCACCATGATTTCTGGAGGGACCTGAGCTATGCATCACTTCATTGCTGACTGGATTCTCCAGACTCCTCTTTCTCCTCACCAACTGCCATGCCTCCTTCCCCCTGACTCTTTCCAGGTCCCCTTACTAATGTGTTCCCATTAGTATGCAAGCTCCTTAAGAATAGGGGCTGTCTTGTCTATTAGTATATGAATTCCCATTTTAGCACAGTATCTGGTACATAGTAAAAGCTTAATAAATGCTTTTCCTATCTAAAACCCCAAAAGCTAGCGTAGTATTTGTCCTATAGAAGGTACTTAATGAATGCTCGCGGAATTGAATTCAATAAACGAGAGTTCTTTTGCCCATACCTTCTTGATTGGCAAAGCCATACAAATGAATATTGGTAAGTAAAATTCATGCTGAAAGTATAGCCTCAAGAGTTAAAATTCATTCATTCAAAGCCCTTTTAGTCACATACACCATAGTAGAAAAAGCCTCTGGAATGGGCAAGACACAACCTCTCTGGGTGTTGGCCTAAGGGGAGAAATCTGTGGTCAAATTCTGGCTGATCACATTAATTGTATGGCCTTGAAAAAGTTGACTTTCATCTCTGAGTTTCAGCTGCCTTACCACATTATCTGAGTCATGTACCTACATCATTGGGGTTGCTTTAAGGAAAGTACTTTGCAGAACTTGAGGTGCTCCATAAATGTCAGTTATGATTACTATAGTGCTTTTTTGTTGTACTAGTTGGGGGGAGGCAGACTTTACAGCCTCTGAATTTGTCTTAACTAAAAACATCTTCCTCCATCACACTAAACTCTATTCCCTCTGGCCTTGCCAGGTGGAATCATTTCCAATAAAATCTCTGCAGAATGAAACTTAATTCAAGAGTGTTTTACCCTCTAATTTTCCTGAACTGCTTTAAAGATTTTTTTTAAAAATACAGGTACAAAGTTAGAATCTGAAAGAAAGAAGAATTGGATTTTAAGAAGCATTAAAAAGGACATTTGGGGGAAAAGTGGGAAGGGCATGAAAAGCAATAGTAAATTTCAAAGGTTCCATCTTTTTGCTGTTGTGGTTATTTCCAGAACGTATAGAAGGCTTTGCCCTCACTTTGTGCTGCGAGAATGAAGAGTTTATTTTCTGCCAACCAAACAGAAATGTATAAAGCTTCTGAAGAGATTTGCTCTCCATCATGACAATATATTGAGGAACATGGAATTGCCTTTAAATGGATTGGTAGCTTCTGGTCTTGACCTACAAGGAGCCGTTAAGAAGATGAATCCCGTTCTCAGGGCAGAATGACAACTGCTCTTCCATCCTTGGGTTTTGGAGATCATGGTTATACTGCTGACTCCCTTCTATTCCCTCTACTTAGTACTTTTACAGCTTCCCAGCCCCTTCTTCTGTCTCCAAAGAAATATGCAAAGTTTTCCAAAGTTTTCTGCTTTTGTTATTCCTGTAGAGTGTTTGTTGGGGGTCGGGGGCCAGAATAAGGAGGGGTCAGTTTAGACTTGTGATTTCATTGGTGCAGTTGGTGAAGTGGGGAGGAAACTCCACCTCTGCAACTTAAAGTGTCAGAGAGTTAGTTGCCTGGGAACCCTGAGAGGTTAAGTAATTCACTCAATTACACAGACATTAATTCTCAGAGGCATGACTGGACCCTAAGACAACTCTCCAACCATTACTTCATTGCTGATTCTTATCAAATGTATATTTGTAGTAAATTCCTTCATGTAATTTAAATTTTAGCAAATTTTTCTGCCATTTATGGTAGCTAGGTAACCCAATGAACAGAGCATTAGACCTACAATCAGGAAGACGAGTTCAGATGCTGCCTCAGACACTAGCTGTGTAACTCTGGGCAAGTCACAAAACATCTGTCTGCCTCTATTTCCTCATTTGTAAAATGGGAACGATAAGAGCCTCTACCTTCCAAGGTTGGTATGAGGGTAAAATGAGATATAATACCCAGTTCATAGTTAGTGAGAATAATGAGGTAGTCGAATTATTTGAATTCGCATTACACATTTCCACTAGGCATGAACCAATTACCATATTTTACATAATTATAACTTTGAATAGTGAAAATTCAAGTATGTGTGGTCACTTGTAGGGATTCATTATTTGCACTAAATGTTTTGCAAACTTTGAAAAGCTATATAAATACTAGCTGTTATTATTTAAATATGCATGTGTGTATCTGAAAACCAAAAAAATTAGCAGCCAACCCAGTAGAGTGTCTGGTTCTGAGTTCCAAAATGGTGTTCTATAGAATATACAAGATGTTTCTGGTGTAGGCCCAGAAAAAAAAAATATTTGTGAACTGAAAGAATTCACCAAATACCACTGTATCTTCTGATTTATTGTCTATGAGGGGAATAGTGCCTGCCTGAACTCCACTGACTCTCCAAGAGTATACAAGACAAAAAGGATAAAGCTAAGCAAAATGAGCACAAAAGCAGCTCATTCCCTTTTCTAAGCAAAGGAGGAAGTGAAGGGTGGGAGGGAATATCCTATCTTTTTTGGAAATTTTTCAAAAACCAAGGTGCCCAGGGGGCAATTCTAACTAGTGTTCTGGGCAATTTACATGGATTTGTATTCTGTCCTGTTCCTTTTAGGAGGTGATTAATTGCCATGGCAACCGCTGCATCACATGACATACACGCTTGCTCTGAAATACAACTATGGTACACCTTCTTTTAGGAAACCGTATTCCTGAAATGGAATGTGATTTCTTTAAGTAGTTGCATTATAAAATGAAAAATAAAGGTGTTATAATAATTGACTTTATAGGGTTTTATTTGAATGCATTTTCCTTAGTTGACATGGAGTAGGATACAATAAAAAGAACGGACAGAAAAACATCTGAGAATGGATAATACCAGATGGTAAGATATATGAAGAAGAGAACACCTGAAGAATATTCAAAACTGTTGTCATATTTATGCCACTGTTTTTCCATTTTCAATTCCATTTATAGTATGAAGTCAACCTCACTGTGAATCAGCAAGAAACCTGCTCTGCAAAGTTAACTAAGTTACTTATTCTCATTGGCATGATGGTAGATTTCTACTACTTAGGATATGTTTGTGTACATGTCTCTGACAGAGCTATAACTAGCAATTTTCACTCCTAGAACAAGTAGAACAAAGTATACCTTACTTTCTATAGGATTCTTTTCTATTTTAACTAACTAGTCTTTTAAATAAGTGTTTCTAAGCTCAGTTGTTTCTACATGTTGAAGGCCAGCGAATGCTATCGGCATATCTTGTAGATTTTGGTGCCCTGAGCCAAGGCCCTCCTCATGCCACCTTTGTTACAGATCTAGTCTGTGTTTTTAGGGAAGGACTTAAACTACACTACACTGTCATTCTATTCATATCCAAAGGAAGTAACTGAATACAGAAGAGGGGAAGAAAAAGAGGATCTACTTATTTAAAATATTTAGAGGCAGATAGGTACCACATTTGATAGAGCACCTGAGTCTAGGACCTGAGTTCAAATGTGACCTGATACTTACTAGCTTTGTTAATCTGGGCAAACACTTGTAAAGTGGTAGTAGTAATCACTATATAAACGTTAGATATTTAATTGGCAATTGGCAATAAGATACAACTTCATTTTAATTATCACAAAAAAATTTAACTATGTAATCAAAGTTAGCTGTCTCTCAAAACTCTCCACAACCCTCTATCAATCGTTGACAAAATGTTGTATAATGAATGGATGCCTATTTCAAACATCAACGCCTCATAATCAGGAAACACTGCAGCAATGCCAGTATCTACCATTATTTCTATCCTACTCAACTACTGACTTATACCACCACTCCCATAGATATCAGTGAGCTGATATTTTTGAGGGTTCTAAAGTAAGACGACTAGGTAGTATGACTAAAAGCAAGGCCAATCAACACGTATCTACCCAATGGATCCAACTGATAAACTGCCAGAAACCCAAGGACTAACACGTAATTCCCCCAAAGTAAAGCAAAAATTTATTTCTAGTAAGATGGGATATTCTGGAATCCACAGAGGATAGCTCCATGAACAATTAGATCTCTAATTATCATTGGTCATGTTCTCCCCCGGGGAGTTATTAAAAACAACAATAAATGGCACTGACTCATACTGTACAATTACTTAGGTAGGTCTCATACAAACACATAAGCATTACCCCTCTAATCTGTTTCTTTTGGTATGGATGAGCAATCTGTATTAACCTGAATTTCCAAGGGGAAAAAAAGAGTCTCTTAGGAGTCCCTTTTGCTCCCCAATTACTGAGTCTTGTCCATTCCATCCCTACAATATTTCTCAAATCCATCCCCTCCTCTCCATTTATCTATGGCTGCCATCTTATTTCAGATCCTAGATTTCTGCAATCGTTTCCTAACTAGGTGAGCACTTTCAGTCTCTCTTCCTCCTCCAGTTTTTCCAAAGTGAACTTACTAATGCAGCTCTAATTATGTAATTCTGCTCAAAAACCTTCAATAGTTCCCAATTACTTACCAAATAAAGCCTGAACTCTTTAGCTTGGCATTTGAGGCTCCCAAACATCTGTCTCCAAGCTTTCCAACATTCTCTCACCCTACTCTTCTCTTCAGGTACTTTGTGCTTTAGCCAGATATGACTACTTGGCACATACCCATAGCTTTCCCCATACCATTCCTAATATCCATAATTCTTTCCCCACCCCTACGTGAACTATCTTTTAAAATCGTACTCATCCTTCAGGGTCCAGTCCTAGTATCACCTTTTCCATGAATCCTTCTCTCATTTACCAGTGAAAGAGGAATCTCTCCATATTATCAATTCCCACATCTTTTATACAGCTGTCAAATTTTCATCCAAATCATTAGTTTAAAAACTGTTAAATAGGGTAGAGCCAAGAATAGACCTCTGTGAAAATTTAATATAAACTGCCATCTGAATTGGCATGGAACCATTAATCAGCACTTTTGGGGTACAGATGTTCAACGAGCTATGACTCTATCTAAGAATACTATTAAATAGAATAGGACACTATCTTATTCATAAAGATTTCATAGGAAATCGTCAAGTACTCTGATGAGATCCATATTTATCGTAATATGGCATAATGTGCTCTTATGGTACCTAACGATTGCTACATTTCCCCCCTTAAATGTTGTGTACTAATTTATGCTAGAATTGTTCCAAAGTCTAAATGTCAAGCTTATTATTTGATAATCTGCCATTTTCCCCGGTTTGCAAATCAGGACATTTGTCAAATTCTAATCTTCTGTTCCTTCTCTCACTGTCTATGATTTCTCAAAGATCACTGACGGTGGGGTTTTGAAATGGCTTCTGAAATTTCTTTCAGCAACCTAGAATATAATGTGTCTGTATGTGGAGACTTGGATTTATATGAAGTTAGACGATCCCTTACGAGTAAGATAGTAAAAGATCTATTAGGCATCTATGTAAAGTGAGGATTATCAGCACAGTAACAAGAAAATCTGTCTAACCACATACATAAAAATATATGTGTGTGTGTCTGTGTATTTGGAGAGGGAAAGGGGGGGAGAGAGAGAGAGAGAGAGAGAGAGAGAGAGAGAGGGAGGGAGGGAGGGAGGAAGGAAGGAAGGAAGGAAGGAAGGAAGGAAGGAAGGAAGGAAGGAAGGAAAGAAGGAAAGGAGGAAGAAAGAAGACAAGGGTATAGGATAGGTAGGGAGAAGAGGAAGGGAGAGAAGAGGAGAGGAGGGGAAGGAAATGAGATAAGAAGAAGAAGAAGAGAGAGAATTGGGAAGAGAGGGAAGAGAAGGTAAAAAATCTCTGTCTTCCATAAATTGATGATAAAAAGATGATGTTTTAAAAAGGTATCCATCTGTAAGGTGGGCCATCTCACAGAAAATGCCATCTGGGATGACATGAAATCATCTGAAGTAGACATAGTAAGGCAGCTGGTGTATAAAGCTTATCAAATGATGTGCCAGTTAGCAACTGAACCATTAGGGAGTACATATGACAGAGCTCAAGCCATTAGTTAGCCATTAGCTTTGAGACGAATGGGCCACACAGTGAAAATAAGCGAGGTGATTTGAAGGGTATTGTCTTTGGGGATGAATTGGAGGAATCAGTTTTTGATTCAGAGTTTTTATACATCTGAACTTTTTGCCAAAGGTCACATATACATTCGTTTTTTCTTAAACAGAAGAAAAAAGTGGGAAACAGATTTCTTTTTTTTTCCCCAAAAAACATTTCTCTCCTTTTGCAAAGGAAGTAATAATAGATGTGACACAGAGATACGATCAAGGCACTCTTAGGAACAGCACTGTGATCTTAGGAGGAGAAAAAACCTTACAAACTTCGGTTAGGGTCTGCCAACTTTCTAGCACTTCACCTTTGAAGAAGAAACATTTGTCAGTCTTGATAGTAGTCACATAAATGTGTTGCTTTTCTCTGCAATGACCCCAAAGAGTTCTTTTTCCCATGAGTGGTGCTCGCTCATCCCAGAGACTCCCTCCTCAGTCTCAGGAGAAAGATAGGGAAGCAAAGCCTTTGAGGATCCTAAGCCTCCAAACCATTAAAATGAATTTACCAAGGCACACACCAAAACTGGCCTTTGATCCAGATTACTAGTCAGGCCACATATTAACATATATCAAGGAGCTGGAAGGGACTTCAGAGCTCATCTTTTCTAATGCCTTCATTTTACAAAGTGACTAACCTGAGATCACATTGGTAGTATAAATTACATAGTCAAGTGCAGTTTAAAAATGTTGAATTTCTTTTTTTTTTTTTGGCAGGGCAATTGGGGTTAAGTGACTTGCCCAAGGTCACATAGCTAGTACATGTGTCTAGTGTCTGAGGTCAAACTTGAACTCAGGTCCTCCTGACTCCAGGGCTGGTGCTCTACTCACTGCACCACCTAGCTGCCCCAGAATTTCTTATTAAAACCCGGATCTTCTACTTACAAGTCTAGTATTCTTGATCGAAGATAGAAAATTCCACAATGAACTCCACATACAATTCATAGCTTTCCTTTGAAATTGGCAAATGTAACAAAAACTTAGATTCCTACAAAACTATTTTTTTGCAGTATGAATCAAGGGTGCCCCAACCTGACCAAATTAAGAAGTTCATGGAAGTTCAAAGAGTGAAAGTATCACATGGGGCTTCCAGAAAATGAGGCATGGATTCATGGCTTACATGTTCTCCTTCAAGGAAGGTATTCATGAGGTAAACACTGCTTTTGCACTGCCATCCAGATCTAAAAGTCATATGGAACTATCTAGTTGAGAGCATAACATACTCTGATCAGCAGCATCCCTGGTCTTCATATCTCCAGTATTCATCAGAACAGGGTAAACACCTACAAAATGTAAGATTCATATAGAGACTTCTCCAACTCTAAGACACATCTAGTAATTGACTGACTTCTGCCCATTCTCCAGCAACCAAGTAAGACAAATGACCAACTATCCAAAGATCATATGACAACTATTTTATGAATTCGACATTTATTGGGTCTGCTAGTAAGAGGGAAAAGTACAGGAAAAAAAACACCTGGGAACATGCACTGAAATGAATTCCAGGAGTTCCACCTGTACCTGGGAGGAGAGAGTTTTTAGGTGTAATCAAAATTTAAAAAAAAAAACAATACTAATATATAGATGTCAGACAAAGCAATATTCACTGATATTTTCCCATACAATATGTAAAAAAGCACAAGAACTGTAAGAGAGTGGCTGTGGAGTGGAGAATGGGAGAGAGATTGGCCTAATTTTTGAGTTATCAGTTGATGCATAGTTTGGAGATGTCTAATGATGTTCTGTTCGGACTAGAGAGGAGCGGGGGTGTTGCTGACCAAGTACTCTTACTGCCTTGTCTTCCCCTCCAGGTTCTCACTCTTGGTATTCTCAAGTGAAGCCACATAGCATTCCCTTGAATGGTGAATTTAAACACACCAAAGACATGCCATGCCTATTGGATCAAATCAATAGTTTTTCTAATTTTGCTTCGAAGCCCCCTTTAAGTCCCACAGTAGTTGGGAACTGGGGCATATTATGATCTCCATTTTACAAATGAGGAAACCAAAGCTCAAAGAGCTTAAGAGATTCCCCTCACAATTACACACAATTACATTAATCTTACAGGCAGGATTTGAACCCAAGTCTCTTGAAAAAAAGGCCCAAAATCATTAATATAGTTTACACTGTAACAAGCGACCACACACAGACACACACACATACACACAGACACACACACTTACACCTCAAGCACAAATTTACTGATGGTTAGAAATTCATCAGAGCATTTAGCATTGTTTGGGAGTTCTTGGATTCATGAAAGAAAGGGAGAGAGACAGAGAGATATTGAGGATGCATATATCTCTATATACATATTTTTTCAGTAGATGAAGTGAGTGAAGGATTGTCTGTTCTTAATCAATTCACATAAGAAACTGATTGATTCATCCTTAGTTAATGACTATTGGCCTTTAGAATTACAAGTTAATGATTCAAAGTATAGAAATTAATTTAGAAAGCAATATTTGGCATAGAGGATAGAGAACTAGACAGGCAGGCAGGCAGATCTGGATTTAAATTCTACCTTAGGCACTTACTAAATGTCTAAGGCAAGGTTAGTCACTTCATCTCTCGGAGGCCTAAATTTCCTTATGGGTAAAATGGAAATGAATGATAATATCTATAACGCCCACCTCACTTGATTGTTGTGAGAATCAAATAGTTTTCAATGCTTATGAAGTCCTTCGCCAAACTTAAAGTGCTACATAAAGATCAGAAAAGAGGCAAAAAAAACTATCCTTTCTAGCAAACACCTTCCTTGCAAATGCTAAAGTGATATGTGGATGCCAGCTATCATTGTTACCATATCCAGAGCAATGAAATGTAGCTTATGACTTTCATTCCCTTCTATGATTCCATCCAAGTGATAGCCCTTTCTTCAGAAAACCTTGAGCTATTTGGAAGGAAATGAAAGGAAAAGGAAAACTCTGCTGAAGGCCTCTGGGTAGCTATAAAATCCATTGGTTTGACAAAGCTGAAGTCAACAATGTTGCTTCTCTTTCATACCTTTTTTTGTGAGCTCCATGTTGGTGAAGAATTCAGCAGCCATCAATCAGCTTCCTCTAATGAAGACAACACAAAATCTGAGGCAACTTCAGAAGCAATGCATGGAGTGACTTATAAAACCCAACATTACTGTTAGAATTTGAAACTCACAAGGACTTTACACAAGATTCCCCATGACTGACTCATCCAACCAAATCTCAGGTATATCCGCACAAGTTGTCTGCTTTAAGGATAACAACTGTCAAATCCCAAGATTTTTAAGAGTTAGAAAAGACCTTAAACTTTATCCAGTCTAACCCTCATCTTTTATAGATCAGAAGACTTAAGCTCAGAAGAAATCTGCCCAAGATCACAATGGTATCAAGTGGCAGATGTAGTATTTGAACACAGACCTTCTCTTTCTTCAAATTCCCTCGAGCCAGATTTATAAAGATAAGAGCCATTCCCCAGTTGATAAATGATAAAAACATATGAACAGTTTTCAGAAGCAGAAATTAAAGCTAACAATAGTCATATGAAAGATAAGAAATGAAAATTAAAACAACTCAGATACTACCTCAAACTTATCATATTGGCTAACATGGCAGAAAGGAAAATGACAAATGATAGAGGGGATGTGGAAAAATAGGGTCACTAATGCACTGTCAGTGGAGTTGTGAACTGATCCGACCCTTTTGGAGACGAATTTAAGACCTTATGTAAAGGGGAAAAAAACTGTACGTACCCTTTGACCTAGCAATACCACAACTAGGTCTGTCTCCCAGAGAGATCAAAGAAAAGGAAAAAGGGCTCATTTATACAAAAAATATTTACAGCGGTTCTGTTTGTCGTGATAAGGAGCTGGAAACAGAATGGATGCCCATCAATTGGAAAATGGCTGGACAAGCTGTGGTATATCGTTGTGATGGAACACTACTATGCTATAAGAAATGACAAGCAGTTTGCTTTCAGAAAAATGTAGGAAGACATATATGAACTAATGCAAAATGAAGTGAACAGAACCAGGGGAACAATGTACACAATAATAGCAATACTGTAATGATGATCAGCTAGGAAAGACTTAGCTACTCTGATCAAGACAATGATCTAAAACAACTCCAAAGGAATTGTTAAAAATGTTATCCACCACCACAGAGAGAACTGATGAACTCTGAGTGAAGACTGAAGCATACTTTTTTATTTTATTTTTTAAAATGTGTTTTCTTTTGCAACATAGCTTATATGCAAATATGTTTTGCATGACTTCCCATGCATAATTGAGATTATATTGCTCGCCTTCTCCAGAGGTGGTGGAGGGATGGGAGAAAGGGAGAGAATTTGGAACTCAAAATTTTTAAAAATAAATGTTAATGTGATTGGGAAATATTTAAATGAAATTATGTATGTGCGTGTTTATATGTGTGTGTATATATATATATATACATGTGTGTATATATGTATAAAAACTCACTCCCCTTTCCACCACAACACTATTAGCTACCTGCTTTCTAAGCATCATCTCCTCTCATTATCCTGCTGGGAACTGGGACCCTTCTCCCTGCCCAATGCTTAATTAGTTTCTATATCTTATTCTATTACTTAGTGAAGTGAATCCTTGCTGCCATATTACTATGCTCTATTTTTCTCCCCTTCCTTTACTCATAGTAGAGCTTCCTTTTTAGAAAGGGTTAGGGGAATGTTGCTATATATCCAACTAATTGTGGTTTTGCTCTGGCAAGAAAAAATTTACAATTAAGCTATTTTTATGACTTTGATTTTCAGGTGAACCTTAGCACCCACACCAGGAAGGAATCCAAGAACAAAGCTGGTACGATGTGCTGTAAAAGCAATATCATTTAATTCGGGCAAAATAGTTTGTATACAGCTTGGTCCCATCTCTCCTTAGCAGAACCTGTTACACTTATTGAATCAAAAGTCACGGTTCTTCTCTCCTGAGAACAAATGTTTACTATCAGCAAGTCTAATTTACATTTCTCTTATGAATTAAGTAAGAGTTTTCAGTGATGAAATATTACAATCTATCTCGACCACCACACAGCAGGGGTAAATTGGAACCCTTCAGACCACTCTCTGATGCTTATTACCTACATGACCCTCGGATAAGTCCTTTAACTTCCCTGAATTTCTTCATTTGTAGAATGAGAGGGTCGTACTAGATGGATTCTAAGGTCCCTTCCCACTTTCAATCCTATGAATCCAAACGCTCCCAAAATGATGTGTTTTCTATCCCAGAAACATAAGGGAGTATTAAGATAGCTTAGCTGTGGCATAGATAGGCAAGGATTCTTGGGAACTCTGTCAGTGCTGGAAGCCCTTTCCTTTCTTCTTCTAAGGATGGGCCACACATTCCATGAGCTCATCTCCTCTCTAAAAACTGGCCTCCACACCAAGGGAGTAATATGGATGACCTCTACTCCTTCTTCCCTCCTTCTCTCCCTTAGCAGTGGAGACTGCCTTGAAATAGATCAAAAACTCAACCTTCTTTGATGTCATGGATCACTTTGGCAGTCTGATAAAGCTCATGGACTTCTCAGAATTATGTCTTTTAAATGCATAAAATACATAGGACTGCAAAGGAAACCAATTACATTGAAATACAGTTATGAAAACATTGATTAAAAAAATTCACAGACTCCAGACTAAAAACCCTTAAAACAGATAGACTTTCCCTGTCCTTTGACTGAAGGCAACAAGATCATCCCTTTTGACAGAGAAAGGAAGTGGGGAAGGGACTAGCAGCAGGTTATGAGAGAAGCAACTTCTACTTCCAAAGGGAAAGAAAAAAGGAGGGAAGACAAGGAAGAAGCAGAAGAAAGAACACTTATTTCACCAAATACCTATCGGGTTTTTTTTCCCCTTTTCCTTGTTCGACTTTTGAAACAAAAGTCTCACAGTGTAAAATATGTCACTTGTAAACACTATGACAATTCCTGCTGGGTGTGGGGTTGTATTTCTTATTGCTGAGGTTAGCTTGTCTTCCAGTTAATCATCTTCCCCTGAGCACACATTTGTGTCATATCCGCATTTCACATTTGGGGGCTTACTGCTGACCTCCCTTGCAGTAACTACAGGCACCCATGCAGGAATATGAGCAATATGAAAGATTAAACATCTGATTATTTTATGGACTCCCCACTTAGGTAAGCATGGATTTTGATACCATTACAGAATATCATATTACCAAGCCCATGCCAACATGATAAAATAAAATAAACTTTGCTCAGTCAAGAACAAAAGCCTGACTAGAAGACGAAGAAAGGAAAGAGATCTGTCATCTTTAACAACCTAAAGACAAAAAAAAAGAATTGCTGCTACTTTCTTGCTCCTCCAGACTGTCCCATTGTATTTTCCTGGGCAGAGATTTGAAATCAATGAGACTCCATGTAATTTTCCCCCTCAAAATATCTAAATGTACATGGATTTTTGTTGTTGTTGTTGTTCTGACTCTTCAAAACCCCATCTGGGGTTTTCTTGGCAAAGATACTGCAAGCTTACCATTTCCTTCTCGAGCTCATTTTACAGATGAGGAAACCGAGGCACATAGGATTAAGTGACTTGGCCAAGGTCACACAGCTAATAAGTGACTGAGGCCAGATTTGAACTTAGGATGAGTAGTATTCTTGATTGCAAACCCAGTACTCTATCCACTGCACCATATAGCTGCCCCCATATGGTTTACTATATTCACTTGATTATCAAAATATGGTCAAGCTGACCTAATCATAACATTATAGCTCTAGAGCTGAAAGGGACCTTAGAAGCCATCAAATCCAACTTCCTCCTTTTAAATAGGAGGAAACTAAGGCACACACATCTTCCTAGGAAGTCTCATAAGGATAGGACCTTGCCTTACACTTCGATGTATTTCCATAGCTCCTATCATTGTGCCTTGTAGAAAGTGGATGTCCATTAAATACCTCCTAATCTCAATAAACCCTTCAAGGATTTTTTTTTGCTTTTTTTTAAATGACGAGCCTGTTATGAGCAGATGAATCTGTAACAGGTAGAGTGTGTTAGGGAAACATATTTGTCCCTTGCCTACCTCTTTCCTGTCCTATAAGCTCTGTGTACAGGAGAAACAGAGTCAACAACTTTGGCATCCATTCTAGATAGTCTGTTGACCCCTCTTCTAGACAAATCAGTCAATAAACATTTATAATATGCCTATTATGTGCCAGGCACTTGTGCGGAACACTAGAGATACAAAGAAAGGCAAGGTATAGTCTCTCTTTGCTCTCAAGTTGCTCACAATCTAATGGGGGAGACAACCATTTAGTTGCTAGATCCTTGCTTTTCATATACAAGTGCTTAATACATCTTTAGCTGAGTTGAACAAGTGATATCTGGAGTACAGCCTAGAGTACAGCCTAACGTGGAAATTGTACCTATGGAAATATGATGCATTTGAATCCTTGGTCCTTGAAATTCAGGACTTCCTCTTAGAAAATATTTTCCCAGCTTTCAACTTTCTCAAACTGTCCCCTTTCTTTAAGCATCTAATCTCCCCATTAACATCCTCTGGAAAAAGAGAAGGCAAGACATATCAGCCTATGTAAATATCCTTTTCCAAAAACTATGCAGCACTTGTCCAAGGGCCACTTTACCTGCCTTGCAGTATGGAAGGGAAGAAAACATTTCAATTCTTGAATCGCTCACTTGGAGCTACATGCCAGATGTGTCAAATTAAGGGGGGGGTGGGAAGGGTGGAGCAATTCCGTAAAGAAACAGCTCACCCCCAACTAACTCATTGCCAAATATATTTGCATTCCACATAATCTCTTCACTCTTTCACTTTCCAATACAAGTCACCATTTCCCTTTACAAATGCATATATCTAAGCTGAGCAATTGAATGCCCCTTATTACAAATGTTTTAAACATTGCTTTCCTGATGACATCATCTATTGCCAACTTTCAGGTTACTATTAACTTTGGAGCAAGGAATGGAATAATTATGGTCTTGTATTGGACACAAATGAATCCATTTATCAACATTAGGGCTGAAAATGATGTTTTCTAGAAATTGTATAAACAAGACCCTCAATGCCTGAAATACTTTCAACTTATCACTTTTTGCTGGCTTTTGATTAAGAAGGTCACTCGCTTTTTTCTGAAACCAATGTGTCCAATTAAGGTTAGAAAGCATAAAGTATAAAAAGGGCGATTTTGATGGAAAAACATTCAAGTTTCTCAGAATATCAGGAGATAAACATGGGAAAAGTTTTTAAAACCAAGCAATACTACCTTTGAAAGGGAAGTGATTTGCCACCATCCAAGTCCTTCTCCATTGACTCATATTGACTGATAAACTTGTTAAAGCACAAACTGGCCAGCTGTAATGATAGCTTGATGTTACAAAGTTTTAATCAAGTGATTAAAGGTCTATTATGTGCCAGTCACAAAGGGATTATAGATTACAAACACAAAAGTGAAACAAGTCCCTACCCTCAAGGAGCTTATACTCTAATGTTTTCTAAACCCTTTATATCCATTATCTTATTTGATCTGATTTGTAAAGTTTCTGAGTGTGATCCCAGGGAGGGATTGCCCTATGGCTGCCAGAGGGAAAACTTAGGTAACTTCTGAGAGGCAGTTGGGCACCAGGTGATGACTTTTTTTTGGCCATAGCAATTCATGTGTCAATGGAATAATCTCATCAAGGAAATAACAAACTATTTGAAGCATTAAATATTAAATTAATATTATAATTGAAGCATTTGTAGTTGGAAAAACTATTTGAAACAAACTATTTGAAGTATCAAATAAATTTTGTAATTGAACCATCTGTAAGTAGGGAAAGGGAAATATTTCTGGAGATAGAAGTAAATACCAAAATAATGGTACCTTTGTGAAAGCTGTCCTCCATGCATAGAATATATTCCTTCCTTATTTCCATCTCATAGAAAACAGTTTTCTTGGGATCAGTTAAAAGAACCAAGTAGCACAGTATCTGCCTAGCGCATAGTATGTCCTTAATAAATGTTGGTTGATTGATTGATTATAACCACACCTTCCAATAAAGCTACATTGTAGGAAAATCAACACCAAGGAATTCGAACTTCATGGATCTATTGAACAAGAAAACTTATAGCCAGAATGCACTCCAATGTGACATTATAAAATCCTCAGTATGGAATGTGGTGGCATTTCCTTCTCAGAAGCCTTTATGATATGTTTCCATTTACATTTGGAAAGAAATGAAAGAAAAGGATACTAGGAAAGATATGTATAGGGTCTGAAAACACCATGAAAGAGGGAACAGCTGTGCAATGGAGGTACTGACGGAATATATCTGCCTAAAGTAGCCATTTATGCCCCTTAAGAAGCACTAGGACGTACTCTTGACACTGGTGTTTGTAATAATGTCGTGAGAGAAACTAGCCCCTGAGCGTGCTTAAGGAAAGAGTATAGAGAAAGCTATTCTGGTCAAAGAGATTGTATAGGTACAAAAAATAGTAAATGAGAGGAGAGAACAATATATGATGTATGACAAGGAGTTTCAAGAAATTAGGAACACTATTGGTTTATAAGTGGATGTTGAGTAGGAGCAGCTCATGGGGTGGGAAGAGGGGAAGGAAATTAGCTGAGTGAATAAGAGGCAATTCCTTCATCAAATAAGCACGTATTAAAGTCCTGCTATGTGCCAGGGATCAAGGCAGGCCCTGTGGACACAAAGACAAAAATAAAATAGTTCTTTCCCTTGAGGGTGTTTCATTTTATCAAGGATAAATAACACATACATAGAAAACTAAATGCAAAATATATACAACATAATTTCTGAGAGGGGAGGGCATTAGCAACTGAGAGGCATAGGAGAGGCCTCAGGTAGTATGTGGCACCTGAGTTGAGTTTCAAAAGCAGCTGGACAGTCTATGAGGCAAAGATAAGGAGGGAATGAACGAGTCACAGGCAAAAAAGCACAGAGAAAGGAGATGGAATATCCTCCATGAGGAACAAGAAGCAGAGCCTGTTATGACTTCATGCTGCTTAGTATGATTCCTGGCACATAGTAAGTCCTTAATAAATGTTTTTTTTTCCTTCCTGCCCTTCCCTTTCATGAAGGAAAATAATGTACAGTTACCCTGAAAAGACAGAACGGAATCAGATTGTAAAGGTCTTTAAAGTCAAATTTTCAAAGTTTGTATTTTATCCTAGAAGCAAGAGGACTTTTTTGAGCAGGAAAGCTTCATGGTCAGATTTGTGATTTAGGAATAGCAATTTGGCAGTTCTGTAGAGGACAGATTTGAGAGAGAAGATACTAAAGACTATGAAACCAATTAGAAAAGTATTAGAGATGGGCCTGATGCCAGCACCTGTTAGTTCGGGTTCAATACTGAGACAAAATGGGGCACTCATAAGTCACTGAGCATTTGACAAAAGGAGGTTTATTTTGCTAACCCAGCAAAGATATACAACAAAGATACAGTGACACTGAGCTTCTGTAGATATATTTCTCACCTCCTCCTCTCCAATCACTGCCTTTCTTTATGGAAATATGTGTCCAGTCATCAGGGCAGGATATAGTGGTATAGTGACTGGTGTGGTCTTTGGAATCCGCCAAGTCAGAAGAGCCCTAACTAGAAAGGTGTGGGACTTTTATACTCTTAAATGACCAAGAGGCTGTTATCAAGGGTCTAATCCAGGGGTGAGGAACCTGTGGCCCTAAGGCCACTTGTGGCCCTCTAGGTCCTCAACTGCAGCCCTTTGACTGAATCCAAACTTCACTGAATGAATCCCAAATCCCCTTTGTTCT
>CM053627.1:127471203-127493901 GCA_028646595.1 Phalanger gymnotis
CCAAAGGTTATTGCAATAATGTCAGTTAAGGCTGGAATCTACTATTTTGTATTTTAGGGGAGTAGATATGAGTGTATGGGGGGGGTAAAGGGGAGAGAGGGAGGGGAAAAGAGGGGGAGGGAGGGGGGAGAGAGGGAGGGGAAAAGAGGGGGAGGGAGAGAGAGAAAAAGAGAGAGACAGAGAGAGAGAGAGAGAGAGAGCGCAGGGACTCTGTTTTGTTCAGTGTCCTAGTGTCTCTCTTCATAGTGATATCAGTATTAGGAGACTAGGATGAGAACCTGCAGTCACAGCCTGTATCTCAATAATACATTTTTTAGTCTCTTCCTAGGAAGAAAGTGTGTCCAATGGAAATGAGGAAACCTAGAACTCATGGTGAGTAACCTTAACATGACTACACATGAAAAGTCATGTATAGTTGGTATACTATGCAGTGGTAGGATTCAAATAAATTAACAACTAGTTTTCCGTGAACCCAAGCCAAGGTCCCACTGCCACCAATGTGGTGGGTGCAGACCCACCCCGCTAACAACAGGTTTGCCGAACTCAACCTAAAATTAGATACTGGTTCCGCCAAATTTGTGTGAACCGGCTGGATCCCACCACTGTGCATATGTATAGTTATAGTTGGTGATATTATCTTGCATATAGATATATGTTTTTGTGTATTCATACTTTTATTTTTTAGTTTTATTTTTGTTAAGAAATATTTACTTAGGTATTCTTCCTTAATTAGGTGAGGGGTCTCAGCAAAGTACATGATTCATAGTCTTGGGATTAGAAAATAATTTGAAGCAGTAGTTGAAACCAAAGAAAAATGTTTAGTGGCCATTGGCTCTGGAATAGGTCCAATTCTACTATTGGGTGGGGAAGGAAGAAGGGATTCAGTAGCAGCTAGAACCAGTCAATGGTGCTACTTGAGGAGGAGGGAGTCTTGGAGCCAGCAATAATAATAAATTAGAAATAAGGAGTGCCAGGATGCAAAGGGAACCCAGAAAGTAGTGGTAGCAGTTTATTCTCAAGCCATAAACTCTATAGCACAATGCTCTCCATGACAGAAAAACATCTTTAATGATCTAAAGGTATGTAGGTTTTTCAGAGACAAAATGCTGAAAATCTTCTTCCATGTCATGTTTGCCATTTCATATTTTCACAAAAATTCATTTAGAAAAGGTAGGTATTAAAGAGAAAGATAGCACAAAGTAGATTTGAAAATTATAGCTTTGGTCAGTCTCTCCTGGTTTAGATCTCAAAAGAAGTTTCCAGAAAATCTAATAACCTGAAATCACAAGATGAAATAAGTATCTTATCATGTCATTCCTCATCAAAGAACTCACTGATTCATATTCTTTGACCCAGAAATCTCACAATTGGGCATATACCTTGAAGAAGAAAAAGAGAGAGGGCAGGGGAGAGAGGGGACAAGGGGAAGGAAGGAAGGGAAGAAGGGAAAGAGAGAAGGAAGGAGGGAGGGAGAGAGAAAGGAAAGGAAGGAAGGAAGGGAGAGAGAAAAAAGAGAAAGAGCTCATACAGAACAAAGTATTCCTAGCAGGCCTTTTTTGAGGTAGCAAAGAAATGGAGATAAAACATAGGCCGATCAGTCGAGGGGGAAAGTGTGGTGTACAAATGCAAAAGAACAGTATTGTGCAGTAAGAAATGATGAATCTGAGGAATTCAGAGAAACAGGAAGATTGATATGACCTGATTCAAAAAAGTAGGACCAGAAGAAAGACAAGCACAATGGCTACAAAAATGTAAATTAAAAGAACACTAAAAGAAAGCTGAATTCTAGCTGTTATAATTTTAATAGTGAATCTTGGTCCCAGAGAACAGAGATGAAATGTTATCATACTCTTCTCACTAGAGAAGTGAGAAACTACTGAGGCAGAGTATCTCATAAATTGTCAGATGTGATCACTTTATCAGTTGTTTTTACTTAACCATTTTCCTTTGTTACCAGGGAGGATGTAATTGGAGATACACTGGCGTATATCAAAAAATGACTGGGATATAAACATAAAGGGGCAGGTAGGCAGGTGGTGCAGTGGATAGAGTGCTGGGCCTGAAGTCAGGAAGATTCATCTTCCTGAGTTCAAATCTAGTCTCAGACACTTACTAGCTGTGTGACCCTGGCCAAGTCACTTAACCCTGTTTGCCTCAGTTTCCTCATCTGTCAAATGAGTTGGAAAAGGAAATGGCAAACCACTGCAGTATCTTTGCCAAGAAAACACCAGATGGAGTCATTAAGAGTTGGACATGAACGAAACGACTGAACAATATAAACATAAAAGGCGTTCGTAATTATTTTTAAGAAATCTATGTGGTCATTTCTAATTTTATTTTGTTTTTGACTGACCCCCTCACTTGTAGAGTATGACCATTGTCTGTTGGACTGACTGGAACTTGCCTCACCAAGCTCAGCAGGGCTAGGGAGCACCACCATTTGTTTACAGTTGAGCAAAACACATCTCCCATAACTAACCTCCTTCCCTTTCTTCCCTTCTTCTCCCATAAGTCCCCCCCCACCCTAAGATTTTCCTCAACCCATTCAATTCTCCTCAGCATTCACTAGCTGATTGGTAAGGCTATCTGTCGAAATAAAAAAGCAGAGCACCTCTTTGAGTGCCAGTGTTTCTCCCTGCCTGCGGCAGGATCCTCGATAAGGACAGAGACTGCAGCCATCTCAAAAGACCGAGAGTCACAAAGAGCTCCTCTGATCACTGCTGGCATCTGGGCTTTCCCTCATTAGCACATTAAAGCTGCTCTGTCCATTCCATTAAAGCTGCTCTGTCCATCCCTCCCCCATTCCTCTATGGAGCCATTTAGGCTGCTGCTCTTTTGAAACCTCCCCAGTTCAAGAGGCACTAACCTTTTCCCAAAGCCTCTGTGACAAGGTCTGTCAAACTCTCTTCTACATACAACAGGTACCCTCTAAACACCATCACTCAGAGCTGCACAGACAGCAGAAACATATGTGCTGTGCCAAATTATTCTTCCCGAGAAATGCCTTTTTACAATTAAATCTAGTTAGTTTCTCTCTTCCCCACCCCACACACTTTAAAATTTTTCTTTTATTTTCTGTTTTGATGAAGGAATGCATCTCAGTAAACAGACACGTCCTGTTAAATCAGTGCGTTTCAGTCTCCAACCAAGACTGACAAGGCAGCTGCTCCATAAGGAAAATGACAAGGATGAAGAAGTGTTAGTGCTAGACTTCACATGCTGACGTAGCTTTTGAGCATCTAGGAAAGACACGATGACAACAGCAATGTCAAGAAAACTTTGCTCCTTCATTTGAAGTTGAGGCATTGAACCACACTCTAATTCACTCGCATCTTTTTTTCAGCATCCTGTTTGAATCCCATAATGGAAGGAATTTCCCTCAAGTTGCAGTGAAAGCGGACAATGCCTTTTATTGGGGGGTAGAAGTGGAGAGCAAGAAAAGAAGAATCTTTCCATCAATGTGAAATGGATTCTTAAATTTTGAAAGAATGAACCCATTAGCTGACTCAGGAAAGAGGCTCCTGTTTACACTTTTCCTGTCAAGGTTAATGATTTGTTTGTCTAAAGCAGATGCTATATCTTGATGAAAATCCATGGATGGCAATTAGTGAAAAACAATGTGTTGAAATTTCAGAGATATGTTTGAATTTTATTCATCTTACATTTCATAGCAAGGACAACATTAATGTGCTGACATCTTGTAAACAAAGCATAAGGTCTTACTCAAATTAATGATTACTCTTCACAAAGTAATAATAGAAGCCTGATTTATGAATGGAAATTCATTTTTTTCTGACAAACACTTGGAAGATCCAGCACAGTGACTGGCACATAGTAGGTGCTTAATAAGTACTTGTTGGTTGATCGCTCTATTTCCACTTTTTTTGTCCTAACTTTTAAGTTCATCAATGGAAGAAACTCCCTTTATCATTGCAGATAGCTAGTAATCTACAAGCATTGGGTATAAAGTCTTATGGAGTTCCTGGGGCACTGACAGGCTAAGTAAGAGATTTCATCAAGGTCCCCCACTCAGAATCTGGCATGGGCAGAAATTGAATGCAGGTCTCTCTGAATATGGTGCTTACTCTCTATTACACCATACTTCCTCTCACCTTTAACATAAAAATATGATCAAAATTACTATGTGTTACATATAAATATATTTCTACCTTTAATTTAATGATAGAGGCTATCTAGGCCCACCCTGATAACCACAGGATAGATATGGATATTTAGATATATGTATGTGTAGGTATGTATGTTTAAATATGTGTGTATAATGTATGTATAATGTATGTATACATATATGTGTATATATGTTTCTATGTGGAAGGGAGAGGGGGAAAGGGGAGGAGGGAGAGAGAGAGAGAGGGGGAGGAAGAGAGAGGCGGGGAGAGAGAGGGGGGGAGAGAGAGAAAGAGAGCTATGTTGTTGTTCAGTCATGTCTGCCTCTTCATGATCAGGTATGGGGTTTTCTTTGCAAAGGACTGGAGTAGTTTGCCATTTCCTTCTCCAGTAGATTAAGGCAAATAGAAATGATTTGCCCAAGGTCACACAGCTAGTGAGTGTCCAAGGCCACATTTGAACTCAGGTCTTCCTGACTCCAGCCCTAGCACCCTATCCACTGAGCCAGATATATATAGACAAATACATATGTACTCATACATGCATATACATATATGCACACATGTATATCCATATACACACATACATAATGTGATATATAAATATATATATATATACATAAATATACATAGTTGGATAAGCATAAGTTTTACAAAGCACTTTCCCGATATAATTTTATCTGAGCCTCACAACCCTGTGAGATACGTTCTATGGTGGTAAGGAAATAGTGACTCAGAGTTACTTGCTAATGGTCACACAGCTAGTATCTGAGGCGGAATGTAAGACCAGGTCTTCCTGACTCTGAGTCCCACACGTGATCTACTCAGCCTAACATTCTCAGGTCTTTTGCATGAGACAAAAGCACAGACTTTCAATCATTGGCCAAATTCTAAATTTTATTGAAATATTTGTATCATTATGCATCAAACATTATGGGGGGGTAAACTCTTGCATTTCTTCAACCTCATAGACCTCACAAATTTTAAATCTCCATTACCCACTAATCATCACTATTTAAAAGACGTTAATATGCTATATTTAGTGAACTATGTGTTCTTGGGTTATATGATGATTGCTGCTAATGGGCTCATCCCAAAATGGTAAAATGAGAACCAAGTTTGGATCTGGGGTCACTTCTGTCTTTTCGAAACATGTAACGAAAGCTCATTCTCCTGTTTTGAGCCAGGAGACAGAATTGCTGGACGCCGAGTACTTTCGAGGATTCTGATGGGAATTCTATTTTATTGTTGAGTGAGTACCATTAAGATGAATTATTTGAACTGTTTTGTTTGTGAGCTCAAGGAGTTTGTTATCACTTATGGAGAAAGATAAGTGCTACTTTTACTATATTTTTCCTTTGTTTATCTGTCTGCTTTGACAGTAAGGGCAGAAGCCTCAGAATGGTTTTGTCCCTCTCAAGGGCGCACAGCTAGTCTACAGCAGGAAAAGATAAGACTTACCATATAGTATAATACGGTAAGAGCTCGGGCATTTGGGGCTTCATTTTAGCCAAAGATGATTAACGGCCACTTTTAGTTCTTTTCCTGTCTCCCTAATTCTGGGAGTGATTAGAATGATTTCTTTTAAATTCTGCTATGTATTTGCTCTGTGCTTTGCCCTTAGTAATAGGTATGAAAACAATTACAGTCGAATGTTCTAATTAATTTTGGTAAATAGAGTTGGAATCAGTGGCCCATATCCTTCATTTGTAAAGTTAAGCCACCGCTATTACAAAATTGTATTTTGTAAGAAACTTAACTTTTATTAAGCAGCAATGAACCATGAATGCATAGATATTTTAATGTCTTTCTTGTTTTGCAGTCAAATGTTTTCAGGTGTCATTGGGCATCATTCTTGGAGGTTAGCTCAGAATAAAATTAAAAATAAATACTACGGCTTAATGGAGTTGAGTCAGGCTGTCACTGATAAATCAGTGATGAGGCAAATTTTATCTATAAGAAATTTCTTTCTATAATACAGTTATTATTTAAAAAGTCCCTAATATTTTGTCCTATTGTTGGCTTTTATCTCCCTTCCCTGGCCATGATTTATTCAAGCAGGTTTCTACATGCTACCAATGATTCCATCAATATTTCAAGGATCTGTGATTTCATCAATGTGGACACTCTCTCCACTGATACAGATCACAAAGCTTCAGATATGGTAGGCTTTCTTAAATAGTTGCTATGGTCAAAATATTCATCACCGTGAATGCAGCCAACTAATCTATGAGTCTCTCCTGATTTTTAAGTTCAATGCTCAAGGGAGTAATTCATCACTTGGTCTATATACGAAGCTTTCCCAAA
Source organism: Phalanger gymnotis (assembly GCA_028646595.1). Classification (NCBI taxonomy): domain Eukaryota; kingdom Metazoa; phylum Chordata; class Mammalia; order Diprotodontia; family Phalangeridae; genus Phalanger; species Phalanger gymnotis. Next base: position 127,477,635 of record CM053627.1, read on the forward strand.
TAGGTAGGTCCTCATAGGTCGTGTACTGTACTTACATAACTTCAAGTACCCAGGATCACTTCCATGTAACAATGAAACATTCATGAAAGAAGTTCTGAGCCATAACTAGGATGAGACAGCCAAGGCCTTTCCCCAGGCACAAACATCATGTTGGGATCATACATTGTTTAAGGGATGTGCTTTATCCTAGCAATGGTCCAGAGTCTAATCCCAACACCTAGCTGTTCTTGCAACCCATATGTCTATGGGGGTTGATGGAGAAGACAGGCCCTGGGAAAAGTAGGAGCTGAGTCACAGAGCAGCGGAGAATGAGAGAAGAGGTTGAAAGCTGGCTTCTCTCCTAGCAGACTCTCTCTCGTAGACCCAATTGGTTTTGCATGGCATGCCCCAGGCCATCTCAATTGAATTTGCCCCAGGTACCAGAATTCCTAGCTATGGCTACCCATACCTCTGTAATATTTACAATGATGCTTTAAAATTTACAAAGCACTTTATCTCATATTCATTTGACCTTCAAAGGAACCCTATGAAATAGTAAAAATATTATTATCCTCATTTGTATATGAGGAAACTAAATTGCAAAGAAGTTAAATGACTCTCCTACAGTCACATCACTGTTAGGGGGTAGCATTCAACTCCAGATTTCCTTACTCTAATTCCAGAGCTAAAGCCAAAATACGTGGATGAAAATTTTTAAACCTCACGCTTACCTATGTGATGCCAAAAATTTTCAGATATTCGGCAATACATACACACATATGTAAATACACACATACATACAAAGAAAAAATAATACAAGTGGCCAAAGTGTTCTCTTTTTAATCTAAATATTCCTTAGAAACATTAGGTGGACAGAGTCACAAAGTTTGCCACACATGAAAAAAGAATGATTCTGGCATGTTTTGTATATGGCTAATTGTGATTTGAGTTTCTAAGTTGAATTACAAACACCCCCCCCCCCACCATGTGTGTGCGTGCACGCACTCTCGAGTGTATTTGCATATATAGCAGTCATTATCACAGGGATCTCCCAATGGGACTTCATATTAAACTCTCTGTCTAAACTCCTATACCTCCTACTAGTCTACTAGTCATCCATAATAAGTGATGTTCATAGTAGTTACACTTAGATACGAAAGAATCATAAAAAATATATTTCATATATTTTAAAGCACAATAAAAGTTGGAATAGTTTTATTATTATTAAAGGTATAAGAAACAACTACTTCCCTAGAATCAACATAACCAGGAACCTCTGGTCATTGTATTTTATTTTTGTATGTTCACCATGACACTTTCATGAGAGACAACTAAAAAAAAATAAATAAGCTAATTTTAATTCAACTTGAAGATTTTTTTAATTGATAATATCAGGAAATTTTTTATATTTTATTTATATATTTTATATTTCATTGATATCAGGAAGTTATTTTTTAAGCAACTTCCAGAATCAGTACAGAATCATGGAAACTTGGATCTGTAAGGGATCCAAAGGGCATCTGGTTCATTCAGTTCCTGACCAAGAATCCCCTTGACAACATCCAGACCTCCTGAGGTATTGCATTCATTTTTAAGTATAGTTATATTTGTTAACAGGGATTAGCACATTCAAAGAGAGCCTCTGATGGCATCTCCCCTCATGGAGAAGCTAGGGAGCCTGGTTCTCAATCAGGGGTAGCTAGGTGATAGAGTGGACAGATGGCCAGATTTAGAGTCAGGAAAACCTTAGTTCTAATTCAGCCTCAGACACTTAGCTGTAGGGGGATGATGGGTAAGACTTCTGCCTGAGTTTTCTCAACTGTAAAATGAAGATAATAATTTATTATCATAGGGTTGTTGTGAGGATCAAATGAGATAATATTTGTAAAGCACTTCTCAAACCTTAAAGTCTACATAAATGCTAGCTATTACTTATTCATTATTATTAATGAATAAATGTAATAGAAGGATCTTGGAGAAACAACAAAGCAGGTATAGATATTTTGAAACTGATTGTGATTGGCTTACTCTGTAGTGAACAGAAGGATCTTTGATCACCTGTGGAAGCATTCAGAAAAGTCTAGCAACTTGAGCCTTAGCCATACTCTGTTTGGCTGCTCAATCTTAGGGAATCTCTGACTCTGTTGCTCAAGGAGTCCCATGAAAAACAATGCTATAATGGGAGAGCCCATGGACCTCCTCCCCTTTAAGAACATGTAGCTCTATGATTACAAGTCCAGTTTGTTTTCCTGCCTCTGCATTTGTTCTTTCATTGTAGGTGATGGGAGACCAGCATCTCCATCATTCATGGCCCCAGGAGCAAGGAGTGACTTTCTGGAGTGATCTTCAGTACTCTGCCCAGTAGTAGCTGAGACAAGGACTCATCTGGCAGCGATGCCACATTGTAACATAGCATTGTTTGGATCAATGCTAGGTTGTACATGAACCTAATCTATCCAGAGACCCATGTGGCATAGGGGAGAATATGCCCCAGAGGTGTTAGAGGGAAATGTTTGTACTTTTGTTCTTGTTATATCTTTGAAGAAAATGTCTCTTTGTAAAAACTCATTGATGTTAAGTGGTCAAATGGAATTGGTGGAGTAGTCCCTAGAACTTAACAGTGGTAGGAACACAGCATTAGAGAAGAAACTACCCCAAATCCCTCTAGGTTATCCCAAGAACATGGACAGAACAATGGAGCAGGTCTCACTTTGCTATGAGCTCAGAGCATATTCACTACATTTACATTAAATTGAAATCTTCCTATTTACAACTTTCAGCCATTATTCCAAGTTTTTGCCTCTCAGGCCAAACAGAGAAATTCTAATTCCCTACCTTCCTTGTGCTAGCACTTTAAACACGTAAAGTCAATAATACCATGCTCTTGTTAAATCCTCTTCTCCTCCAGGCTAAACTTCCCCTAATCTGATTCTTGAGCCCCCTTTCCATCCTGACCATCTGCCACAGGAAACTCTCAAGCATGTCTCTATCTTTCCAAAAGTACGGTGTAGGAACTGAACACAATTGTCCCTGTGTGGTCCAATCAGACATGAGCACAGCAGGAGTATCACCACACCAAACCTGCCTCCATGTTCTGGACATTATGCTTTCCCATACAATCCAAGATTGAATTTTTGGGGGATTCTCTGTTATATTGCCAACTCATTTTGAGCTTGTATTTTACCAAAACCTTCATGTTTTTTTTTCTCACGTTAACTACTGTCTGGTCACAACTTTCTCATCTTGTATATCCTCTCTCTAGATAGTAGTTGCATATAGGTATGTATATATACACATACACACGTGTGTGTGTATTTGCATACATAGTAGTCATTATCACAGGGATCTCCCAATGGGACTTCGCATTAAACTCTCTATCTAAACTTCTATACCTCTTAGATCTACTAGTCATCCCTAACAAGTGACGTTCATAGTAGTTACATTAAGACAGGAAAGAATCATAAGGTCCTTTCTGAATCATCAAAAACAGATGAATTGTATTCCATATAGGTTTATTAGGAATATTTTAAAAATTGTCCATGTATGTGTGGTATACAGGGTGACTTTTACTTAACTAAAATATCTAATTAACCTAAACATCCCATTTTCTAACCATTCTGAATAAAAGGAAATTTGCCATTTTTACTGCTATGCCCTTTGCTAATAACTATTCCTCAGACATGCGTCATTTACTAGAGGTCTTGAAAATGATTGTTTGCAACACACCACCTGCTACTGTTTGCAACAATTTTGTCTCGATTATCCTCATTAATAGCCGATTTTTATTTGATACTCCCCCTCCTTACTGCATCATCTGTTAGATTAGGTAGTATGAGGTAAAGCCACAATCCTTACTATCAATTTCTCAGGGAAAGCTTTCACACCTGATGAGGGAAGACTGCCCAGAATAGTATTGATGTTGTTCATTAGCTAGGTGTAATAGCTAATTTTAGACACTGCTCTGTTTTATGGCATCTGTATTTGAATGAGCTTTGTATTCCTTCTTTCCTCTTTTAATTGTCTCAGAAAATGCTTTGGTTAGATTACAGGGGTCTTAAATGGTAGCCTTCTCTCCTGACATTGACCACCTTAACAAAGGCACTAGATTTGGAGCCAGAGGTTGTGGTTTCTAATGCCAGAGCTGGCATTTACCTGCCTGTGTGACCTTGAGCAAGCCATTTATCCTTTTGGGTTTCAATTTCTTTATTAGTATCAGTATCATCATTTATATAATGCTTTATGATGAGGAAGCATGTAAAGTATTTACAGATTTTAAAGATCTGTATAAATATTAGTTATAATATTAGATGACCTCGAAGGCGCTTTCTGGCCCCAGCACTATGATCCTATAACTCCTGTATGTAGCCACTTAAGTGCCCTTAGGTTGACACTGGAAAATGAAACAAAAGTAGGTGTATGGATGTGCATGATTGGGAAATCCTTACAAGTGACAGGAAAATAATTATGGTCAACATCTTTAACACCATGGTAAAGCAAATATATTAAAATTTCTTTATAATTAAAGACAAATAATCAATTCTCATTCTGACGATTTTTAAGCCAGAATGATCTGGGTCATTTGTCAGGTATTGAGAGGAAAATAATTTAATGCAAAAATGTTCAATTCCACGAATATTTGTTAAACATCTGTTACTGGCTTAAGTATTAGAGATACAAGACAAAAATTGAAAACAAAAGAAATCCAAATGTGGGTATCATCCTCACTTGCAAGAAATCAAAGATTAAAGAGTGACTTGAAAATCTGTATTAAAAATAAAAGCTTGCCTCTTCTATTTATAACTAGGTGGCACAGTGAATAGAGCATTGGGCTAGGCATCAGGAAGACCTGTGCTCAAATTTGGCCTCAGGTCACACTAGCTGTGTGACCTTGGACAAGTCACTTCACCACTGTTGCCTTATTTTTTTCATCTGCAAATGCGGATAATAATAGCATCTACCTTCTAGGATTTTTAATGAGGATCAAATGAGATCATAATTATAATGCACTGAGAATAGTGCCTGCTGCATAGCAAGTACTATAAAAATGGTAGCTGTAGCTGCTGCTGGGGTTGGGGCTACTCCTCATTGATTGGACAACAAGAGGTCCCTGCTCAAGCATCACTTAATGGTTATTTTTTGGGCCCTCCTGGCTCAGAGTGAATGTAAATACCAAATAATAACTGTTTCTCTTTTGGCCAGCCACCCTGAGGGTCTTTCCCTTCCAGTTTGATTTTTTTTTCATTAAAGGGGCCATCCTTTCACTCATTTCTTAAACAGCCCTATTCACTGAATGGGTGTTGCCTCACTCAAAGTGAGAACTTGAAAATACTTAACTTAAAAAGGCCAGGGTCTCCTACTGCAGCCTGGGCTACCTCTAGTCCTCCTGATCAAAATCTGGCCACTGGACCCAGCTGTCTCTGTAGAAGAAAGTGAGGCTGGTGGCTTTGCACAGCCCTTCCTCACTGAAATCCAATTCAATTGTAATTGTCATGTCATCATCTTCCTGATGCCATGGTCCTCTTTGAGAACGAAGGACAAGCCACAACAACTACTACTACTACTTACTGCTACCACTACCACCTGTTTCACTTTGGGCAAGGCACTTAACCTCCTTGGGTCTCAGTTTCTTTATCTATAAAATGAAGGAAATGGCATTAGATGACCTCTATGATTCCTTTCAGCACTAGATCTAAGGCCTTATAAAAAAATAGAACAATAAATAAAGGATCGCATAAGGGACATATGGCATTTGATTGGGGAGGGTGCAGGGGGGGGCAGGGGAGGAACAGGAAGGCAGCAGCAATTACCAGTGTCTTTCCTTCCACGCCAGGATCACCTATGGCCATAAAATTAAAGGAAGGAATTCATGACTAGTATTTATAAAGGCTAGTCTATTAAATGAGGCCACTAGGTGGTACACAGGATAAAGCACTGGTCTTGCAATCAGGAAGGCTCATCTTCATGAGTTCAAATCTGGCCTCCAACACTTACTAGCTTTGTGACCCTGGGCAAGTCAATTAACTTTGGTTGCCTCAGTTTCCTCATCTGTAAAATGACCCGGAGAAGGAAATGACAAACCACTCCAATATCTTTGCCAAGAAAACTTAAAAATAGGGTCATGAAGTGTCGGATGTAACTGAAACGATTCAACAACAACAATCCATTATATTGCTACAGAACTAAGTCTTAAAGGGAGTAGGAACTAGTGAATCAAGTGAGACTGCATCATGACAGAGTAGTGCATTTATAAGGGGGATGGGTGCCCATCTTGTCTTTCCCTGGGGTTGTTTGTGTTTCCGGGAAAGTCTCATGCACCAGGCTACCCTGGAAACTGCATGAGGTCTTAGGCATAGCAGCCACTGAAGGAGTTGGAAAAATTAAATGTGTATCACAAGGTCAATGACATCTGTGACCTTGAAAATACTTTATGATCTATTTTGTACCTTTTCAAGAGCACCTGTACCTCAAGATCCTGGCTGTCAGAGATCATAGGACCCTGGCAAATGGGATGCTTAAGGAAGTGGTGAAAACTCAATAACTAGAAGTCTAGTGGAAGCTATATGATCACTTATTGTAAACTCTACATAGGATACTTATATTTCAGGTAGCAATTGGCCTAAAGGACCTTTCAGGTCCCTTCTCAGTCTAAGATTCAATGGCTATAAGAGAGAAATGAGTCCTGGAAGTGAAACTCATATTTAACTCTGAAAAATATTGTGTTTTTTTTCAGAGTTAATATATAGGCCATGACCGCTTTGGCTTCCACTTGGTAAGCAATGTAACATAGTGGGAAAAGCTCTGGCTTTGTAGTTCATTAACGCTCGGGTTAAATCTGTCTCATACTTACTAGCTTGTGAGCATAGACTAGTCATATAATCTCCCTGAGGTTCAGTTTTCTCATCTCATCAATTTTCTGTTTTATGTCCAATGTAAAATAGGAACGATTAACCTATAACACCTACCTCAAAAAAAGGGTTGTGAGGTTCAGATGAGATAATGCATATAAAACAGTTCACAAACTTTAAATTATCACAACAAATATCAGTATTATTATCTCAAGTCAATTATGTCATATATTCATTTATAAGATAGACATTGTGAAGCTTTATCATTGCCTTGAATATAGGAGGTAGGTTACATGTGCTAAATATGGTGCCTATAGTAGAAAGAAGGAAAGAAGAGCTGCTCATACTTTATTCTTCCTCATTTGGGTCAATATCATTCCCAATCATCAGGAAGTAAAGAAGGGATGGTCCTAGGGCAGGGTCCTAGTATAAATAAAATAAGATGAGAAAGGCTTCTTTAGCTTCTATAAAAAGAAGGTTATCTGGTAACCTTTCAGCATTGAAGCCTTGTATGCTATTATGTCCACACTGTTCCTAAAAGATAGCAAATATCTTCATTAACTAGTGAAAATTCCTCCATATAGTCTATGAAATACAACAGCCAGCTAAATTTTACTCAAAAAATGAAGAGCAAATATATGCTTGTGTGTTATTTAAATAAAACAAAAGGCAACCCTATTGAAACTGAACTCATTTAAATTTGCATTGCATTAAATAATACCAGGCTGCTCAGTGTTGAAGCAGATAATACACTGGACCTGGAGTCAGAGAAATCTGAGTTCAGATTCAACCTAGTTGTGTGACTCTGGGCAAGTCATTCTATCTGCCTCAGTTACTTCATCTGTAAAAGAAGATAATAATAGCACCTCCTTCTCAGTGTTGTTATGAGGATAAATAATATTTGTAAAGCACTTTGCAAATCTTAAAGCAATATATAAATGCTAGCTATCATAATTATTCTCAAAATTGGTGCCCATCACTTGCAGAGTGGCTGAACAAATCATGGCATTTGTAAGTAATGGAAGATTATTGCACTTATAAGAAACAACACAGGGGATTCAGAAAAATGTGGTAAGACTTGCATGAACTGATTCAGAGGGAAGTAAATAGAACCAAGAGAATAATATGCACAATGACTAACAATAAAGCAAAAGAAAAGAACCCTAAAGCAAGAAAACCCTAAAGGATTTTAATGAACAATCTTGGTTCCGAATAACAGATCTGGAAACACTTTCCTCCTTACAGTAGGGGAGGTGGGGATTACAAATGTTGAATGTGGTATACATTGTCAGATGCAGTTATAGTATCTATCACTTTGCTTAAATGCTTTTCTTTATTACAGTAAAAGGTTCAATAGCTTGGTGGGGGAGGGCAGATAAAAAGAAATGACTGATATAAAAAAGAAGTAATAACTTTTTAAAACCCACTTTTTTTTGGAAAGCCTCTTCTACATATAGGTCATGGGTAGTTTAGCACACTGAAAAGAATGCTGGACATAAAGTTTGGAAAACTGGATTCAAATTTTAGGTTCAACAACTGTGGGATTAGCAGTTTGACCTCAGAGTCATTATTTAATCTTTATAAGCTCCAAATTTTTCATCTGTAAAATGGGGATAACAATATTCATATGACCTTTTCCCACAGCACTATTACAAAGTACTTTGGAAATCTTAAAGCACTCTATTAATGTGTTATGCTGCTACACTGCATGTTGCCCCCTTTTGAGTGAAAAGGTGACTTTTCCATTATTTAGTCTGAGATAAACTGCCAGGAAGGTGAGTTGTGCTTGAGGTACTAATATCATTATAATGTAATTGCTCATAGTACATCATCTGAATTCTCTTAGTCATCCTTTCCTTGGCCCAGCAAGACAACAGAAGACAGCTGACCAAGGTTAGAGTGCCATGTATAATCATCAGTAAATATTCTCTACACCTTGGCAAAGCTGTTACACCTGCTTTTGCATGGTATGGAACTAGAGAAATACCGTCTGAATTTGCCCCTAATTTCTGCTAAGGACTGAGACCTGGCCTGAAGATTTAACAATGAAGGATAATTGTGTGGGGTTAAAGCACAAACGAGGGAACAGGACAAAGAGTTCACTAGCTAGGTGGCATAGTAAATTGAGCTCTGGGAGTCAGGAAGATCTGAGTTTAAATCCAACCTCAAAAAATTGGTAATTGTGTAGCCTTGGGTAAGTGACAACCTCTGCATGCCTCAGTGTTGCCATCTGTGAAATGAGAATAATAATAGCATCTATCTCCCAGGGTTATTATGAGGATAAAATGAGATAATGTTTATGAAGCTTTAGCACTATGCTTAGCACACAGTAGGTGCTCAATAAATGCTTATTTAACTTCCTTCAAAGATGTCTATAGACATTCCACTCTCCACCAACACTCAGCATTCTGTTTTGAACCTGAGTCACTTAGCAGCCACTACTGATGTTGTAGCCATATTGGCTTTTCATTTCCAGGCAAAGACAACCAAGAAAAAAATCATGCTAAATAAATTATTCCATCAGGGATAAGCTTCTGTTTGTTCTGATATTTCTAACCTCCAGCCAAAGATGCTCTTTCCCAGAAGAAATGTATTTTATATTTGTCCTTGAGGGAAAAGGAAACTTCATTAGCTAAAGACAATGGTAGCATTCTGCCAACAGAAATAATATAGCTCCAATGAATTTCTCAGATGAAGTTTTCTGGGTATTAGAGTTAAGTGATCTTGATTTAAGTGTTAAAAGCATGGCCTGATAGTCCCATTTATAGATGCACTTGTGATTAAATGTCATTCATTTAACCTTTTGGCTTTCGTTTCCTCTTCTGTAAAAACAATACTACTATTCATCAACAGAAAGCCAGAAAGATTAATAAATATGTTCTGCCATTACCAAACACCAAACAAAAATCCAACTTTACATTTGAATGATGACATGCCATTCGTGGTGCTTTCACGTATATAATTTCCTTTAATTATTCATAACCTTTTCATGAATGACTTGGGCAAGCACTATTATCCCCATTTTACAGATGAAAAAAATTGGGAGATGAAATGCCTCACTCAGAGCTACAAGGCAACTTAGTCACAGAGCCAACTGGAACCCAGACCTCCTGACTCCTAACTCCATTAGTCTTTCCACTAAACTGAACTACCTCCATGAAGGTACAACATATGTGATGCACTAAAATGGAATTTCTAAAGCCCTGAGGTTAAACAAAGGAAAATGAACCTATGTACTTATCACTAGTTGGGGGCTGATGGGGAGCCTATTCAGGCTTACATCAGCTTCCCTTCAGGGCTAAGAAAAAGCTCATCTAAGTAGGAGAGAGTTTCTTGGTCTGAGAAAATAATTATCTCAACATAATTTTTAACTCAGTCTCAAATTAATAGAAATAATGTAAATTTGATGAATATTTCAGTGTATATTAAAAACTCATTACAGATTTATCATTTAGGAAACTAGAAATTTGCACAGAACGTGAAACAGGGAACATCCCCTTGACTTACTTGTTTTTTTCTATTTTTACAGTCTAATATTTTGGCAAGTGCTATCCTCTGCCACAAGACCTGCAAAAGAAAAGCTTGAGGTTCCATCACCAAATCCCATGTCAGTTTCAGTGCATATCTTCCTGTTTGATACTAGAACTTGCTTAAGTTCCCACAAAGAGGTTTAACACCTTTTTCCAAGAGTTTGGGCTCTGTTGTTTGTTTGTTTGGGTTTATATACCTAAACCACACAGCAAAAATAATGAGATAATGAATAGATGGAGCCCCAGCTGAGCTCATTTTACAGCTCTATTTCGGTAGACATTGTGTACTCCCACTTCTAGCTCCAGTCAGTTAAAGTGATAGGAACTCCTTCGAAATGCATTTCCACTCAGATTTAAAACCACAGAGAAACCTGTATGAACAGAGCAAGAGATCGAGCTTCTCTCCAGAGTTACCCCTACAAAGTCAGAGAAACGCACACCAATACGGAGGCACACAAAAGCACGTAGATAGGGTTCTTTGTCCACGTAAATGCTTAGAAGCAACAATTCATTCACCTCAAGCCAGTTAAAGATGAATCCTTTCCCAATCGGAGGCAGAGCTAAAGGGGCACGAATACCCCGTGCTAATAAATGACCACAGAGCATGGTCCATGTTTCCCCTCCTTTCTTTCTTGAACCACAAGGTCGGCTGGACAGGACCAATGACCAACATTCATCTCCCCAAGCCGTCCCTCAACTCCTCAATATTTCATTTTCGTACTTTGCCTGGGTTTGCTCCAGGCCTCTTGCCTCTTTCCCTCCGTCTCTGTACCCCAGAAAGGGCTCAGTGTGTCGGCACGAGAAACAACCAAAGAGAAGCCCTGCCCTGCCTCCTTTTCTTCGCCTGGACAGCAGCAGCGACACCATCCCCCGCCTTCCTGTAGCTTGCACAATGAGGGGCTCAGCTCGCCTGAAGTGGGACGCGGCTGCACCCAAGCCTCCTATATCTAGATGACCACCTCAACAAGAAAGGACTCTGGCTCCTCTCTGGTCCCTCAAAGGCTACTTAGTGCATGGAGCTTGGTAACGAGCTGCCCGAGGACTTAGAAGAATAGAAGAGGGCATTCCCCTCCTCCTAACCACCAAGATGTGCGTATGTGCGCGCACACACACACACACACACACACGGAAAGAGCACATCCCCAGGGCATAAAATCATTCCCAAACTACCTCCGCTACTAGCCACCCAGAGCGGGGCCCCTAGTTCTTCTCTCTGGGACAACGCTGCCGCCAATGGGGTGCGCTTCCTTTAGTAGTGCTGCAGGCAGAACCACTCCCCCCTCTCCCTAGTCCCCGGGCCCAAAGCCCAGTCCCAGGGGGCCCAAGCGCAATCCCGGGAGCAAGGAAAGCCCCCTCTGGCCTCTACCGGCAGCTGGGGTCCCAGCAGCCCACGCCCCTCCTGATCAGTGCAGGCTAGCCCTCACTCCCCTCATAGCTCCGCTCACCTGTTCAGCATTTTCCTGATCCTCTGGCGCACGCTGGAGGCGGACGAGGCAGAGAGACTCCCACCGCTGCTACCGCTGCTGTCTGCCGGCAGGTTCTCGATGGTGGCCACAACATGGTTGGGCTGCTGCTGTTGCTGCTGCAGCTGCTGCTGTTGTTGCTGCTGTTCGGGGGAGATCATCGCTGTGGCGGCAGTGGCGGCGGCGACGGCGGCTGTGGGAGGGCGATCAGAACGCAGCAGCTGGGCGCATTCTGCGCTGCCCCAGGTCTGGCCAGGCGAGGAGAGAAGGAGGAGAAAGAGGGAGTCCCCGGGCTGACGCTGCAGGGGAGAGGCGGTGCTGTTGTTGGAGGGGCAGGGAGGTTGAGCGTGGCTGCTGCTGTTTCCGCGGGCGAACGGAGTGTAAACCCTCACCCAGCCCCAGCCCCACCGTTCGCTCACTCTAGCCCAGAGTGCGCGCACCCTCACTCTGCTGCTGCTACTGCTGCTGCTGCTGTTGCCGCTGTTGCCGCTGTTGCCGCCGCCTCCGCTGCCTCTTCCTCCTCCTCTACCTCCTCACGCAGCACTTCGAAGTGCTTTCACACTACTCAGAGCGTCAGCAGATAGGCTCTCTCCCCCGTTCCGCAGTGGGGTCCAGCCAGTTGAGGCGAGACCATAATCATATATGGATCTATTTTACTCTGATTCTCCCTCCCCAAGTCCCCCGCCCACTTACCCCTACACCCTACGTCCACTTTTTCGTTTCAGCAGCTGGTTTGGAAAGAAGGCACAGGTGACCTGCAGGTTTCCCCTCACCTTCAAGGACTGAGTCAGGAAGGTTCCCTCCTCACCTACCAAGCTGCTAGTCTTTCTCCGAGTGCAAGAAGCCAAGAGAGAAGGAAAACAAGAGCAGCAGTGGGGGCAGCGACAGACCAGCGAGATGTGGGGATGCTGCTCCGTTGGAATAGTCACTTTTTCCTCTCGGCAGAGGGAGCCCTTGAGGTGTTTAATTTTCTCCAGCCCCTCCTGTCCTCTCTCATCACCCAGTTGTCCCTACTCGCTTATTTTCTGTTCCCTATCCTAAAATGTCAGTAGTTGCAGGTTCTCTTGCTAGAAACTCCAGCACCACTTTCTTCCGGACAGCGGCAAGAAGCTGGGCAGTATTTGCCTGTTGGACACTTTGCTTATTTCTGGCTTTATACAACTCCTGTGGTGAAAATGCTAAATTTTAAGGACATGGGTGGGTAACCGGTTTCCTACGTGGCGCTCACTCTGGACTAATGTTAGGAGGAAAAAAAGACACAACCTAAACCTCAATCTTTGAAATTCATGAAATTCTGTATTGTAAAAACCCACATCTTGAAAAGCAGGGAAAGATATGTATGTACTTACATCAAAAGTATCTTCAGACTGAAAATATGTCATATCTTTATGAGGAAAAAAACCGGTTTGGTGTCCTGATCATCTCCTCATAGATGTTGATAAGTATCATAGTAATAATAGCTGACATTCGTGTAGTGCATTAAACTTTTCAAAGTGCATTACACACATTTGACCAAATTGATATTTTAGACACAATTTTGAGGGATCAAGAATATCAATTTTATCCAGATCCCAAATAATAAATGTCATTTATTTCTGCAGTCTTAAGATAATGGGAGTTAAGATAACGGGAAAATATGCATTTCTTATTTCATTCCTCCTAATCTAGATTTCATGGACAATGTACCTGATGAATAATGTGCACACTTTTTTGTCTTTCTACTTTAAGGCAGCATTCTCATTTCTTTATCTTAAACATAGTGAATACATGGGGTTTTTTTTCCCCAAACATATATAAAGAGAGTAGGAGCGGGGGAGCTAAGGACTAGGAAAATGTGGGAATGCTGCTCCTACAGGTTAGTTAAGGAAAACTAAAGGCACAGGAATGAGTAAATGAGAAATACTTTTAGTCTCATTTTTAGAAGAGTAGGATAGAAGCAGGAGCAATAAGGAAAAGACTGGGCATGCTTAATTGTGAGAGGAGCATAGTCAAGGAGAGGGGATGGGGAAATAACAAATGTGAAAGTTAATTAAGCTAAACAAATTAAGCCTTTACTTCCCCTTCCAATAACAGTCATCCTCTACTATATAATTGGGCCACTAGAAATTTGAGAATGTAGATAACAGGCATTCCAATGTACTTCATTTTTTTCTGATAGTTTGTTTTTTCTCATGACATCTATTTCATTTCGAAACAGTGCAAATTAAACACACATTTCTTGGAATCAACATGCTTCCCTACTTTTTCACATTGGTTTTCCATTCTAAGACTTCTTCCACCTCAAAACCATAGAGCACTTTCGGAACATTTACCTCGAAAGGAACCCAAGAGTTTGTCTACCACAAGATATTAAAATCCCAGTAGGACCATTTAGATTTACCTTCAAGACCTGACATTTCTGAGATCAGAATAAAACTTTGCCTAACCGAGCATTTTGGCTTAACCTGATAGCAAATTATTATAGAAACTTATCTATTAAAACAACATTTATGGTAATTCCAGGTGTCTGTCATGAATGATTGGGTCCTTTGGTGCCCTGTTCTTTCACATTTGTCTTGGTTTCTTTTATTTCCAAAAGAAATTTTTTTTTATATTTTGGGTACCTCACAAATTGGTGCTGTGTATATACTTCAAATTTTGCATTCATTCCTAGTCATTTCTCAAGAAGGATTCTATATCTGTATTTTTCTACTGTATCTAAATGATCTAAATCTCTTCTGAGTCAGAAAAGGAAAAAAATAAGATAAAGATGGATAAGATTAAAGCATGTAAAATAACAATACTACTTTGCACTTGTTGAAAGTAGTTTTCACCTTAATGTCCCTAAGCAGTTTATGAACCTTACCTTTTTATTGTCTGAATCATCCCGTAAAGTCCCCAACATGAAAGGTGTTGTGTTATTGACAGAGAAGCAGATGCTGAAAGGTTAACTGTTGTAGAATGTGCTAATATGAATATGAATGAGCATGCAATGGGAAACCTCTTTCCTCATCTCCACTGCTTCATGTGCTATTGCTGATCTTGTCCCCTCATATGCCAGAGATGTCTTTATTTTCTGAATTAAAGAAGAGAAGATGAGCTTTACTTTCCATAGTCAAGTGTAAGAAAGCATAGGACTTTAGCACCAGAAGGGACCTCAATGGCCACTAAGTCCAAGTCAATTCAGTACAAACATTTATTAAGGGCCTGATAGGTGAGAAGCACTAATCTCGGCACTGAATATACAAAGACAAAAATGACCCAGTTTCATTCCTCTTTGCAACATCACTAATGAACTTCTGCTTGAATATCTAGTATAGTGGAAAGAGCACTCATTTTGGGGTAAGAACGAAGAAGTTCCATTACAGCTCTTCAACTTGTGACCTGTAAAACTTTGGGCAAATTATTTAACTTCTCTTGCTCCCAGGTTCCTTATTTGTAAAATAAAAGGGTAGAACTAAATGACTTTTAAGATCCCTTCCAGTTAAAAATGCTCTGATTCTCTGGTCTCCAATAGTGAGTGTGTATAAAATGTAGGTAACCAAAGGAGAATGAGATAGCCTTCTAGGCAAGGGAAACAAAAAAGACATAGAAGTAAGGATGCTCATATCTCCTTTAAGGAACAACAAATTGGCTGGAGAATAGTAGGAGAAAGGCTATTAGAGTAAGAATTTGGGAAACAAAAAAGACACAGAAGTAAGGATGCTCATATCTTCTTTAAGGAACAACAAATTGGCTGGAGAATAATAGGAGAAAGGCTATTAAAGTAAGGATTTGGGACTTCATTTAGCCTATTGGGAATGGCAAAAGATATAGACTGGGGGAAGTAATGGCAGCAAAACAGCATGTTAGTAAATTTTAGTTTGCAAATAGAGTGTGGCATGGATTGGAGAAGGAAGATGAGGACAATGGTGTAGGAGCAATTTTGATTTGAACATCTTTCCCACCCATTAATAGGCCATGTGACCTGCTTACACCATAGGAAGCCTAAGTTACATGGTGGGAGGAGCTTCCAGACAGGAAAAAGAAGTTGTCACAGAAAAAAATGCTGAGAGAGAGAGACAGAGACAGAGAGACAGAGACAGAGAGAGAGAGAAAGATGTTATAGCTGCTGGTGGCTGCTAACGGCTGCCCTCGTGATTGTTAGAACTGAACAGGCTGACTTAGCTGTACTGTGAGTTTGTTTTGGGGAAGACCCCAGCAGGGGGTCAGAGAGGTTTTGGGATGGCAAGTTTCCAGGTTGTGATATTGTGTGTGGAATGTTGTGTTGGTAAGCAAAATGGGGTCCTTAGCACTTAGTGCCCTTGAAGAGTTTGGCTTTTGTTTTGAGTAATTCAGTGTATTTCCGTTGAGCCTTACTAGGTGCTAAGCCCCAGGCCCAAATCCCTATTAGGTATGGAACCTATATGGGTGTGGATTGATGACTGGGGTGGGGCCCAAGGTGGGGCTGGCTATGGGGAGGTGTTAACTC
>CM053627.1:127494001-127562990 GCA_028646595.1 Phalanger gymnotis
GAGACTCCGGGCAGCTATAGCTAAGGAGCCCTCCAGCTTGTAAACCCAGATGCTGAGACTTTGTTGAACTCTGGCAACTATTTATTGGGGTTTGAATCAGACAAGGTCTGTCTGTTGATGTTTGGCATTTGTTTGTATTTTGCTCTGAAGTTCAGTGTGCTGGTCTTTTTCCCCTGAACTAAGTGAATTGTATTTGTGTGCTGAATTAAAGTAAGCATGTCAACCCCTTCTCCCTGCTTTCCTTAGTTAAGCAGATCAAAAGAATCTGTGCCGTTGGCAGCTTTCTGGGTGCTGGCTGTGGATGGATCTTATACCCCGACAGAAGCTGCTAGCCAGATTGTCGAAACAAATGTTTTACTGCTGTGGTAGACTGGATAAGTGGCTTGTGGGATATGGTTCTCTGGTGTCTGAATACATGGTTTACTTCTACCTTCTATATGGAGAGTCTCGTATACTCTGCCATACAAAACCATGTAGGCATATTCACGATTATTGTTGATGTCATGTTTATTGTCTTATTGTTTCAAATGGTTAAGAAAATATAAGATGAGCAGGATAAGTTCAGAAAAATCTGGGAAGACTTATATGAACTGATACAAAATGAAGGGAGCAGAACCAGGAGAATATTGTATTCAGTAACAATAATTGCAACAATGGTCAACTGTGAAAGACTTAGATATTATGCTCAATACAATGATCCAAGATAATTCCAAAAGAAAAATGCTATCCACCTCCAGAAAGAGAATTGATGACCTTTTAGTGCATTATGAAGCATACTTTTTTACTTTATTTTTTCTTGCTTCTTTTTTTGACAACATGGCTAATATGGAAATATGTTTTACATGACTTCACACGTATAATTAATATCCTATTGCTTGCCTTCTCAATAGGTAGGGGGGAGGACTGGAAGGAGAAAGAATTTGGAACTCATTTTTTAAATGAATGCTAAAAATAGAAAAATAAATGATAATTTTGAAAGAGAAAATATGCCAAGAATTTTAGTATTTGTAGAGATATTAAGTTGATAATCTTAAATTATGAATGATAATTTCTTAGCATTTTGCCTTATCCTAAGTCTGAAAATTTTTTAAATGGTTTAACTCCTATAGTAAACAATCAAACCTACATATCCACTTCAAATTGAAAATTTCTGCAGAAAATAATTATGACAAGAACAGTAATACTGCTCTAAATACAAAGTAATAGACATTTATTGAGTTGAAAAGAAAATATCTTAATTTTTTTTCTTTGCTAAATTAAGGCATTTCAGGGCTTTATTTTTCCAGAGCATTTATGGGCTAGATATGTTCATAGTAGTGAGAAGAAAGGCTATGTTCCACAGCTCAGTAATTGGATTTAGGATTATTCATTATTACCCTTCTCCAATTTCCCTCTTCCCACAAATATACCCTTAAAGTAAAGATATAATACCAACTAATAATAGAGAGAGGAGACCTGACCATGACTGGGTCAAATGTAGTTTTTTTTGTGTTAAATCCAGGAATTTCAGTGACAATCAATGGCAATTTGACCTGAATGAAGACTGAAGCCCTGAATTCCTATAATTAGTACTGTCTGAAAGAATCAGACTTTTTGACATAAGTTATCTCAGAGGTTATCTAGGCCAACCCATACCGAAGCACGAATCTCCTCTAGGGATTAGGTCAACAGATATAGAATTTGTATTTGAACTGAACAAGTAGAGAGAAAATATTCATCCCCGTTAAACAAAACTATTAAAATTTCTGGGCCTCTAAATTTAGATTAGCAGAATAAACAAACCTCAGCCCAAACAGGAACCAATTATGTTGTGTTTTTCCAAAATCATATGCTAAAAGTTTAAATTTTTCCCAAATATCTCTGAATCTTCAGGTGTTTGACTTATCATCATTTATCAAAAGTGCAGATAATTTTCTATTTTAAGAGTCAAGAGATGGGCTTGAGTCCTGGTTTTGACATTTACCAACTTTGTGACCATGGACAGATCAATTTTTCTCATCTCCAAAATTAAGGTAATAATGCTTTCATTACCTACCTGGCTACACTGTTAAGAGAAGCCCTTCCCTTGTAAACTATAAAGTCTTAGAGTTGTGTATTATTGTTTTATTAGTATTCTTTCAAGGTACATTGCCATTCCTCCATAAAAATCCTGCTCTGAAGGTTCACTGTGGGTCAGCTCATTTGCTCAAAGGCTATGCAAACAGAGGACAGGTTGTAGCAGGTTCTACCAAGTTGGAAAACTAGCTCCCAGTCTAGCCCCAGTGGCAGACTATATATGACTATGACTGTTGTCTGAGAATGAGTATAGCTATATACAAACATGTACACCATCAAAATACTGACTGCTAGAAGATGAATTCTTTGGCCACAGTAACCTTGGAAAAATACATAAAGACCAGCAGTCAGTCCTTCTGACCCTCCTTCTGCTCCCATAGTGACAGTGATGAAATGGTGGGAAAGATAATGATGGATCTTAAAATTCTCTCTGTGACTGTCCAAAAACATTAATTTAACTGTTAGTTCTCTAAATGTATGCATCAATTGATAAATATGCTATCAGAGGAACTGAGCCAAATATGTTAAATATAATTTTGCCTAAATGAATCCATAAGACGACAAAGTTGCATCTAAACGGTGAGAGCACGTTATGAGAGTTTCTGTGATATTCTCCTTAAAGAAGTAAAGAGAAAAGTGTGCGGATTGGTTTTGTGTGTGACCAGAGGCAACAAGAAACATTATTTCATGGAAATCGGTGATGATTTTTGCAGTGCTGATCAGCATACAAGAAGTGACTTTAAAATACTTCAAATGATGGAGGAGAAAATGAACCAGCCGCCTGGTCTGTCTTTGAAGAGGTGAGGAAACACGGGTGTGGAACACAGACTTTTTGATATATTAGTTAGTTTTATTGAATTTTTTTCTTCCTTTTTTTAGTGTTTATTAAAAGGGATGCTCTTGGGGCAACTAGGTGGTGCAGTGAGTAGAGCACCAGCCCTGGAGTCAGGAGGACCTGGGTTCAAATCCAGCCTCAGACACTTGACACACTAGCTGTGCGGCCTTGGGCAAATCACTTAACCCCAATTGCCCTGCCTTCCTCCCTTCAAAAAAAAGGGATGCTCTCTAGCAGTGTGTGGACAGAATGATATAGTGAAAATGTAGGTAATATAAAAATGTAGGTATCAATGAAATATTTTAAATGAAACTAATAGTTCCAGAAAGAGAAATAGTTAGAAAGCTTGGAAACTTGGTATGAAACCTCACTAAGCTGGATCTCTTCAAGAGTATTTATCGATGAAATTAGATCAACACCCAACTGAAAGAATCCATGTGACTTCATACCTTTCCAACCTTCTTACATTCTACTGCTTTCCACCCACTTTATTGTTCAACTATACTAACATATTTGCTATACCTCAAGCAGGATACTCCATCTTCTACCTCCATAAAATCTTTGATTTGGAAAGAAAATTAGAGGTCATTGAGAGTCGCCCCACACATACACACACACACGCACACACACACATACACACACACACACATACATTCATGGATAACTTCTACAAAATACTTCATAGAAGATGGTCATCTAGCCTCTGGTTCCAGTATTATAAGCTTAACAATAGTAACAAAAGTATAAGCTTAACAAAAAGTAACAATAGTAACAATTTATGCAGCAGTTTGAGTTCGCAAAGAATCTTGTATACATTATCTTATTTGAGCCATGCAGCTATGCTTTGAGGCGGGTACAAGTATTTTTATGACCATTTTATAGATTAGGAAAGTGAGCCTCAGAGAGGTTGTGACTTGCTCATAGTCACACAGCTAGTAAGTGTCCCAAGCCGATTAGAACTCAGGTCTTGCTGGCCTTGTGCTCATCACTCTATTCACCATACCACTCTTCCTTTCTTTGTCAATATTCACTATTTTGCCTTACTACTTCCCAGTAATCTCTTCCACATCCAACACCTGCTGTACCATGTCAGAGAAAAGCTCATTCACGCAGCACTTGCCCCTACAGCCTTCCACTGTGTGCACAGTGTTACCCTACCAGAGCTGCTAGCATAGTCAGATGAATGTTAGAACTGTCCATGCTAATTGCTTCTGGGCATTTGCTTTCATGAATGTGTCTGGCATAGCCACTAACCACAGAAAATGGATTTATTGCACATTTCAACAATGATTGGTGGGACAATAATTTTTTAAAGCTTTTGTTCCAACAAAGAATTATTGCGATTTCTACCAACAATGCTTCTTTCTCTTCTGCTCCTTTCCTGGTATCACTCTTTGAACACATCCTTACAGTTGAAATCCTTTAGGATTCCAAATTTGGCTCTTACATACCTGCCCAGCTGCTGCTCACTTCAGTGAAATCTCTAATTGTGTGTTCATAAGAGTAAAATTTGACCTGTGCCGAATTTTAAATGCTGATGTTACCAAAACACTGCAGTTAATCTATTCCATGCCCAACACCTGCTGTATCATGTTGGAGAAAAGCACAATCCAAAATATCTGATTCACATCCCCAGACCTTCCAACAGTTGCTTCAAGTTGTTTGTACAATCTAAGCTCAAATACTGTTGGACATGTGCAATCTCTGTGTTACTCTTTCAGTCATTCTTTATTCTCCTTTCCTTTATATCAAAGTGAACATTTACAGCAACAACTATGAAATTTGTGACATTTAGAAAAATACAATATTTGTAGTTTTAATTCACTAATTCAAACTTAATGGGAAAGAGATATAATGGGGAAAAGAATTATATGACAAGTACATCTCATTAATTTTTCCTTGGGGGGAATAAAGGGGAAAAGGGAAAAAATGGTAACATACTTTGGAGTTATATTCTAGAAATGTCAATGAGCTATGAGAGAAATGAACAAATTTAACCAAACAAATATGGATATAACACCTCAGTCATACACTTTCATGTATGGTCCTATATCCCTCTCCAAGCTATCTTATGTTCAAGGTACTGTGTGGGTCTGTGTCCGCTCAAAAGCTATAGTTACAAGCCACTAGTTACTAGACAGACAGAAAACACAATCAGTTAAAGCAAAGGAATTTAATGAAATAGTATAGTAAGACGAGGAGCAGTAGACTACTTCCCCCAATAAGAGGGGCATGCTCTTTCATAAATACCCATGGCATCAGTAGGAAAAGTGAATGTGCAGAGGGTGTATTTATGAAGAGGCATACATGTAGGGAATAAGAATGGCCTGGTGACATGTGTTGAAGCCCCAACATTGTAGGTTCACCAATTTTTCTGGTGATGTCATCACACTGTGATTGTTGAGCATGGTATATAGTCTGCCAAGTAGGTAGTCTCTTCAGGGCATTACTTCCTGCTAATCTCATGTGACCACCACTGGATGATGACCTGCTTTTCCCATGAAAATCACCTTGTGCTGTTCCTTTGGACATGGGGCTGTGAAGATTCTCTGTGATACTAGCTTCTGGCTTTAGCTGAAGTCCTCATATTAAGTTCTTCTCCATAACAGGAGTGAGGTCTACCTTCTTTCTTTTATCTTAGAACTCAGAGGCTAAAGCTTGAATTCTTTTAGTGATGGAGATAGGTCCTTCATGAACCAAGTTATCTGTATAGGTAAAAATGAAACATCATCTGCTTTCTGTTCATAAGGAGATAAATCTATCAGATCCTATACTTTCAGTTATTTGTGGCTTTTTTTTCTCTAGTAGGGGAGTTAGTTTCCTAGAGAAAAATTCTTTTAAAACACAGAACACTTTATCAACTTAATAGAACCTGTAGGCATTTCATCTGTCTTTGAACTTGCTTCCTCTTTCTCATCTTGAGCAATGTCTTGAATACAAGTCTATTTGACTTGGGGGTTAGAAAGTTCACTTTGACTTCTGTCAAGTCTTTATTGACAATCTGTACCTCCCTCAAAATCAGTTTTAGGGGCTTTCAGCAAACCAGCAAGAGCTGTAAGTGTTCTACAATACTTCCCTCAATCCAACGTAAATTAAAGTGAGGAGAAAAGTACACAGTATACTACACACACACACACACACACACACACACACACACACACACACACACACACAGACACTTCAGCAAATAGGGAGGCATTGCCCTATACTTCAACTCTTTCTTCTAAATTCCTTTCTTACTATGGTCAACAACAAAACAATCATGCTTAAAGCCACCCTACATTTGTCATGAATCTACTATATGCAAGCTTCTGGGTCAAGTGCTTTGGATACAAAGACAAAAATTAAACAATTCCTGCCTTCAGAGAATTTACATTCTCCTGGAACCACTGAAATGAACATGGTTGTTTCCAGGAGAGAATAAAACTAGTAAACCCAGTGCCCTAGAGGGTGGAAGGACAAAGAAAAATGTTGGCAGTTGTCTGGGAAAGGAAGTGGCATTAGGCAATCCCATACTCAGCATCCTTGATTAACTCTGGGATATTTAAACAAGAATGCAATGTGGTATGGGGAAAAATGTAAAGAAAGGAGATTTAGCAGTACCATTTTGAACTATATTATAAGTCAGTAATTATCAAAATTATCTGGTACTGGCTAAGAAATAGAAAGATCAGGGGAAAAGAGTAGACATACAATTTGCAGCAGCAAATGAATATAGTAATCTAGTGTTTTGCAAGTGTAAAGACTTAAGTCTTTGGGATAAAAATTCATTATTTTGTAAAAAAAATTGTTGGGAAAGCTAAAAAGCAGTCTGGTAGAAATTCAGAATATCTTAGAGACTTACACCATTTACCAAGATAAGGTCAAAATGGATATATGACCTAGATATAAAGGGAGATACCATAAGAAAATACTAAAAACATGGGACATATTACCTATCAGACTTATGGATAGGTGAACAGTTTATGAACAAATAAGAGAGAGAGCATTGTGAGATATAAAATGGATAACTTTGATAAAATTAAATTAAAAAAGTTTTGTACAAATGTAACAAATGTAGCCAATTTCATATGGAAAGCAGAAAATGGGGGGTGGGATTTTTATAGACAGTTCCTCAGATAAAGGTCTCATATCTCAAATATATAAAGAACTTTGTCAAGTCTATAAGAATGTGAGTCATTCCCCAATTGATAAATGGTCAAAAGATATGGACAGACAGTTTTCTGATGAAGAAATCGGAACAATTTATAGTCATATGAAAATGCTCTAAATCATTATTGATTAGAGAAATGAAATTAAAACAACCTCAAGATGACATTTTATACCTATCAGATTGGCTAAAACAACAGAAGAGGAAAGTGACAAATATTGGAGGGGATGTGGAAAAATTGGACCTTAATTCATTGTTGGTGGATCTGTGAGCTGATCCAACCATTTTGGAGATTTGAAAATATGCCCAAATAATTATTAAACTGCCTATACCCTTTGACTCAGGAATATCACCATTAGGTCTGTTTCCCAAGATGATTTATGAAAAAAGGAAAAGAACCTATATGTTCCAAAGCATTTATAGCAGCTCTCTTTGTGGTGGCAAAGAATTAGAAATTGTGGGGATGCCCACCAATTGGGGAATGGCTAAACAAATTGTGGTACATATTCATGGTAGAATATTACTCTGCTATAAGGGATGATGAGCTCACTGATTTTAGAAAAGCATGGAGAGACCACCATGAAATAATGAAGAGTAAAATGAGCAAAACCAAGGAAACACTGTATACAGTAACAGAAGTATTGTTTTAAGAACTTTGAGTGACCAAGTGTAATGCCAATGAGATACTCATAGCAGCTGATATCAATATGCATATATATTTCCAGGGTTGGTTTGCAAAATAGAATAAACTCTCTACCTCCAAGACAAAACCAAAATATTTATTTGGAACATCACTATTAGGATATCACAAAGCAAGATTTAGCAAGGTACTCATCACCAATGGAGGGAGTACTGACGTCTTAAGTGTTCTTTCCAGCAGGCCTCCCATAAGCAAGTTCCCCTAGGCAAGTTCCTCCCTCCTTCTGTTTCTCTACCTGCAAGTGAGTTCCCCTTACCCACTCCCCTCAAGCCTCCTCACAGAGAGTTCCCCTCAAGACAATATAACTCTCCCTACAAACAAAGACTTGGTATCTGATTGGCTTAGCACAGAGAAACTTGAAAATTCACATGCCTCAGCACTTAATTGGAAAATCCCAGTAGCCCAGAACCTCATTAGCTCTGGGTTAGGGCTCTATGTGAGGCCTATTAATGGGAGGGGAAGATCTTATATCCCATTAACCCCATGCCAAATCATTCTGACTATTATAAATATCCAAATTAACAACAAAGATCCTATGAAGGAAGATGCTGTTTGCATCCAGAAAAAGAACTGATACAGAAAGAGGGAGAGGGAGAGGGACAGGGAGAGAAAGAGAGAGAGAGAGAGAGAGAGGGAGAGAGAGAGAGAGAGAGAGAGAGAGAGAGAGAGAGAGAGAGAGATTTGTGTCTAATGGTAGTCATCTCAAAGTTGTGGGGGGAGGCAGGGGGTGAAAGTTCCATGATAACTTTGCCGTATGCTTGAAAGGAATACCAAGTTGTACATAATGGATCTGCAATTGCAGGTGCAATCCTCTGGTTTTCTATTCTACTTTGCTATGGAAATGCTTGTTCTTTTTATTTCTTAAGTTCACAATAAAATAAATAATTTTTTAAATTCAGTGTGATGTAGTGAGCAGAGGACCAGACTCAAAGTCAATCTAGCCTGGCTACAAAAACATCTGGTCCTAGTGCTTTTTCCTTAGGATACTCATTTATGGCTTGTTCAATTTCTTTTCCTAAAGTAGGTCTATTTTGATATTCCATTTCCCTTTCTGATAATCTACGCAATTTATATTTTAGTAAATATTCTTCCATTTCACTTAAGTTGTTAAATTTATTGGCATATAATTGGGCAAAATGACTTTAATTGCTTTAATTTCATCTTCATTAGTGGTATATATATACCCTCTTCATTTTTAACACTAGTGATATGGTTTATTTCTCTCTCTTTTTTAATAAAATTAACCAATGGTTTATCTATTTTATTGGCTTTTTTACAAAACAAACTCTTTGTTTTATTTATTAATTCAATGGGGTTTTTAATCTCACTTTTAATTTTTAGAATTTCCAATTTAGTGTTTAATTGAGGATTTTTAGTTTGTTCTTTTTCTAGTTTTTTAAATAGAATTCCTAATTCGTTTGGTCTGTTCTTTATTTTATTAATGTATACATTTAGAGATACAAATTTTCCTCTGATTATTACCTTTTCTGTATCCCATAGGTTTTGGTATGTTGCTTCATTATTGTCATTTTTTAAATGAAATTGTTTCAAGTTGTACGCAATAGATTTGCAGTTTCATGTACAATCATCTTTTTTCCTCCTATTCTATATTGTAGAGATGCTCATTTTATTTCTTAAGTTCTGAATAAAAAAGATAGCCTAGTTGCCTGTTTCACTTCTGAGACATATTGATAGTATGACCCTGGGCTATTCACCTAACTTTTTAAGATCAAGGGTTGCTAAGCAGTTCTAATCTGCATTAACAAAGGGAATTTCTTAACCCAGGAGTTCCATACTTAGATGAAATTACAGATCTGCACCTTTTCCCCTGAAAAAAAATGGCAGCAATAAGCTAGATAAATAAAATAGGTCATTGTACAACAGCAAATTTAGTAGAGTGGTTGAAAGAGTTAAAAGGAGTCTTTCATGAAAGTGAGCCATTGCAGTCATAGAAGACATAGAACTCATCCTGAGTTCCTTTCTTTTTTGCGCTCTGAACCTTCCTAAGCATCTTCTGGCTTGAGAAGACTTTCAGCAAATGTGATATGAGTGTTTTCCTATGGCATGGTCATAAAAGCACTACGTTTCATCTGCAGGTTCTCATGGTGGCAAGTAGCACAGGGATTCAGAAAGAACAGATATAAGGAGTGAACAGATGAGTGCCCATAAGCTCAGCTCCCATGCTTATCCAAAGTGTCTTACAGAGGTCTTCCCCTTCACTCTGAGGGAACCTTCACTTTGGGAATGCTACCCTCTAACATTAGGCATCCCTTTTCAATTTAACATCATGAATTCCAGTGAATTTAAATGAAAATCAGTGTATGACCATAGACCCCAAAATAGAGTAAATCGCTTTTCACATTTTCCATGTTTCCTTACCTAGCCTGTAAATTCCATTTTTAAAAAATATTTATTTTATTCTGAACTTCAGAAATAAAAAGCAAAAAAAATATAGATGATTGTACATGAAACTGCAAATTTATTATGTATTAGTTGTAAACTCTTTGAGAACAATGTCTTAAGAATTTATGTATCAACTAGTAGGTAGACCTGCTATGTAGAACATAGTTCTTGGGAAATTTGAGAGTAGAGACCCTAATTAGCCTAATTTGTGGTCATTATTCACTTTGAACTGCCTCTAACAGAATTTAAGTCCTGTAAGCGTAGGAAGGATTTCATTTTTGCCTTTGTACTTCCAGAATCTAGCACTATACCTGGAACATGGTAGGCACTTCATAGATGCTTATTAGGTTATCAAGATGATCAATTCACTGATTCGCGAGCAATTTTGTCATCTCACTCTGGACTCCTTTCTATTGCCCACAACTAAACACACACACACACACACACACACACACACACACACACACACAATGTATGTCCCACATTCCAGGGTACCAGACTTCATCTGACAATAGTCTCAGCCTGTGAAAGGGTATGACTCAATTGTGTTGCTGAAGATGCTAGTCTTCTCCCTCAGGATCCCTGTATGCTCCAGCATCCTTGACGGCTACCTCTGCCATTTCTAGTTATAGTCCTTCTGCTGCGTGCCTTCAACGACCTTATTTATCTCTTCCTGAGATAGCTGCCTATCCTATTCCTAATCCTTCTTCCACATCACGTATCTATGATGGAGGCCTTTTCCTTCTTGTCAACCAATCAACTGCCAATGACAGAAGCAGAAATTTGGCATCGGGACCTAAAAACATTTTTGTATTTTGCCTCTCTTCTTTTTGGAGTTGGGGGGCATTTACTTTGTCTTATTTAATGAGAATTACCATATGTGGGGAGACCATTGTAACTAATTATGTTTATTCCTTGATAGTGATAGAGTTAGAGGAACCTAGAGAAATTATGCTATGAGGCTGGCATTGTTAAATGTATATAAGGTCTAATTTTGCTGCTTTGGTAGATCTAATGATTGATTTTTAGGTGAAAAGGCAACAAGTATTTATGCGCCTAATTTATGCCAGGTACTAGGCTAAGTGCTTTCCAAATATCGTCCCATTCAATCCTCACAACAACTCTATCAGGGAGGCAAGTGCTGCTATTTTATATTTAAGGAAACTGAGGCAGACAGTAGTTGTCTTGCCCAGACTCACATAGCTAGTATCATTCCAGTGCTAGAGAAACATTTAATAGTTGTTCTCTGTCTCTGTCTCTGTCTCTCTCTGTCTCTGTCTCTGTCTCTCTCTCTCTGTATATATATATATGTATATATATATATGTATATATATATGTATATATATATTAGTAGTTGCAATCAGTTTATTAAGAGATGATTACACATCTGCAATGGTGACTTCAACTTCTACACCTGGTTCAATGCTGATAGAAGCGATCCGTTTAACAATTTCAGGATGTGCAAATCAATAAGGTGTTTATGGATTCTTTTCTGGAAGTGATCCCAAGTCTTTGAACCTTCACCACAAGGAGTTTGTCTGGTTGTGATCCGAAGTGTCTTAGTGCGTATTTGAACAGATCCCTTCACTTTCAAGTACTTTTCTTTGCCTTCTCTAATTAGATCAGCACACACTTTCTGGAGTGATTTCACATTGCAGCTGCTGAGGGTGATACAGATCCAGGGAATGGCCACTTCGAGCTCCACAGGTATCTTGGTGGTGTTTTTGAATGCCATAGCAGTGGAGTGGTGGCTTCCTGACTGACTTTTTTCAAGATGAGAGTGAGCAGTGGTGAGTCAGGAGGCAGAAAGGCAGGGACTGCCAAGTCCTTGTGGCTGCAGCGGCAGTACCTTCACCGAAGAGCTATAGTTCTCAACATTAGTGATTATAGTTTGGTGGGGAAGTTGGAGACGTGGTTCAAAGGAAAGTTAAAGCATATGTGGTGAGCAGGGGTAGGGGTTTATATTCTAGAAGACCTGGATGATTGTCCTTGGATTGGCAGGGCTAATGGAGGAGAAGTACCCCCAAGGGGTTCTAGGGAGCTTCCCTTTATAGAGTGTTTGTATATTCTATAGTGTGTTCATATATATTCTGTAGTGTGTTTGTGTGTGTGTGTATATACGTGTGTGTATACATATGTGTACATATATATATATATACACACACAGATTGAGAGAGAGAGAGAGAGAGAGAGAGAGAGAGAGAGAGAGAGAACTTTATACTAAGGTAGAGTTGTTGAACCTAGATGAAGATTAGTAGTGAGGACAAAGGAAAGCCTGTGAATGATTATTTTTTAAAATACTCATGGTTCAGGTGAAGTTATTTGTTTGGTTGTTTCTAAGAGAGGGAGAGTGTCCCAGGGACAGAGTGCCCTGGGGAGCCACTGAGACCATTTTGTGGGAGTTTCGTCTTTGTGTTAAGGCAACCAATAAGTGTCTGAAGCTGGATTTGAACATAGGCCTTCCAGACTCCAGGTCAAGCACCCTTTCCACTGCTCTACCTAACTGCTTCTAGGTACCTTTTTAAAGCTGTTATTCACAAAACTCTGTCATAGAAAAAGATATAGAGAGAATCTCAAACACTGGGTCCTACTCTGTTAAAGCACCTAACCATTTGCTAAAAACACTATACCCCTTGACAAAGAACAGGGTTGTTGCTGTTTGTTGTTACTGTTGTTGTTAATATGTATAGGGACAATCACAAGAAAGATTCGCCAATTCAAATATAGGTCCTCAGTTATCTGTGGGTAGGGATGATGAAATCCCCAGACAAATCTGAAACCCCATTGTAGTCAGTATCTAAACTTTTTATCCTTATTATTAATAAAAAATATTTATTGAGCAAATCCAGTTCTATAGGACATAAAGGGAGGCTTCCTAAGTTAACAGAAGCTTATCTTGCACAACAGAATTGCATGCTAAACATTTATTCCTTATTCTCTCCTGCAAGTAGTAGTAGCTGTTTAGCCTTTCTCTGCAATTTATCTTTCTTTGTGTGAAATATTCTGCAGCTTAAAGCACATTAAACTATAATCTTATAAATGGATAGAATTCCTGTGGGAGCCCATTTTATCTAGACCCCATGTGAGAAATAGAGTTGAAGCAAATAGGCTCCCCAAGGTCATGGTAGGGAGACCAGGGAGCCACCAAAATGTTCTTTCACCCAGGTTCATTATCAGATCTAATCTCTTCCCAGTGTCTAGGTAACCTAAGTTCTGATGAAGACATGTTCCAAAGGATGAGAAGGGCCCAGAAAGTGTTGTCCAAGATACACTGTTGATTAACCTTGTTACATGGATTGAGCATCACCAAACGATTATTCGGTCTTTGTTCCCAAGATCCCAGGCCACTTGCAATATGAGCTGGGCCATAAGAAGCCCTCAGAGACACCTATGACACCACTCAAGAATCGTCGTTTTGTTGTTTAGTCATTTTCAGTTATATTTGACTCTTCATGACCATTTTGGGGGGGAGTGGGTTTTCTTGGCAAAGTGGAGTGGTTTGCCATTTTCTTCTCCAGATCATTTTACAGATGAGGAAACTTTCCATTGATTAGTTCATGGCCCTCTGAGGTTAATTCCTTGGACCATGGACTTTTAAGACAATTTTGATGATAATCAAAAAAAGTGAGTAACTGTAAAAGAACTGTCACATACATACACAAACACATACAAACTACACAAAAGTTATCACAATTACACCAAATCTAAAGAAATTATTGCATAGAAAAACTGTGAAGAAATCATTTTGCCCAAGCATCTGGCCCAGCTATTTTTTTTTCAATGACACTATGAGGCTGATTTCATGGCCACTTTTAGACAGCCTCAGAAGAAGCTTACCATTCCAGAAGTAACCCAGAGGGTCATGGAAGCTCCTTGAGGGCAAGGACATGGCATTTTTACTTTGCATTACTATCACCTAATACAATATCTGATATTTTTTAAAAGTGTTTAATAAGTGGTTGCTGATTGCTTTGTTGATAGTTCTTCCTACCATTTTGAAAAATCTCAGTGAAAAATTTCATTCTTATTGTTTCCAGACTGCATTCCTTTTTATCACATACTTTCCTATAAAATACCTAGAAGTCAATCTTCTGTTGCTTTTCTAACAATAACTCGAAATACTAGACAGAATGAAGAGTGCTGAGGGATGTGGAGAAGAGAAAGAAAGAATTTTTTAATCATTTAATTAATACATATATCAAAATTAAAAGTCACTGGGGAAAAGGCCAAGAATTTTCCATTAAGTACAGATTATTTGGCAAAAATAGTTCTCATTTGATAAAAACTATAGAACCCTGTAGATTTTCATTGTACTACATATAAAATTGCTCATTCAAATAAGGCGGTTAACAGAAAATCTTATGTATTCAGTTATTCTTTGTAAATTTTGAATCATTTGACCTTGACAGCGAGCAATTATTCAATGTTATATTTATAACATATCTTAATAATTATCTACTAGCAGCCCTTCAGAACAATTATAGTCAAACCAATACTCAGGTCGGGGCTGGACAAGCGCCACTGAGAAAATCCCCCTCCCCGCCCCCCCAAAGGAAAAACCCTCCAGCATACTCAGTGCCTAGTACTGGATCATATGTAGTAGCAGGGCCCCTTGGAAGGTAGGCTCTGAACTCCAGCAGTGGCAATTTATCAAGATAATATATTCACTAAGGTACCATTCAAATTTCTTTTAAATTGAGTGTAAAAATGTAATTCATACTGTAGATAGGGATTAGACTGCCTTCTGATATATCTTCTAAGAATGATATCATGTTTCCATTTTAATAAATGCATTTTATTTTTAAAATAAAAAATATTATTTACCAAGATGATGTGAAAAATAGAGTTGAGTGATCATCATGTAAAATGAAACATACACTACCTAATTTAAGACAGAAGGCTTTCCTTTTCTTCTGCATTATCTAGAAACAGTCAGCTTCTCATTGTATATATACCACTAACGAGCAGTGGTTCAAGTAATTCAGATTAGTAAGGAATTCAAGAATTATTTGTATTTGGCTTTGGACTGTATAATGTGATTTTTTATCTTCAAATTTAGTATCCTAATTATGCTTCCCTTTGGCTAATATCAAAATTACTTTGTCTTCCCTGAGCATATACTGACCTACAATGGTAGGAGGCAGCCTACAACTGTGATGAATGATAGGGAAAAACCAACATGGGACTAGAAATTGGCTGCACAGATAATTGAGTCTACTCAACAGGTATTCCTGGCTTTACAGAATAGATAACATGTCTACAAACTCTCCTGTTTTGTTACATTCAAAAAGAAAAAAAAAATGGACTCCTTATAAAAAAAACCCTATCATAAGCCGCTTTGAAATTCCTAGGGAAAGGAGATAATAGTAATACTATGTGAATAGCTTATTCAGTATCATTTCTACTCATTATTATTAATACTTTTTTAATTAAAAGGAAGGGCTCACATTTCTACAGTTTTACATTTTACAAAGGGTCTCCCTCACACAGATGGGGAAGTCCCCACACCACCTCTCAAGCTCAATCCCTCATCAAGCTTTGGATCCTTGTAAACTTTCACCTCTTCCCCCAGGGCTCTTTTCTCCTGGCATACAGTACCCCTAAATTTGCTCCAGGCAAAGTCATTGCTAGTTACAGTTCTGGTTGCTGCTTTCTAGCACACAGGAATCTTAGAGGTCACTTAGGGCAACCTCTCATTTTACGGATGAGGAAAAGGAGGCCCAGAGAGGTTAATTAACTTGTCCAAGGTTCTATGGCTAGTAAATGATGGTGCCAGGATTCAAGCCCAGATCTTCAGAGTCCAAATCCAGCTCCCTTTTTCTTGTACCATTGCACCTCTTGTAATCTACAAAATCAATCATTACACATTTGAGTGGCACCATGAGCTCAGCAGTCTACTAGGCACAATGGAGACTAT
The DNA here is from genome assembly GCA_028646595.1 of Phalanger gymnotis. NCBI lineage: Eukaryota > Metazoa > Chordata > Mammalia > Diprotodontia > Phalangeridae > Phalanger > Phalanger gymnotis. The sequence goes on from CM053627.1 coordinate 127,510,062, forward strand.
AAAAGGTATAAAATGCCTGCTCTCAAGATGCTTACAATCTAGAAAAATGTTAGACCTGGAGTTCAGTAAAATGAATTCACTCCTTAGTTCATTAATTTTTTCGAGTTCTAAGTTCTGTAAAAGTAGTTTACCTAAAACGTGCAATAATTACAATTGCCAATCCCACAATTCAATTCCCTTTTCAGCACAATACTTGTTTGTTTTCCATACTGCAGTTGTTTAATTTCTTAGTATTCATTGTCTGATAAAAGCAGTCTTCAATAAGTTATACATTTGTTCCATAGAAATGAATCCAGAGGAAGTGGTTAGACCATAGCCTGAGGTAGGTGACCAGGGTGAATGTTGGTGTAATAGGAATCCAGACAGGCATGAAAATTGGCATGTGCTGGGAGCAAAAATATTGACTAGACACAGATGAACTCTCTAGGTATAACTGACAGTTACTGAAAATAGAAAGTCTTATTAACATCTGAGAGATTTCTTTTACTTCTTTCTGACATTTCAACAAATGCATGTAGAATTTAATGCATGGACCCTTTCTATGCCTGTGGTATAAATGCATGAGATCATGGCAACGATCTTAATAAAATAGCTGCCCACCCCCGCCCCAACAAGCACCCTCCTCTCATCCTAATATAAATAGCTTTGGGTATGCCCAAAGGCCTATAAAACTATGCATACCCTTTGGTCCACCAACACCAACTACTAGGTCTATATTCCAAAGACATCAAAAAGTGGAAGAAGACCTATTTGTACAAAAACATTTTTAGCAGCTCTTTTGTGATGAAGGGATGCCCATAAATTGGGGAATGGCTAAACGAGATGCATTATATGGTTATGATGGATTATTATTGTGCTATAAGAAAAACCTGGGAAGATTTACATGAACTGATGCGAAGTAAAGTGAACAGAATAAGGACAACACTGTAACAACACAGTAACAGCAATATTGTTCAATGAAGAATTGTGAATGATTTTGCTATTCTCAACAATACAATGATTCAAGACAATCCCAAAGAACTAATGATGAAGCATACTATCTGCCTCCAGAGAGAGAACTGATATTGTTTGAATGCAGACTGAAGCATGTTATTTTTTAAATAGCGTTGGGGAAGTAGGGGATCTGAATTCCCCAGACTATCTCATGATATTTCAGAGTAAGAGTTGTATTTAGAGTCAAAACACTCAGTTTCAATCCTGGCTCCTCCACTTACAGGGTGTGCAACTTTGGATAAAACATTTATGCTCTTTGAGCCTCTTCCTTAGCTATAAAATGGGAGAAATAACACTCTCAATTACCTAACCCATGGGGCTGATGTGAGGCTCAAATGAGGTAATATACAATGAAAGCTTTGTCAGGGTAAAGTGGTAGATGAATGCAAGGTGTTATTATTATCTATTAAATGATCTGCTTCCCCTTGCCAGCAGGTAAGGAATTTTGCTTCATTGCTAATTGGCTAGATCCTCTTTAACTAGTCATTCTCCTTTAGATTACTTTCATAATGCAGCTTTGTCTCCATTAGGAAGGTCAGGTCACCAATCTGAACCTTTTTTCCTGAGGTGGAATTACCATAACTGTGCCCTCCTATCCCAAAGGATACTACTAAGACTGATGCTAAGACTAGGATTAATAATAAAGCATTCTGTGCTTCTCGTATATTAGAAGAATTAATTAAATTAATTATAACAATGTAAATGCAAAGTCTAATTGTTAAGATTTTTTGACTCAGTGAAAACATATTGTTTTATTAAATAATGTGTTGTAGTATACTGGTTGCTGGGGCAACTGTTCATACTGTTCTTTGCTGTTAAAAAGAGACCTCACAAATATGTGGTATAAGTACCACACTGAACTGAATTGAATTGAATTGGACAAGTGTGCATGCACAGCTATTATAATACAAGTAACACTTCACATTTATATGACTCTTTAGGGTTTAGAAAGGACTTTTCCTCAGAACTGTGTAACAAGATGACTATTTCAGGCAGATTCAGTGGTCATGGGACTGTTTAAGAATTAGACCAGTCAGTCAATACTGAAATCAATGGCCGTCATTTGTTATATTTTAAATCATTTGCAAGGTATTTTAACTTGAGACATTGAAGGGTAGAAGAAAAATAGAGACAGAGACAGAGAGACAAAGAAGAGGGAGAAAGGAGAGGGAGAGAGGGAAGGGAGAGGGAGACAGAGATAGATGGAGAGGGATAGGGAGGAAGGGGGAGGGGAGGGAGAGGAGGAAGAGGGGGATGGGGATGGGGAAGGAGAGGGGGAGGTGAGGGAGGGAGGGAGAGAGACAGAGACAGAGAGAGCGAGAGAGAGACAGAGAGAGAGACAGAGACAGAGACAGAGAGACAGAAAGCGCACATATATTAAGTGCTTATTCTGTGCTAGAATAAGCACATTGGGACAGGAAGGTAAGAATGCTACCTCCCAAACTAGGGCAACAACACCTCCAAAATGGAATGGAGAAAGGTGATAAAGGGATAGAGATATAGACAGGGACATAACCGGAGCCTTGGATCCGAAGTTGCAGAAAGAAGAGCTTCTGTGACAGTCCTATGAAAAGCTACCCATTTGACTCAGCGCACAATTATGTCAAGGGGAAGGGAAGGGAACTTGCATTTATTAAGCACCTACTGCATCCTAGGTACTGTGCTAGATGCTTTACCAATATAATTTCATTTGTCTTCAAAACAACATTGTGAGGTAGGTGCTATTATCCTCATTTTACATAGTTGAGGAAACTGATGCAGGCAGGTTAAGTGACTTTCCCAGGGTCATACAGCTAGTAAATGTCTGAAGTCTGATTTAAACTCTCCTTCCTGACTACAGGCCTAGGGTTCCATCTACCGTGCCACCTGGCTGCCTCTAGCCATTCATCCTAGTTTTGATGGGTGGGACTTATGGGTCTATCCCACTATGCATTAGAGTAGTTTCATACCTTGAATAAGGATGAGAAACTTTACGTGGAGGGGTGGAACCTTGACCGACAGGTCAGAGTGCTAAAAATTTCTAGAATGATGATTCCAAGAATATAAGATACCAGAAAAGGAAGGGGGTCCCAGACAGAGAAAGGAAAAGGTACAGAACAGAAACAACCTATCTCCAAAAAGAACTAGCCCCAAAAGAAAACAGAGAAGCTTTCTCAGATACTATGGTGGTACAAGTATTATTTCCTCTGTTTTATTAATGAGATTCTGAAAGGTTGTTACAGAAAGTAATGTTTTATTGACACAAAATGACGATTTTAAATGATAATTTTAAATAAACAACTATTAGATTCTTCCTATTTCCTCTGCAAAATGGTTGTACTTTTTTACATATATATTTATTAGAAGATTATTCAGTTTTATGATACGGAAGGAATATTTTGGTGATTCAGGGATGATCTAAAAGTCAATACTATTGATTTCTAACTTTAGAACTTACATATTTTCTTGTATTTGTTTTATACTATGTGTATATGTATGTGCACATACATATGCATGTGTACATATTCTACAAGCATGTATATACATACTATATACACAGAGAAACAGAAGAGGAGAGGAGAGGAGAGGAGAGGAGAGGAGAGGAGAGGAGAGGAGAGGAGAGGAGAGGAGAGGAGAGGAGAGGAGAGGAGAGGAGAGAGCAATTAGGAGAGGAGAGGAGAGGACAGGAGAGGACAGGAGAGGACAGGAGAGGAGAGGACAGGAGAGGAGAGGGAACTGGGCTTATTATCTTATTTATCTTCACAATATCCCAATAAGAAAGGTTGAGAGTAGGTTTAACTACTTCCATTTTTAGAGGAAACTTTAAAATATATAAGCAAAGGAAATTTCTCAGGGTCACACAGTAATTAGATGGCAGACCCAAGACTGAATTCTTATCTTCCGACTAGTAGGTACAAACATAGATAGAAGAAAAGCAGGATAGGGGAGTTGTAGGGGCATACCATTTCCTCCTCTGGATTCAGAGAAATATTCCCATCTTCTCTCTGTTAAAGTCCCTCCTTTCTTTCAAAGTCAAAGTTGGTTTTATTCTCTTCACAAAGCCTTCCCTACCCTTTCTTTCCTCCCCCACAGACAACAGTGATCTCTTCATCCTCAAATTAATCTTACCAAACTACCTGTATGGCTCTTTTGACTGTCATATTCATCTTTTATTGCAGGGGTTTTTTAATGTATTCATTCTCTCCCTTTATATGGTAAGCTACTTGAAAGCAGAGTCTTGTCTTTTCATTGTATTCTCTGAGATTTATGAGTACCCCCATGATTTCATCAGTGTGAGTACTCTCTCCACTGGTTCAAATCTCAACTCATCTATACCCTCTTGTCCTGTGTGATTCTTGTCCATTTCTTTATATAAGCCCTCCCCAGAGCATCTGTTCTATGTCTTGGAAGCTTTTTGTTTGTCTATTAATATTTCATGAAAAGGTCAGTGTAGCACTATAGCTATCCATCTGCTCTCCTTTATTCTCCATTCATGACTAGCCCACCTCCTTTCTTTAGTCCTACATGTCCTGATGTCATTTATACAATTTCTAGTGTATGAGTCATCACCAGTAAATATCAGTCTATTTACACCTACCATGTGCTTTTCTATTAACCTTTGAAATACTTGTAATTTTGATTTATTTGAGAACATGGTGGTTCATAATTCACAATGATATAGTTTTACAAGGAGATATTAAAAACATACTGATGTTAAAAAAAGATGGGCTTTTAAATCAAGAAACATCTTGGGATCAAGGAAAATACCACACAATTTCTCAAGTTTGATCTCAAATTTCCTCTCCCTATTCAATTCTGGGCTCAGTTCATTGCCCATATGCAGTGTATGTTCAAGATAAATGTAGCAGAGTAGTACATTTATGTTGTCTGTCCAACTGCATGGCATAATTTGGACAATATGTGATTCTTTATACACATATATATGTGTATGCATATGCATATATGTATGCATGCATGCATGCATGTATATCTACTTCTTCATCCAGTTTTTCCTATATTTATTTGTAGGTCAGTGTCTTTTTGGTGGTCATCATGAGTCTCAGTGAGGAGGTCAGGTAATGTTCTGGGGATAAATATAATCAGAAGAATATCACTGCAAATGGGAACATCTGAAGAATTTCACCATCTACAAGGAATATATCTTTCCCTTTGGTTTGTGTAGGACATATGCATGATAGTGGCAAAAATCTTTGATGAGTATACCCCTTACTGAATAATGATAATCAGCTATTGTTTAACATAGCCAAAGAATTTTATGATCTTAATACATACATATGAGAGTCTCCTTTGAGAATAAGTTTTCTTTTACCTAATGAAATACTTTTAAAGAAAAATCAACAAATTAGTTCACTGGGATCTTGTATTTTCTACAAATTTTAGTCATTTGGGTATCTGTGAAGTGGCTTAATATAGGTAATTGCCTGTGAAAACCTGTTTGTTTGCTTTTTATATTTTTTATCAAGAATACTCACAATATAAGCATTGACTATTATCATTAAGAATTTATAGAAATTACAAAGTAGACATATGGGTCAGTAATTACTGAGTTCTTTTTTTTCACTTTTGTCTTAGTAATAATATTCTTCATGTTATTTTTGTCCTTTAAGAAATTTTCCCTCTTGAATATTTTGTCTTGAATGCCTTTCAAATCAGGCCATAGGAACAGATTTTTCTCTGTGTATTTGATTAATTCTAGTAAGTCTTCCTAATTCCATTTTTTCCAGTGTCATTTTCTCTTCCTCACATAACACATAGGAAACTTACATTACTTTTCTGGCAACTCATTGCCATCAAGGAGAAGAGAATGCTATAGAAAGCTTGGCAGATATATTCAATTTCACCTCTTTTCTTACGGCTATCAAAGTCCTGCTTTTCCTCATCTTTAACTGCCTAAAAGGAAAATTACCTCTTTCCTCTTCTACCACTTCCCATTCTCTCATCCTGTTCTGTCTCAGCCCTTCCCATCCAAATCCCAGTTCAGTTCCAGTCTATCCTTTTTTCCTTTGTTCAGCCTGTTCTATTGTTTATAAACCTATATTTATCTACCTTTCCTTCCTATAATCCTGCCATCTTCTGGCACTCGCAAAGAACTGAGCTCCTCCAAAGGGTACTTCATCCTTTGCCATCCTCCCTAGTCCTTGATGCATCTCCTCTCATGCTCCCCAATACTGGATCAGGAGCAGGAGGGGGAGCACTCTTTGCTCCTCCCTCATACCTCTGGGCTCTCTCTCTGCTATCATTTAGCAAACCTCTTCTTTGAGGTTCACTCTATTCAGATCCTAGTAGGGTTTATCTACTTCCCCTAGGCAATTATCCCTCCTTTCTCAAGGAGTTCTGTACTTGGCTCACCACCTCCTACCCTGATATTATATTTGTTGAGAGATGTTGTAGAGATAAAATAACTTATTGTCTTTTCCTTCTGCCTCTATTCTTTCCCTTCTCCAATCTGTCACCCAAACAGCTTGCAAACTGATGACCAAAGGATCATAGATTTGGAGAAGAGAACTTAGCAGTCATCTACTCCAATCCACTCATTTTAGAGAGGAAGCAACTGAGGCTGTCAAGGTAAAGTGACTTGGCCAAGTCATGGAGGTTGTATCATAAACAATATCTGCACCCAGGTTTTACACTAAATCTCAAACACATTCATTCTTAATCACAGATGACCATGTAACTTTCCTTCTAGAAAACAAAACAAAACAAATCAAAATCCTCCAGCAGCTCTTTATTGCTTCTAGGATAAATTATAAATTTTTCTATTTGGCAATTAAAGTCTTTAGCAATCTGGTTGCTGTCCACCTTTCCAGGCTTGTCATGCATTACTCTCCACATACCTTTACATTCTAGCCAAACTGCTCTATTTACTGGTCTTCATATGCAACATTCCATCTCTTGTCTCTGGGCTCTTGTACTCTGTGCCTGCAATGTAATTTCTCCCTTAACTCCACCTTTTAGAATCCCCAGCTCCCTTCAAAACTCAGCTCAAATATGAACTCATTACCTTCTAGGGCCCTCTTGAAATCGCTTTGTATTAACCTTGTATAAATTTTATGTATACACACACATATACACATATACCTTTATAAGCATATGCACTGAAGTGATTCTTCAAACCTCTATTAGCACAGACAAGATGAGTCCCCAGAGCAAGGCTACCACTTCTCAGGGCAGTAGGGATACTCCTGAGAGGTCGGAATGGTTTTTCTAGTATTAGATGTGTCATTAATGTGTTTCTCCACCATGATTATCAGCTGATTTTAATCAGCTAGATTTGGTTTTATATAGTGGTAGATGATATAGTAAGAATAGTTGGTAGAAACAATACCACAAAGGTCTATAACACACTCAGAGTATATTCAGATTCCAGGGGAAAGTAATTTCAAGCTTAGAAAGCAAACATGGTAAAGGGAATACTCAAAACCCTTAGAAGTCCCTTTTATGGAATTCTCAAGATATTTCCTTTCAGTATGGTGCTCTGGGAGGGGCTTGGGGGCGGGGAGGTTCCTCCTGCTAGGCTTTTTATAGAGACTTGAATTTTCATCTCATCTGTTTTTGGCACCTAATGCAACAACATCATCACCCATACAGGGGATAGGATACTGCTAGAATGTTGATGGGTGGAAGGGGAGGTCCAAAATTCTTTGGTCCTCTGAAGTCCTTGAGTCTTCTGTCAGCCTAGAGGGAAGAGGAGACTAAGACGGAAGCTGAGGTCAAGGCTCTGTTCCCCCACCCGCTTGTTGTAGAGTTGTCTCAGTCATGTCTGACTCTCTGTGACCCCATTTGGGGTTTTCTTGGCAAAGATACTGGAGTGGTTTGCCATTACCTACTCCAGCTCATTTTACAGATTAGAAAACTGAAGCAAACAGGGTTAAGTGACTTGAGTGCCTGAGGCTGCATTTGACCTCAGATCTTTCTGACTCCAGGCCTGGTACTCTATCCACTGAGCCACCTAGCTGCTCTCTTCATATACCACCCCCAATCTATTCATCTTCTGGGTTTTAACAGGAACACTCTCTCATCTCCACTGCCAGGCCTTCAAACAACTTTCTTGGTTTTAAACAGACTCCAGATGGCATGACCAAGTCCCTCAGCCAATCCAAACAGACTTCTTGTCACACCCAGTGAGCTATCTACGACTTATTCACACCTGATACGTATTTTCACCAGACATATATGCGCAGGCGAATATCTTAGCACATTTTATATAGGGTTGGGTAAATGATTTACTCAATTGACTCCCACCCTTATACATCAATGATTAATAATTAGATCTGAAATATAAGTAATACTTTATAATTTACAATGTGCTTTACATACATTTTCTCATTATATCCTCATAACCCTTCTGTGAGGTAGGTGCCTTTACTATCTCCATTTTACAGATGAGAAAACTGAGACCCAGAGAGACCAAGTTACACAGCTAATAAGGGTCAGAGGCAATGTTCTAACGTAGACCTTCCTGACTCCAAGTCCTGGCGCTATCATCCACTATGCCATACTGCCTGTCATGTAAGCATTTTGTTCCTACTACCACCATTAAAATGTAGACTGCATTAATTTTTTTAAAAAATATTCTTTTTTTTTCCTTTGTATCCCTAGAGCCTAATGGTGCCTGGGACATAATACCAGAATAAAATATTAATAGCTCACATTTACATAGTACTTCTAAGTTTGCAAAGTAATTTATATACACTAACATATTTAATCCTCACAAAAACCTTTTCAAGAAAGTACCATGATTAACCCCATTTTACAGATAAGGAAATTGAGGCTTAAAGAGGCTCAGTCACACAGTGTGGAATTTGAAAACACCTTCTCCAAGCTTCATTTGACTGATTTGTTGTCCTCTTAAACAAGCAAGAATAGACATTGGAGGTCATCTGGTCCAAATCCTTCATTATACAGATGAGAGGGCTCAGGTCTAGAGAGATCAAATGACTTTCCTAAGGTCGTACAGGTAGTAAATAATAGGGCTAAGATTAAACCTAGGCCATAGGATCATAAATCTTGATCTGCAAGGGATTTCAGAGGTCATCAACCCCAACAGAGAAGAAAAATGAAGCCCAGAGAGGGTTCCTGAGGCCATAGGCAGTAAGTGAAAGAAATGATTTGAACCCAGGTCCTCTGAGTCCATCTGGCTCTTAGGTCACTGGCCAAGCTTTTCTACACTTTCATTTTCTTTTCCACTACTTTTCATTATTTTGTAAGGTGATACTATATGAAATCTTCTCTGTCCCTCCACTATAATGTTTTGTATATGAACTTTTGTTTTGAAATGACATGGGTTTGGACCGCCATTTTCTCTTCTTCGTTTTATATAACATGGTGACCTTGTTTAATAATGCTTACTGAATGAAATTGTTAAAACATTGGATAAATAAATGACATCAATTTCACAGAATGATAGAGCTCTAATGCTGTATGTTTACTTAAACATAAATTAATGTTCTTTAGATATTACCACTTACTAGTGAGTCCTTGGAGTACTTGATCTAGAGAGATCTAAGACCTGGATTCAAGGCCCATGTTTACCACATAATAGCTGAGTGACCCTAGCTTTAATCTCTCAGTGCCTACCCAAGCAACTCTCTAAGACTGTAAGTTTCACCTTCATTGTTAGAGGGTATTTCCTTCTCTGGAAGTTCTCTCTACCAATGAGATCATAGTTCTGTCACCTCTCCCACATTCTATTCCCTCAAAAGACAAAATATGGTTATTTTTCTATAAGGCTTCACCAGCATTAAGTGGGGATGACCATTTTGTCAAAGTAGCTATGCCTTTCTCATCATCTTCATCTTTGTTTAATTGTTGAGTAATCTAAAACAGATAGAGAAGCCAGTCATCATTATTGAACTATGCACCAGTGGGGAGGATCACTTCAAACAGAGCAAGTCAAATTGGAAGTGAGGAAGCTAATGTTCCTAAAAAGAAGACAGATTTGATTACATTTGGCAAAAGAAATTGTAATTGCTAATATGCTAACACTTTAAAAATAGTTGCAGGAGGGGAGAGTTGATGGGAAAGTATTCAAATTGATTTTCTTTCTAAAGAACAAAAAATATCTGTTGGTTGTCAAGATTAAACAACCAGGTGTTGGTGCATATTATCTAATGAGGTCGTTATGGAAATGTGTTTGGGGTTGCTTAGTTGTTTTGGTTTGTATTCCTCCAATTTAGGAGAACAGAAAGATTAAATAGAGGAAGGGATAGAAAGTGCCTCAAGTCAATAAAGGGGGATTGTTTCTATTTTTTTTTCAATATTGGTTCTTTGATTTCTTGAAAGTGGGAGGCACTTAATAAATTTTTGTTGATTTGAATTTAATTGCATGAGAAATAGAATAAAGCATAGATGTTGTGAAGAAATGAAATTCAAGTGAAAATAACCATAATTTTGCCTTTCCTTGTTTTGTTGTTTTTCCCAGTGTCATAAAAAAACAAAACAACAACAAACAACAAAACTCTTCCAACTCTTCACCCCACAGGACTTGGAGAATTTTTTGGTGATTCGGCATTTGGTCCATTGAGAAAGAAATAAGCAGACCTGTCATACTAAATATATCTTCCACTGGACTATTTTTATCCTTTCGTCTACAGAAATAGTGATGATTTAGTAAGAAGGAAATTTTCTTCCTCTCTTTTTTAGAATTTTTGCTGCTAAGCAAGAATCAAGTGAGACTTCTGGAATAGAGTCTGGAATAAATTCTGGAATAAAGAGGCAAAGCTTAAGTGCTTCCCAGATGAGGTGAGGTACATGTGTTCATGTGAGCCGACTGAATTCAGATGATTAGAAAAGATAATCAGAACACTTTTCTACTCTTACGCTCAAAGCCGTGAGATTGGCCACCATACAATTAATTTGGGAAAAAAGAGGTTGGCGCAACAACTCATTGAGACCATATGCTGTGATGGGAAAAGGCTACGATCTGGGTGTGTGAAGGAACTATAAAATAACAAATCTTTGAAATATTTTCAGTGGATTTGGTTGTTATTTCTCCCATGAAGTGCTGTTAGATTTCTCCAAGAGAACTCAAATAGAAAAGGGTGATCTTTTAGGAAAGAGAGTAGCTGGTAAAGTTTTTGTCTTTCTAAGTAAAGTCTGAAAAATAAAATGAAAAACCCTTATAAGGAAGAAACTAGAGGGAAAAGGAAGGTCCTGTCTCTCCTAGGATCTTTCTTGGTCCTTTCATTTTTTTGGCTTCTATGGCCTGGTAAGTTTTCTCAGGCTCAGAGAGAATGAAGGAAATCACCTGGTGACCTGGGGCTGTTGAAAAGAGTAAGAATATTGGGCCACTAAATGGAAGTTAGGTTGCCAACTTGTCTCTTAGTTTCCTTACCAAGATATTCCTGCCTCTTCAAAGAATCTAGACCAGGAAACCCTGGAATAACTCCAAATGAACATTTCTCTTCATCGTCATTCCTAAATTTTTTTCCTGCAGAAAACTTTGGATGTTTTTTTGTTGAAGAGGTAAGAATTTTGTCTTCTGTGTGATAGCCATCAGTCCTAAAAAAAACATTCTGACATTTAGAGTCTCATCATTCAAACAACTGCATAAGTTTTTATTAGAATGATATTTCAACAACAAACATTCAAGAGATATTTAGTAAGTACCTACTGTATGCAGAAGTGTTAAACAGAGAGGGAAAGACAAAGGGCCTACCTTCATGACACTAAGAGTTTAAGAGAGGGAGATGATACATGCACTATTTTCCCCCATTTTGTCACTATATAATATGATATTATAGGATATTTAAGAATACTCAAATAGATCTATGATCTCGTTGATTCTGGATTTTCTTTCAATGATGCGGATCACAACCCATGCACACTTGCCCATCCTATGCAACTCTCACTTATGCTTTCCCAAAAGTTTACCCCTCAAAGTCCATCCAAAATGCTGAAGGCCTCCTCATTTACCCCCAACATTATGAGGCTACCAATGAGGGACTCTGGCTATCCACTTTTACGCCTTAGTCTTGATGTGTGGCCAGCCTTTCTTCTCTTCATGTCAAACAACCACTTGATGACATCCCTTCCTCTTATTCTTCAAGTTTTCTCAATGGGCTGTATATTTGAGCTTGCTCATGCCTTAACATGCACCTTTCCATCGAGCGCTGTTTGATACTCATCTTTTAGTTGTTCAGAAGCAGTGGTGTTCCACATTTTGTTGCTTTAGAGCAACAACGGTACATTGTTAATAGGAAAAGATAGGTCTTTGCTTTCACAGGCAGCCTAATGTCAGCAAGAAAGCTTTGCAATATATTTAAAGTCATCCTGCCCATCCTCCTCCTTTTCAACACTGAGGCAATCTCACTTTCCATCTGTCCATCATAGCTACACATACTGTTGGACAAGCTCTATAGGGCCTCCACACAAATGCACATTAAAATCTGGGCAATATACATTCTTTATCCAGTTGGTCTTTCCTTGCAGGTTAGAAAGGCCAAACACCTTAAAATACTTACAGATCACATCCAAATGACTTTGAAATGTCTTAGGGCTCTATGAAATCAATACAATGTCATCTGCAAATAGGAGCATCTGGTCATCCTTACTATCTTTAAGAGATCCCTCCTTGACCTGTATTGTTGGATCTCTTCCATTTCAGTAGTGAATATCTTTGGTGAGCTACTTGTCTCTGTTTATGCTGTGCCTAATGCAATTAGAGGGTCACTGAACGTAAATGAAAATGATGAAATGTAAGGTAGCACAATACGACAAAGCATAAAATAACCCAACTCATTGTAATGTAATTGCATCATACCTATCATTTCATCAGTGTGGGGAACTCCTAGTAAGGAAGAACACTCTATGATTACAGATCTATACCTATTCTGCCCCTCACAGTCCTAACAATTGCCTGGGAACTGAGACATTAAGTGACCTTCCCAGGGTTACATTGCCAATGTGTGTCAGAGACAAGAACTGAACCCAGATCTTTATTCCTGACTCCAAAGCCAGCTAGCTAATCTGTGAGACTACAGTACCTCCTTGCAAATTGGATGATATAAGAGAATACAACCAGTACGTCATAAGAAAGATACCAACAAAGTGTTGTATGAAGTTCAAAAAGCCAAAATTCATTACCAACTGGGAGGATCCAAGGAAGGCTTCCAGGAGGAGGTACCTTTTGATATGGGCTTTATAGAATAAGAAGGACTTGAGTTGATGGTAGGGTGGAGGAAGAGAAGGAGAATAAAATATTTCAAACATAGGGAATCATATAAAAACAGGGATGAAAGTAGAAAAATATAGGAAATATATAGGGAATGGTTAATGGCCCAGTTAGCCTGAAGTATAGAGTTCATAGAAAATATGAGTATTAGATAAGTCAGGAAAAATAGGGTGATGTCAGATTGTTAAAGCCATTCAGTATGAGACCAAGGAGTTTTAACTTTATTAGCAATTCAGATCCACTGAAGTATTTGAGACAGAGAAGTAACATGACCAGATGTATGTGTAAGGAAGATGTCTGGTTGCCATAGGAAGAATGGATTGGTCAGGGAGGGGAGTTAGTGGCTTCAGTAAAACTTGTTAAGAGATTACTGCAGTAGTTAAAGAATAATACAAAATCTGGATTGGAATGTACCTCAGTGGCCATCTATTCCGAGCCATGACCACGGGGAATCCTTACTATAAAATACCTGACGAGTAGATACCCAGACTCTGCATGAAGACTTCCAATGGAGAAGAACCCATTACTTCCTGAAGCAGCCCATTTTACATTTGGATGGTTCAAATTGTTAGAAAGTTTTTCCTGACACTGAATTTAAATTTGCCTTTTGGGAACTCCCTGCCACTGGATCTGCCCTGTGGATCCAAACAAAACAAATCTACTCTCTCTTCCCCATGGCTTACCTTAGAACACTTGAAGACAGCTCTTGGATCCCTTCTGAGCATTTCTCCTCCAAGCTAAACATGCCCAGTTTCTTCAGCTGATCTTCAGAAGACGTGGATCAAAGACTCATGAGGCAGTGTTGCACAGTAGATGGTGGCTTTGAAGCCAGGAGGCCCTGTGTTTGAATCCCATTTCTCATACTTGGTGGCTGTGTGACATTCATCAGTTGCTTAAATTCTCTGGGCCTCTGTTTCCTCATTTGTAAGATGAGGAGGTTAGACAGGATGGTGCCTTGATCTCTCATGATCTTTGTTACCTTCCTCTGGAATCTATCTGGTTTATCAAAGTTCTTATTAAATCGTGGCCCTTGAAGTCTCTCGCTTCCTCTGATTGGAAAATGGAGACCTCTCCTCTCACAACCTCTATTTAAGGAGGGAGCCCAGGTCAGTTATATATCTCCATTTCCCACCTGCTGTTTTCCTCCGGATTTCTGTATCATTTATCTGTGTCTGGTACTTTCACCACCAGCATCCCACTGCTTCTCCCTTTCCCCCATCAGATTGTAAGCACTTTAAGGGCAAAAACTGTCTTCTTTTTCATAGTTGCATCCACGGTGTTTAATATATTGCCAGGAACATAGTAGGCACTTAATAAATGTTTATTGATCGATTGACAAAATAATATAGATGTGGTCTGACTAGGATGAAGTCCAAGACTGTCGGCTCCTTATTCCTGGAAGCTATGCCCTTCAGGGCAATCCCAGATCTGATTATTCCAAATGGGTAGTAGTGGAGGTCTGTTCTAGAGTAGAATTAGCAGCATTAATAAAGTGAAGGGAATAGATGTCAGAGATACTGTGTGAAAGAATTACGAAACTTAGGTAACTGATTAGATATTAAAGGAAGAGAGGAAAGCATCCAAGATAATGGATAACAACCACTCTGCCAGAGGGTAATATCCTCTGGCAATTACCATATCCACTGCTGACATTTAGTAGTTTTCACAATATAATGCTGACATCAGCATAAGCCTCCAATCTATTGCTGTCATTAGCCATGTTTTTAGTCTTTAGTCATGACAGGTATCTATACAAAGAAATAAACTGTGAGAAAGCTAGTTGTATGAGTTGTCATAGACTTCTGGTGTTGTAGAAAGAATAAAATCCAGAATTTTTATAATTCTCCCCATGCACATAGCCACAGCTAATTTTAAGGTATTTTAATTTGCTTTGATTTTTTAAATGTCCACATAAGACAACAAAGCTTTGTGCCACATGCTATTTGCTATGATAATTTAGAAAAAACTAAATGTGAAAAGTATCATTTGGGGCTTAGCCAGCTACTGATGCATGAATTTCAATCAACGTTGATTGAAATGGACTATAATGTCCATTGACATGGGCATTATAGTTAGAACAGACATTAAAGTTAGACCATCCTCACCTGCTGCCAGAGTCAAATGATTCCCTAGAGTACATTTTTAGAGTGCTCCCCTTTTTATTTTAATGATGCTTCAGTCTCTGGTGTAATCGAAAATCCATCTGGCACTTTTGGAAAGGCTTTGTAAGGGTTTGGGTTTTTTTGTTTGTTTGTTTTCTCTTCTTTCTTGGAAAGCATTGTCTTTGTAAAGTTTTGCTATTCATTTGTCATAAGTAATATAGGAAGAGGTTTGATTTGGAAAGTATTTTGTTTGTTTTTAATTTCCTTCAATATTAAAATTTTACAAAGATAATGAGACAACCACAAAAAGGTGACCAACTATGACCAAGGGCATGCAAATAAAAAATAACTAAGCTGAGAAAATGAAAAACAGTTTAATAAACACTCTTTCCTCCCCCTCCCCCTCCCCCTCTAATCCTTGGAACAAATATTTAATATTTACTCAGATTACATTTTTAAAACCACGATCTTCCTAGTAGGAATGACATCCAAATTTTGTCTATACTTCCAAATCCAGGCAAATAAAAGAAAGCTGACAAAGGCTGCCTATATAAATCCCAATGGCCAAATGTCTTTTTTTATATAGCTAATCTTTGAGTTATACATGATTTTTGAAACTTTAAGCATGTTTGGCATACACTGTTGTAAAATCAGACTTCTGATTTTACTTCTGAAAAATACATATTAAAACATAATTCATCCTGTGTCTACTATATACTCAATGTTTTCCCTCCACCCCTGCTGGCCCTATGGCCCTTTGTCCAGCATAGCTTATTATAATGAGGAGACTGTGGAGAGATATTTTTTTTTATTTTTATAATACACTTGTATTTTGGAGAGAAAAAGTCAGAACAGAGGTTTAAGCTGATAGTAGTAAAGAGACACCCCAACTCCTCAGTGGTATCCCTAAAACCCTGAGGAAAAGACATAGCAGTTTAACTCTGGGATAGTGAGCAGAAAGAGAGATACTAGCCATACTGTGTTCACTTCTTCTTGAGGAATCCCATACTACTTTTGGACAGCAATAATTGTTAAGAAGTTTTTGGTCCTTTATTAGGATTTTTTATTCTTATGTTCAGCTATGATCTACCCCTCTGTAACTTCCACACATCACTCTCAATTCTGCTCTCTGGGGCCAAGTGTCACAAGCCTTCGATATATTAGAAGGGAGCTATCATGTGCCTACCTCTTCTTTTCATGTGTCCCCAAAAAGTTGAGGCTTAAACATCTTCATTTCTTTCACCTGATTTTCTCCCAGCATTGTATCTGATACCCTTCCTACTTTTCTTTTCACATACTAAATTTTATTATTTTTTCTGATTAACAAGAATTTACTTTCTCTCCCACTTTCTCCTCCACTAAACAATTAAAAAATAATAAAATGCTTGCAGCGAATATCCATAATCGAACAAAACCAATCCCTACATTGGCGACGTCTAAGAATGTATGTCTCATTCTACATTTAAAGTACTTCACCTCTTGGGAAGCAGATTTACCTTTTCTATCTTAAAAGGCCATGTGGTATAGTAGATAAACCACTAATCCTGGAGTTAAAAAAACCTTTGTTCAAATTCCACCTCAGGCACTTACTAGCTATGTGACCCTGGGCAAGTCACTTAACCCTGCTTGCCTCAGTTTCCTCATCTGTAAAATGAGTTGAAGAAGGATATGGCAAACCACTCCAATATCTTTGCCAAGAAAACCCTAAATGGGGATCACAAAGAGTTGACGTGACTAAAAATAAATGAACAATAATAACAATAATCCTAGGAGGTAGGAGTTATTATTATCCCCATTTATAGATGAGGAACCTAGGTAGATGGAAGTTAAGTGATTTGGCCAGGGTCATACAGCTAATAAGTATCAGAGGCTGGATTTGTCCTCTGGTCTTTCTGACTCCAGACCCAGTGCTCTGTCTACTCTAACAACTCCTTGAACCCCAAAAGATTCATTTAGAAGTGAACAATAAGAAGGGGAACACCATTCAGGCGCTGGGGTAGAGAAGAGGTGAATGGCTGTGGAATCGCCTCTTCCTTAGCTCTAAGCGATGTTGTGAGAATTTATCTTCAGAAAAATAACCAACGTAATTCTGTGAATTTCTTAAAAGCGGGAGCTAATTTTATTTGAGGTACAATCATTTGGCATTTGAAAACTAATTTAGACTCAATTTTAAATCTCATTCGTTTTTCATATGTAAGATAAATTATACACTAATTCTTTTTAAAAATAACTAAAAACTTATTTGAGGTATGAGACTTCTAGAGCATAAACATGACCAGAAAACACATTCTATTCTGGAGGTAGCCATCGTCCTACCTTCCCCAGGAAATGTCAGCAATGTTCGATCCAAGGGTGAGTTTCAATGTTGGTTCTATCATTTAGATAACTTTAGGGGCACACGCTTGAGGTTTTTATTGATAGCCAAGATCAATTCACTCACTCCCACACAGCATGAGGAGAAACATAATCACTGTTTGTGCTGAAAATCCAACCTTTTCACTGTCAGTACTGTGATCCATTCTCATCTTGCTCTCATCTCAGCATCTCCTTCCCCAAATAAGAATTAGCTTTTGAAATCCATAGAACCTTTAGACAGAGGGGAAGATATTCACTGTAGATGTTAGCTTGCATGTCCCTAAGGACTCAAGCCTCTCTAGTGTAGTTTCCGTGATATCAGGGGGGGTCTCTTCCCCAACTTCTACTCTCACAAAGGAGCCAAGTCCCCTAGTGGGGCTCTATTTTACCCTCAGGAGTCCAGGGATACCACCGAGGGATTGGAGCTTCTCTTATGTAATGCTCTCAGCTCAAGTCCCTGTTCTACAGTGTTTTCTCCAGTGTTAACCGCCAGTGATTAGCACCCTAGTTCCATTTTACTGAACAAAATCGATTAGCTTTTACAAAGGTGTATTTATCTCAAAGATATAGCAAAAACAAAAGTACAAACATTTTTCTCAAACAAACAAAACCATCTGTCTTATGCCACCATGGTCTGAGGGGAGTAGGCTCAAATTTGACATAGTTTCTATGTAGCATTCACTCCACTTGGCTCACTTCCAAATGCGTCCTCTTTGCAACTCCTGGGCTGGGTCTCTCAGGTCATTTGATAAGGCCTTGCCTTAGGACCGGCTAACCACAAAAGTCAGCATGGACTCCATTCTGGACTTCTGTGCGACTTGCTCTCCTGACCTTTCAAAGCTCAAAAGGTTATAGGCATCTCTAATCTTTTTTACTTTAAAAGAGGAAAGAATAGATACAATATAGACAGAAGCAACAGCAAGGCTATCCACTCTCAGCTTTATGACAGCTCTGGATAAGAGAGAACCCTGAACCCTTCCCCTACCAGAGGTATACAGTAGCTTATCCTCCTTCTTCAATTCCAGCCAGTCCGGAAAGACCCAGACACAAGATGTTCACCCTGGATGACTAATGCCTTTTGAATACACCTGTATTCTAGCTACACAACCAGTCAGTGGTCCATCTATTTATCAAGCGGTTATCATAACAGAATCAGTTTTAGAATATCTTTACCTCCTCCAAATTGGGGAGCAAGGAGCTTTCCTCACATTTTATCATATCTCTCCAGAATTGGCCTTTCCAGTAGGGATTGCCACCCACTCTCCATTATACTATGAAACCAACTCAGTGACTTTGTCATTCTTGCCACGTACCATGGGTCCATTTCTCACCTTCCCTCTCCAAGACCAAAGATTTTAGAGAAGAAAATAAAACAGCACCACAAAGCATACAGAATGGCATTTCTAACATTATTGACATCTAGATTGACTTGATAATAGTCATATATATACATACTATAAACAATGAAAAATATGTCCATTATCATAACTATTCCCAAACAAATGAATATATTGGAAATGACCTTGGGCCCTGACTTCCCATCTTGTGTTACTGCTATTCTGCAGTTTGTTTTCATATTGTCCAAAATTCTACATGTCAGCCTTTAGTTGGAAAAAGCTTCCCCTATCTGATACTGAGAAATACTATCTCTAATTCTGGCCCTGAAAATTGTTTCTGGTACTTTTTTTTCTTTCTGATGAATGCTATGTAAACAGCACTCAGTTTCATGGGTTAAGCAACCTTGTCAGTATAACTGTCTAGAAATATCAAGACTTTTCTCTTCCTGCTTCCTGAACATTATCTATTTCTAGAGTTCTGTGTGTGTGTCTATGTGCGTGTGTATGGAGGGAGAGACAGAAAGGGAGGAAGAGAGAGAGAGAGAGAGAGAGAGAGAGAGAGAGAGAGAGAGAGAGAGAGAGAGAGAGCATATATTCAGCATCCTTCTAGTTAATGATGTTGATGTGAAATTCAGGCCAACTGTGACTGGTTATCCTGACAATCACATGTGACTGCTGGCTGTGAACTTTTTGTGTAACATGCCTCTACATCTTTACTGAATTTCTAATGTCACCTAAGAAAAGGAATGTGCTCCATCCTTGGTATTTTTTCTTGGTAAGGAAGGCTTCTCTAAGTATTTTATAACTTTCACATCAGTACTGGCTAAGAAATAGTGGTGGGGGGCAGCTAGGTGGTGCAGTGAGGAGAGCACCGGCCCTGGAGTAAGGAAGACCTGAGTTCAAATCCAGCCTCAGACACTTGACACACTTACTAGCTGTGTGACCTTGG
This sequence comes from Phalanger gymnotis, assembly GCA_028646595.1. Taxonomy (NCBI): domain Eukaryota; kingdom Metazoa; phylum Chordata; class Mammalia; order Diprotodontia; family Phalangeridae; genus Phalanger; species Phalanger gymnotis. The sequence continues at coordinate 127,529,970 of CM053627.1, forward strand.
GCAAGTCACTTAACCCCAATTGCCCTGCCTTCCCCTCTCAAACAAACAAACAAACAAGAGAAATAGAGTGGTGGATCAATGGAATAGGTTAGGTACACAAAACACAGTAGGAAATGACAATAGTAATCTACTATTGATAAAACCAAAGACTCCAGCTTCTGGGATAAGAACTCACTATTTCACAAAAACTGCTGGGAAAACTGGAAAATGATATAGCAGAAATTAGTCATAGACCAGTATCTCATACCATCTACCAAGATAAGATCAAAATGAGTACATGATTTAGATATAAAGGGTGATAATATAAGCAAATTAGGAGAGCAAGAAATAGTTTACCTGTCAGATCTATGGAGAAGGGAAGAATTTATAACCGAATAAGAGATAGAGAACATTATGAAATACAAAATGGTTAATTTTAATTACATTAAATTTAAAAGTTTTTGCACGAACAAAGTCAATGCAGCCAAGATTCGAAGGAAAGTAGAAAGCTGGGAAACAATTTTTATAACCAGTGTTATTTCTCAAATATATAGAAAACTGAATCAAATTTATAAGAATACAAGTCATTCCCCAATTTATAAATAGTCAAAAGATAAAACTATCTATAGTCACATGAAAAAATGCTCTAAATCACTATCGATTAGAGCAATGCAAATTAAAACAACTCTGAGGTACCACACCATACCTATCAGATTAGCTAATATGACAGAAACTGAAAATGATAAATGTTGGAGAGTATGTGGGAAAATTGGAAAACTAGTGAATTGTTGGTGGAGTTGTGAACTGACTCAACCATTCTGGAGAGAGATTTGGAACTATGCCCAAAAGGCTATAAAACTGTGCATACCCTTTGATCCAGCAATACCACTGAAAGGTCTTCATGCCAAAGAGATCATAGAAAGAGGAAAGGGCCCCATGTACAAAAATATTTACGGCAGCTCTTTTTGTGGTGGCAAAGGGTTGGAAATTGTGGGGATGCCCTATCAATTGGGGAATGGTTGAACAAGTTGTGGTATATGAATGTTATGGAATACTGTTGTGCTAAAAGAAATAATGAATACTCAGATTTCAGAAAAACCTGGGAAGATTTACATGAACCGATGCTGAGTGAAGTGAGCAGAACCAGGAGAACACTGTACACAGTAACAGCAATATTGTTCAATGATCAATTATGATAAACTTAGTTCTTCTCATCAGTAAAACGATCCAGGACAATTCCAAAAGACTCATGATGGAAAATGCTCTCCACATCTAGAGAAAGTAAGAACTATGGAGTCTGATGGTGAATCAAAGAATGCTATTTTCCCTTTTTTTTGTTTTTTCTTTCTCATGGTTTTTCCCTTTTGTTCTGGTTCTTCTTTCACAACATGACTAATGTAGAAATATGTTAACATGATTGTATATATATACTGTATCAGATTGTCTTAGGGAGGGAGGAGGAAAGGGAAGGAGGGAGAAAAATCTGGAACTCAAAGTCTTACAGAAATGAATGTTGAAAACTATATTTACATATATTTGAAAAAAAAACAAAGTACAAAAAATATTAACTTTGTTTAAGCTATGACATTTCTACTTCTACACAGACATCAATTGATACCTAACATAAATGACTCGTATAATAATCCTAATGTGGTCCTCCACCAGAATTAATGGTAAAAAGTAATGTTTATTATAACTCTCACATCACATTGCAACTCCTTTCATTAAGGAAGAGATAGAGTATGGTATTATGCATTAGACTTGTTACTAGGAGTCCTGGATTCCAATCCTATCTCTGACACTAGCTGTATTACCTCAGCCACAACATTTAATTTCCTGACCCTCTATTTCCTCATCTATAGGATGAGAATGGTAGTGTTGACATTGAGGCCATGTGGCCTAAGGGATAGGGAACTGGCCTCAGAGTTAGGAAGAACTGATTCTGTTATGAGACCTCTGTCTTATAATGACCATGTGATGCTTGGCAATCATTTAAATTTTTAGTGACACCGGGGAACTCTCTATGATTAGAAGTTGCAGAATAATTGTAGGTCTGTGTTAGTAGAGGGAGTTTTCTCCCTGAAAAGTCATTATACAATGAAATAACAGTTCTAGATGAGAAGGATTAATATGTGTGTGTATTATATATATATACATATATATATATGTATGTATATACATATATATGTATGTACATATATATGTAAATATATGTATGTATGTATGTCCATATGCATGTCTTCTTTAAATGACCTACCTGGTAGTTCTATTAAGGCAACTAAATGAAGAGAGTGCTGGGCTAGGAGTCAAGAAAGCCTGAGTTCAAGTTGTGCCTCAGACACTCACTAGTTGTGGGATCCTAGGTAAGTCACTTAACTTTTTTTTGCCTTAGTTTCCTCAACTGCAAAATGGGTATTATAATAGCACCTACCTCACAGAGTGGTTGGTGGCATAGTAAATAGAGTGCTGGGCTGGAGTCAGGAAGACCTGAGTTCAAATCAAACCTCAGGCACTTACTAGCAGTATGACCCTGGGCAAGTCACTTAATCCTGTTTGCCTTAGTTTCCTGGTCTGTAAAATGAGCTGGAGAAGGAAATGGCAAACCACTCCAGTATCTTTGCCAAGAAAACTCCAAATGGGGTCACTAAGAGTCAAATACAACTGAAACAACTGAACAACAACACAGGGTTGTTAAGAGGACCAAAAGAGACAGTATTTCTAAAACAATTAGCACAGTGCCTGGCACACAGTAGGCACTATATAAATGCCAGCTATTGTTAGGCGAATACTTTATAAATCCAAAAATACAAGAATATTACTTAATATGATATGCAATCATTTCAACCTATGAATCTTACCCACTGCTAGCTTGAACCTGAATGACTACAGGTTAATAAAAGTCAAAGCCTCAGAAATGCTGATACTAGTAGAATTCAGTCTAGTTAAATGGGGAGGAAACGTGACCTCAAACTCAAATGTCTTGTGAATTAGAAAACGGAGGTTCATCACTGATTTACTAGCTTGATCTGCATGCAAGTCCAAGTTAATAAAGCAAAGCCCCCAAACCGGCTGCAATTAACAAAAGGGCAAGAAAATCCATCCAAATTCTCTAAGATGACATTGGTTTGTTTACTTCTTTAGTGGGGAAACAAAAATATAAAACTAGTAGGTCTGGTTTTAAAGAGAGATTTCATTCAGTTTCTACTTTCATAAAAATGAATTGCAACTGGAAGTTTAGTAAAAATTCCACGAATGTAAGTATACTGGCATAAACTAAAAGCAGAAATCAAAGAGTCTGAAGCTCCTAACACAATGCCTGGTACAAATAAATGTTTATTGAGTAACTGATAAGTTCATAGAATATTAGATCTGGAAGATGCTCTAAAAACTATCTAACTCTTCATTTTACAGAAGGGAAAATGAGGCCCAGACAGATAAAGACACTTACCTATACATCATTTGTTTAAAGAGATGTGATTTTTAAAAATTGGTTCTGGTAAAATTTTCAAACTGCTCAATAAAATGTGATCTGATAGGGAGTTTCTGAACCCTTTCAGAGGAGTAGCATGCTTTAGGGGATAGTGCGCTGGACATAAGAGTGAGGATGAACTGGGTTCAAATCCCACCTCTCCTACTTAAGGTTGTATGACCCTGGGGAGGTCTTTTTACTTCTCTCAGCCTCAGTTTCTTAATCCATTAAATGAAGATAATAATAGCACCTATCTCAGTTGTTTTTCAGATCAAATGAGGTAATGGGTATAAAACTATTTGTAAACTTTAACATTTTATATAAATATGTATTATTATCACCATCATCATCATTTCTGGTCAGGTCTCTATAGGAAAAAAAATAAGGTTATCAAGAAAGGTAATCATTGGGGGAATTTCTGTCTAACAAAAAATAATCCTCGATTCCAAATAATTCCAAGAAAAATCAGGTGATTTTTTTCTTCTGAAATCACCCAGATTTCTATTCTTGACCTTCACATTTCTTTGACTCCAGAGAAGTACTAAGATTATCAGGGCACAAATAAAGAGCTTTATCGAAATCCATTTCCAGAATTCCACTGTTTTGGACCCAGTATTATACAAAAACTTTACAAATATCTCAGATGTGGAATGTGCATACATTCATAAAGTTGTCAAAAAGTCCCAGCTGGTTGGCACTATTAGTGTTTCAGCACATAGGAACTAAGTCTCAAAATAACTAGGCAAACTGAAGGAGTGTTCTATGTGAAATGTAAAGAAATTCAGTATGGGCAAATGTGAATGATTACACAATAGGAAAAGCTGCTTAAGTAGGACTGAAGTATGAAAAAAGAAGGTCTGAACAGCATAACCCCTAACCTATGTATGAATCAACCACACATGGCAGTCAGGAAAATGATCCCATTTTGGGGGGGAGGCGGAACAAGTAGGCATAGGCAAACCTACCTCTATAGCCCTGGTCGTTTAGGCAAAATGCAAGAGTTATGGAGAGTTTGTGGGGGGAGAGAGAGAGAGAGACAGAGAGACAGAGAGAGAGAGAGACAGAGAGACAGAGACAGAGAGACAGAGACAGAGAGACAGAGAAACAGACACAGACAGAGACACACTTAGAGAGAAGAGAGACACAGAGAGACAAAGAGGGAGACAGAGACAGACAGACACACACACACACAGAGGGGACAGACAGACAGAGAGACAGAGAGTGAGAGACAGAGACAGATAGTAACACTCAGAGAGAAGAGAGACACAAAGAGACAGAGAGAGAGAGAAAGAGGGAGACAGAGACAGACAAAGACACACACACAGAGAAGAGACAGAGAGAGAGAGAGATACCAGAGATGTGGCCATATTTGAATACATTCTTATACACCTGTGGATCCACGATCTCATCAATCCTCCCTCTAATGATGCTGATGGTAGCCCATGCATTACTACTCACCCTTTAGGAGAAAAAATAGTTCAGCTAAGAAGCAAAAAATTGTCCTAAAAATAAAGGTTCTTGTTATCATAACGAGATTCTTTTTAAAAATTTAATACTTTATTTCCCCAATAACATATAAAAACAATTTTTAACATTTTTTAAAATTTTGAGTGTCAAATTCTCTTCTTTCCTCCATTCCACCCCGCCCCCCGCCACATTGAGAAGACAAGCAATTTGATATAGGTTATACATGTGCAGTTATGCAAAACATTTCATGTTAGTCACGCTGTGAAAGAAAAAAACAGACCAAAAAAAACCAAACTCAAGAAAAATAAAGAAAACGTATGCCTCAATCTGCAGTCAGACTCTATCAGTTCTTTCTCTGAAGATGGATAGCATTTTTCAAAAATCCTTCATAATTGTATTGGGACATTATATGCTGAAAATAGCCAAGTCATTCACAGTTGATCATCATACCATATTACTGTTACTGTATCAAGTGTTCTCTTTGTTCTGCTCTTCTCACTTTGTATCAGTTCATGTAAGTCTTTCCAGGTTTTTCTGAGATCCTGCTCATTATTTCTTATAGCACAATATATTCCATCACAGCCATATATAATAACTTGTTCAGCCATTCCCCAATTGATGGATATACCCTCAATTTTTACTTCTTTGCCACCACAAAAAGAGCTGCTATAACTATTTTTGTGCTCATTCTTTTTTGTTTTTTTATCTCTTTGGGATGCAGACCTAGTGATGGTATTGCTGGGTCAAAGGGTATACATGGTTTTATAGCCCATTGGACATAGTTCCAAATTGTTCTACAAAATAGTTGAATCAGTATACAACTTCACCAATAGTGCATTAGCATTTCCATTTTCCCATATCCTCTCTAACATTTATCATTTTCCTTTTCTGTCAGATTAGCCAATCTGAGAGGTGCGGGATGGTAGCTCAGAGTTGTTTTCATTTGCATTTCTGTAATCAATAGTGATTTAGAGCTAGCTTTGATTACTCCATTTCAAAATCGCCTTTTCATATCTTTTGACTATTTATCAATCGAGGAATGGCTCTTCATATTGAGATTCTTGAAGGGAACAAACCAAGAGGAAGACAAGGGTAAAAAGAAACTATAGCATGGCCTCCTCCATAATCATAGAGGGCAGGCAGAACAGTGAGGAAGAGATACTACAGCACAGGCAGTAAAGACAAGGCAGAAAGGAAGAAGCAAAGAGCACCAAGGAACCCACAGAACACATAAACATACAAGGTAGATGCTTGTCAAGGGAAGGGACTCCACTTGGTTAGGAGAATGATCTTTATAATTAGAATCCCTTTCCCTTCTTCTGGAAGCCAATCACAAGTTGGACAGTAAAAATATCCTACAGAAGGACTTTTTCAAACACCATGGTACTTAGATAGACCCGTCCCACTGTACACCAGTATATACTTTGTAGCAAAGTAGCTTTGTGTTCTGCAAACTTAAGACTTATTCAAAGCTTTTATTTGGAAATTTTATAAGAAAGGTTCTGCTGAGTCAGGACAAGATAAAGCAGGAGGCATAAGCAGTAATCATAAGAAGGAGACCTTGAGGTGACAGGCTGAGTAAGACAAATGGTCAACTCTCCAACATTCCCTGCAGTTTGCTTCCTGATCTAACACACACCTCTCAGCATGAGTCTGAACTGGCAACCAATTTTTCTGCTCATTTCAAAACCTTGCATTTTAATGCTCTGCAGTTATATTCTTATCCACGATGCCTAACTTCTCAGTTTATACCAGATCTCCTCCTAGCTTAGAACTCATATTGATAGGTAAGGGTTGCCCTTTCCGCACCTGAGGTCGGTCTAATAATCAGCAGGTTTGTGTTGCACCTCAGGCAGGATGTAATCCTTTTGTCTAGCTGCCCCAAAGTCAAGTTATAGATGATGATGGAAGAACCGTTTGTCATACGGCAAATCAAGTAAACAAGAATCCCAGAGACCACAAGGATACGATGATGGCTTTTCCAGACCTCTGAGTACGTAGCATTGCTACAAGGTGTGTTTGCAAGTCTGAAGACAGAAAATTTCTGGTTTAGACACTCCTAGAAGTTAGTGGCCTTGGTGGCACAGGGGTTCTAGAGTTCTCCAGATGCTCTTATGTCATTGATGCTTTTTAAAATGATAGGGGCTCTTGATACCTCTATTCCCACCCTGCAACAACAGAACCCATCCTCGTAAAAAAAAAATAAGTATACTTAAAACAAAGTGACACACTTGACATTGACACATGCAGAGATGTATAAAAACATGGATGAAAACATCTACCTCATTCTAGACCTACACTCTACCATTTCTCTCCTAAAAGGAGAGAGGTCTGTTTCACTGGCCATTCTCTGGAGACAAGATTGATTGTGATATCGATCAGTTATATTGCCCTTCAGTGTTGTTTTCCTTTATGATATTATCATCAACCTGGCATACCCATTTCCCAGTTGATTGGTACCCATTGTATTTCCAGTTTTTTATTACTACAAAAAATGCTATTATATTTTTTGTATATATGGAATTTTTATACGATATGTGTATTTTTGTATATATGAGACTTTCCCCTCAGTCTTTGCCTCCTTGAGGTATATGAGCAGCAAGGATATTTTATATACAGTATATATGGTTTAATGATTTTTTTAGGTCTATGCCCTGAATGCTTTCAAAAATTGGCAGACAAACTCACAGCTCTGCCAGCACTGTATTAACATACCTATCTTCCCACAGCCCCTCCAACATATACTATTTTCCTCTTTTGTGTTATTTCCTTATCTTGTGGGTTCCACACCATCAGCATGTGTCCTGATCCAATGCAAGTTGTTTATAGAACTTCAGCCCCAGGGATTCCCCACATACCAAAAGATTAGTTATTGTTTGATGGTTTCAGTTGTGTCAGTCTCCTTGTGACCTGTTTAGGGTTTTCTTGGCAAAGATACTAGAATGATTTGCCATTTTCTTCTCTTGCTCATTTTACAGATGAGGAACTGAAGTAAACAGGGCTAAGTAATTTGCCCAAGGTCGCACAGCTAGTAAGTGTCTGAGGCTAGATTTGAACTCAGAAAGATAAGTCTTCCTGACTCGGGACACACCGCCCCTACACACACACACACACGCACGCGCTCACGCGTGCACACACACACAAACATACATAGGCACACACACACTCTCTACTGCATCACCTAACTGACCACCAAGGAATTTATTTCCATAATATTCCACCTGGTGGAACAAATCATCTAAATGGGCCACCTGTTCAGTCACTGAAAATAACCTCAGGGGGACTTTTCTTTCCTTATGGCTAAGGTGGCTAACCAGTAGACTTACTAGTTCTGGTCAAGGCAAGGGACTAGAATATGCCAAATCCTTATCGATCTTAATCAGGACTTTGTGTAGAATGTTTCTGCCCTGATTGATCCATTTTTGGAGAACTTGACTATCCCCAAGACCACTTAACCTTGTCAAACATGACTACCTACTTTCTCGATGTCATGAGTCTACTTATACACATTCTTACATTGGTGCTGGATCCTCTCAGGACATCCTTAGCACCTTCTCTTCCTTTAACACTACTGGGAACTCGGAGCTAAACTAGTCAGAAATGTCATATCTTCCAGGGCTTTGCCATCGTATATCCCAGAATGCTAATATCGCTCCACCATAAAGATTAGCCCTAGGAACCAGGGCTGAGTGACCTCTCTAGATAGCTAACTGGGAATGGGATATCTGTCTCTGCCTCGCCTTAGAATGTACTTTTTGCCTCTGAGCCCTCAACTCAAGGCTTCCTGGGAGTACTGAATAGACTCTGGAGATCCATTTCTGGAGTAAAAAAAAAATACAAAATACACCTTCAAGTTGTCTAGGTATTAGTACCCAAATATCACCTATTATTATCATTCTCCCTTTAACTCACTCCCCTAAGCACTCAGGCCAGCAACAATACAGCCTCTACTTCCATGTAGCCGGCATTTTGGGTCATTACTTCTTATTAATCTTCTAATATGTGGGTCTGCCCCTTTCAAACTCTGCAAGTTTGTAGGTCTTAAGAAACAAAGTGAAGCTTTGAATAGCTGGTTTGAGAAATTGGAAAAGCCTCAGATCACGAGGAAGATCTGAGGTCCACTTCATTGGAGGGGGTCATGGACTCTTTAATTAAGTGCTATTAGCTCCATCTATTAGATGCTATTAGTGCTATTAGAGTCCATCTGCCTTAGGGCCTTGCTCTTCTCCCCTCCCTACACTCTATCATTTACATATGAGCCATAGGAAAAACTTGGAATTAAAAACCTATGGAACCCTGAACCCCAGAGTTGTTTGGTGGTTATTGGACAAAAAGTCATAGCCTACAGAGATGAAGAGCTGTGAAATATACTGAATGGTACCTATAAATTAGAGTAAGGTCTCTCACTGGGGAGATCTAACCCTGAACCAGGGAAGATTATAAACAAGCAAACAAACAAACAACAATCTAGCTCACCTTATACTTCTCTGCCATTTGCCATTTGAGGTTTTTAAGTAACAACAACAGAAATAGTAATAGCAACATGAGTTCAAATCCGGCCTCAGACACTTGACACACTTACTAGCTCTGTGACCTCGGGCAAGTCACTTAACCCCAATGGCCCTGCTTTCTCCCCTGTAAAAAAAAAAGGGTAATAGCAACAGGAACAAAAACAGCTACCTAAGAGTCCAATCAAAGGAGCAGAACTGAAGAGGTTTCTGTTGCAAACATTAAAATTCATATCGAGAGATAAATAGGGGAACTTCATTAAGGTAGAACTGAGATTTAAACCTAGCTCCTCTGAGAGCAAATCCAGTATTCTTCCTGCTATACTACGGGGTCCAAAATTGTCCAATCTAATAAAACCAAGGCAGAGTTCTGAGCTAATAGCACTTAATTAAAGAGTCCATGACCCCCTCCAATGAAGTGGACCTCAGATCTTCCTCATGATCTGAGATGCCCCCTTCCTCTGGGACCTTAGTTTTAGAGCACTTGATACCCAGAAGATGCAGAAGAGGCACAGTGAAATGCAGAGCCTCATTGGTTGATAGATCTTGACTCTGTTCCTCCAGCAAGGTCTACATAAGATACAACATCCCATTGGTTGATAAATGACCTTATGAGGAGACTGTGAGAGACTTATCTTGACCTTTCAAGAGGTTTTACTAAGCCAATGAGCAGACCCACGGGCTGGACTGATAAACAGATGTCAAAACAACTATAGGAGCCAATGAGCCATTAAATAGGCAGGCCACAGGTCAGCAAACAGGGTCACTTGCTGGCCAAGTACCCACGACCATCTCCTCATCTTGAGCAATAGAGGGATGATGAGAGACGGAGGGGCAACAAAAATAGCTGGGGGACTTTCCATATCATTGAGTCACCGCTGCCATGCTGGGTTTGGTCACCAGAACAAGGCAAAAACAAGAGTGGAGGTCCTCTGTTGAGTTTCCTGTGATTAAGCAAGTGAATTTATAATCTGCAGTTCACAACTCTGGGGCCTAATATACAGAATTTATAATCACTCCCTCTACAGAATCATATCAAACTGATTAATACTGATTAGAATAAAATAGGGACCTAATTAATCATCTGTCACAAGTGCTACCTCTCTCACAGCTGGATAACTGCAACAGAGAAATATTTTTAAAGGATATCTAGAACTTAGCAAATTGTTAGAAAAGCTGAATCTGAAAGCTTCATCTCATCTTCTGAATGGGCGGATAAAAGAATAGACATATTTCTCATCATCATATGTTACCTTTATAAAAATAGACCATGTGGTAGGGCACATAGAAATAATAAATGTACAAAAGTAGGAATACTAAACGTAGGCTTTATAGATGGTCATGATAAAAAAGTAGCAATTAATACAAAAAACATAGAGACTTCATGACACCCCAAATAATAAAAAGCTAGAAGCACAAATCATAGAAACTGTAACTGTGATGAGAGTGATAACAGTGAAGACAAGTCAAAATTGCTGAGATATGGGTAAAGCAGCTCTCAGAGGAAAAAAAATATATATATATCTTTGAAAAGATATATTAACAAAAATATCAAAAAATGTATTTGGTGCGAATGTTTTAAAAAACAGAGAATTAACAGAGAAACAAGCCCAAAATGAGCTCAAAAGAGGAAATCTTTAAAACTAGAGGAAATACAGGTAAAGTGGAAATAAAAATGACTATAGAAACTGTTCTTGGAAATGACTGTGAAATCAAGAAACCTTTAGCAAAATTATGCAAAAGAAGAAAAAAATCAAATTGCCAAAATAATAACATAGCAAATAGAGAAAAAATGAAAAATAATTATAAGACCCAATAGATACAAAATTATTTCTTTAAGCAGATGATATAATGATTTAGCCAGAGAACCACAGCAAAATAAAACAAAAAAAGTTACCAAGGCAATCAGTAGTGTTAGCAAAGTAGCAGGGTACAAAATAGATCCACAAAAACCATAGGGTTATTTTGCATATTACACTTTGGCCTTCTCCTTCAACTTGTACTTACACTGGTACACTGGGTCCCCAGAGGGGGCTACTGGTCTTGGGTACTATATGATATCTTCTGGGACTACATTCTTACTACTGTAGCTCAATAGCCCACACTGGTGTGCTTTTTCTTGACGGCCACAATTGACACAATCAACTCTTCCTTTTTTTCTTTTTGGAAGGGGGAAGGCAGGGCAATTAGGGTGTGACTTGCCCAAGGTCACACAGCTAGTAAGTGTGTCAAGTGTCTGAGGCTGGATTTTGAACTCAGGTTCTCCTGACTCCAGGGCTGGTGCTCTACTCACTGCACCGCCTAGCGGCCCCAGCACAATTAACTCTTAATGAAAGCATTTACTTAGATGACATAGTAATAAAACCACCTATGATAGATTCACCCCTATTGATCACTCTCCCACAATCACACATAATATCAGTTGGAAGAGGAAACACAAACTTAGAGTACAATGGTAGTAAGGCACATGTGCAGGGAACACATACGGACAAGGCCAACATAATACCAATAGCAAGAGCTCACAGAAGGGCTGCTAGCGCAGGCCTTTTGATCTGCTTTTCTAAGGAAAGCAGCTTTAAGGGGTTTACAATCTCACTTTAATTAAACCTACATATACCATTCACTTAGTTCACGGGGAAAAGCCAGAACCCTGAACTTCAGAGATAAAACAAACAGAAATTAGAAGCATACATTATATAAACATAGCAAATAAACACATATCAGCAGACAGGCTTCTATACCAACAGTTACCAGAGAGAGAAGCACCAACATCTGGGTTTTCAAAGCCAGGGTGCTCCAATGGCTACACAGAGTCTCATCTGGCCAAGTCACCAACACTCTTCCAATGAGTGTCCCCCCAAAGACAAAACACTAACCTCTGAGTCAAAGGGCATCACCACCATGTGACTCAAACCCATGTTAACTAGGCCTTCCCTTGACATTAGCAGGCCATCAGTTCAATCAAAAGTTTCTTAGTGTTGAGAAACACTCCAAAATAAAGACAACAAAAAGTCCACTTTGCTTGCCTTTACATTTGAAAAGTAAAACTCATCAAAGGTCTTTGATTACCTCAGCATTCCAAAAGAGAAAACAGTAAAAAAAAAAAGTCCTACCCTAATTACCATAACAGATACGAAGAAAAATATGATGTATAATAGCATTATACATTAAACATATGAGAGTTAACTTACTAAGACCCACACAGGCTATCATATATACAGCTATAAAAACAATATTTGCAGAAATAAAAGATCTAAATAATTGCAGAGATTTAAATGACCATGACTGAGCTGTGCCAACATAGTAAAAATAGTATTATACAAATTATTGATTTAGCATTATACCAATCAATTGCCAAAGAGATACTTTATATAATTAGACAACATGTTACCAAAATGCATTTGAAATAAAATTAAGAATATCAAAATGTTGGAATGAAAAAACTAAGAAGATGATGGAGTGTTTTAGCAGTGTCAGATCTCGAACTATATTACAAAACAATAATTATCAAAATAGCTGTTATTGAAAAGATAGAAGGGGTAGCTATGTGCCACAGTGGATAGAATATGAGCCCTGGAGTCAGGATTACATGAGTTCAACTATGGCCTCAGACACTTGACACTTACTAGCTGTATGATCCTGGGCAAGTCAGTTAAACCCAATTGCCTCACACAGAAAAAGAAGAAAAAAAACAGAAAACTAGATAAATAAAATAGATTAGAAAAGAAAAATAGATGGAAATAGCTGTGCACAGTAAGATAGTGTTCAATGAACCTAAGATATCAAACTTCTGAGGAAGGGAGTTTTTATCTGATAAGAACTTCTAGGAAAGCTGAAAAGTACTCTGGCGAAAAAAAAAGTTTCAACCAGCATCTTACATCATTTGCCACAATTAAGTTCCAAATGGATAAATGATTTAAGCATAAAAGTCATACCACAAATAATTTATGCAGGAATGAAATATTTTATTTTTAAAACGATCATTAAGGGAAAAAATCATAATGAGATGCAGTACAGAGATCATAAATGATAAAATAACCATCTTGATTACATAAAATTACAAAGCTTTTAACAAAATTAAATCCTTGAAGTTAGATTCAGAATAAAAAACCTGGACTGGGAAAATATTTTTATTAAATACACCTGATAAAAGTTTAGCATCCAAAATCTATAGGGAATTGACACAAAGCCAGAAGATTAAAAGCCATTTTCCAACAGATGAGGGATCAAAGCATATGAACGGTTTCCAAAAGATAAAATGTAAACTACAACAGCCATCTGAAAAATTATTCAAAATCATTAAGAAGCAGAGAAATGAAAATAAGTACAACAAATTAGCAAAAATAGGCAAAAATGGGAAATTTAAATTGGAGAGACTGTGAAAAAGGAATCACCTTTATTCATTGTTTGTAGAGTTATAAATTAGCTCTGGAAAACAATTTAAAATTGTTACTAATAGAAAAGTTACTAAATTGTCCATACCAGGGGTGGAGAATCTGTGACCTCTCGACCACATGTGGCCTTCGAGGTCCTCAAATGAGGCCCTTTGACTAAATCCAAACTTCACAGAACAAAGCCCCTTAAAGAAAGGATTTGTTTTGTAAAACTTGGACTCAGTCAAAAGGCCGTACCGTACCCAAAGACCTAGGCAGAGGTAAGGAACCTGCAGCCTTGAGACCACCTGGGGCCCTCTAGGTCCTCAAGTGCAGGCTTTTGACTGAGTCTGAGTATTACAGAACAAATTCTTTCACTAAGGGTATTTGTTCTGTATAGTTTGGATTCAGTCAAAGGGCTGTAGTTGAGGACCTAGAGGGCCACATATGGACTTGAGGCCATAGGTTCTCCACCCCTGGCCCATGCCCTTTGACTCTGACATTCCACAACTAGAGATTACCTCCCAAGGAGATTATTGATAAAGAAAAAAAAAGACATATTACCAAAATATTCATAGCATCATTATGTGTGATGACAGAAATCTGGAAACAAAATAGGATTGGAAAATGGATTGGGAAATATCTGAACATGCTGTTATGTGTCTAATGGAATATTCCTACATTGTAATTAATGACAAATATGAAGAAGAGAAATATGAAAAAAACTTATATGGAAGGATGCAGAATGAGGAAAGCCAAATCAAAAGAACACAATCAATAATATAAATAAAGTCAAGACTGAGAAGCAACTGAGTAAGTAAAAATAAGAGTGATATTAAATAGTGATAACTCAATCTTGAGAAACTTTCCCTGTTTTTTTTCTGTAGTCCAGAAATTTGAAGGGAAATGATCAGTGATATTTAGAAAACATAAATACTGATTTTCCTTATTAAATACTAAGAGAAGGAGTTTGGGAATCAAGAGAAAACAGCCCATCTATGGTTGAAACTAGCCACTTGGGGCTATCATTGTGAAGCCACTAGAATTCTTCCCAGTTTTCAGCCTTAATAAAACTCTATCTCTTTGCTTTGATTCAACTGCATGTACTATACTGATAGATGAGGGTCTCTTCAGCTTTTAAAGGTCAACAGGGAAGAAAATGTTACAGGAAATCTTTAGAATTCATGCCTCTTTTAAACAACTATTACTGCCAAGTAATTCTTCCTAATACCTAAAAAGAAGTCCTTTATAAATACAATCAATTCTCTTATGCCTATGATGATTTAGCTGTGGTTCTCTGACTATATTTCTACCTTCCCACAATAGTCACTTGAATAGTGAAAAACTTATTCATTTGACAATATATTAAGCACTAAGCACATACTATGTATAAAGTATTGTGTTGGATTCTGGGGAATATGAAATGTTTGGAAAAGATAGTCTATTTCCTGGGAAATTTTAGCCTAGTCGTGGGATAAAACACATAAATTTTTGTTTTTTGTTCAGTTGTTTCAATCATGTTCAACTCTTTGTGACCCCATTTGGGGTTTTGTTGGCAAAAATACTGGAATGATTTGCCATTTCCTTCTCCAGCTCTTTTTACAGTTGAGGTAACTGAGGCAAGCAAGGTTAAGTGACTTGCCCAGGGTCACCCAGCTAGTACATGACTGAGGCCAGATTTAAACTCAGGTCTTCCTGACTACTAAGCCTAGTGCTCTACCCACTGCGCCACCTATACATATCAAGCACACATACATAACTATAATTCACAGCATTGCATGATAAGTGCATTAGAGAAGCACAAAACAAAGCTCCAGGTGAAGTCTGAAGAGAAAGTCAGAAAAAAAGAGGGATTTGGGATATCTTTAATTAGAAGGTGGCATTTGAGTTGGTATTTAAAGAATGAGTGGGGTCCAACAAAGGAATAAGGAGAGGGGGTGCATTCTGAAAATAAGGAACTCATGAGCGAAACCATGGAAGCAATCAGGGTTTTTTGATTTTACTGATTACTATCTGAATTTTATTTTTTTCTACTGAAACTAATACTTTTTCTACATGGGACTTCAGATTACAGGATTTGACTGAGCAATTTTAGTTCTTTTAAATAACCAGTTGATGAATTCACTCATCAAATCACGAGTTTTAATAGCTAAAAGGAATGATGTGGCCAAATCTCTCCTCAGACACTTACCGGTTGGTTGCTTGTTGTCCTTCATTCTCAAAGGTGACCAAAATGACATTACTATGTTGGAGTCAAGGTACAGTGTATCCCACTGTGGCTGATAAGACCAGTAAGAGTTTGGAAGGCTCAACCACAGGTCAGGCACAAATAGTTCACATGAAAAACTGGAATGGAGATATCTCTAACTTTGTGCGTTTCACATTTCTTTAGAGATACTACAATTCTGCTTCACTCACGGAGTACAGTGCCTTCTTCGATGCAAGCATGCCATACTGGGCAGTCCTTTGACAGCATCTCTCGTGTCATGCAATCAGTTCTGTGAGGAATGATTCATTTGCACCCCTACTCCGTTCCAACCAGTATTAAGTAGTTTGATATTTTACATAAATCATAAAGGGATAATTTGATAAGATAGGTTCTTATAGTAGGCATTTATAGTGGTCCTCAAACTTTAATCCAACATTCACTACTTGTTTACCAGTTATGAGGCTTACTTGCTCAACCACAAGAATGCTGACAAAGATATCTCCACCCTGTTTTTACTCAAATTCCATGTCCAAACCCAGCATGGGTGGGATGCCTTGATTCTTTGGAAAGTCCCCCAACTTATTTTTGTACTTGCAAACTACCCTCTCTTGACCAACATGAGCAGATAACATCTTAAAAACCATCTTGTGACTACTTGGTCACTGGAGGTGACCTTTGCCTTGCTCATTTTAATTTTTGTCCCTAAGGCGCAAGATCTATCAACCAATGAGATTCTGTATTTTGCCATGCCTCTTTTATATTTTTGGGTATTAAACCCAATAAAAGTAAGGTCTGGGGACCAAAGACATCCAAGATCATGAGGAAGATCTGGGGTCTACTTTAATAAAGTGCTATTGGCGCAGAGGTCTGCCTCAGTTTCTCTTATTATGGTTAGACAGTTTTAAACTGTTCAATTCCAAAGTTCTTCTGAGAGACCTTAAGGGTGTCCTCGTATGGCTTCTTCTGACCTTTCTATGAGCACTTGCCTTGTGTGAGTTCCACACTTGTGTGGTTCAGACACTTACTAACTTTGAGACTTTGGACAAGTCAATGAACTTCTGTCTGCCTTGGTTTCCTCAACCGTAAAATGGATATAATAATATACTTGCCTAACAAAGTTGCTGTGAGGATCAAATGAGATAATATTTGTAAAATTTTTAGCACAGTGACTGGCATATAAGAAGTGCTACATAAATTCTAACTACTACTAGTAGTAGGAGTAGTAGTAGTTGGAAGAGACCTTAGTGATCTTAGTGATTCTAATCCCCTCATTTTATACATGAGGAAGTTGAGTTCCAGAAAGATTGCCCGATTTGCCCAAAATTAAACCTCAAGTTAGTGGCAGGAATTTTTAGTTTTAGGCCTCAGAACTACTGATTTCCATTTATTTAATAAATTTGACTGTCATTTAAAAGTGACTAAATTAAGTGGCTGTTTAAATTAACAAAATAAATCAGATTTTTGGCATTGTGTAGACATAGCATATTATCTCTGGGTTGATACAGAATTGTATAGACACAATTATACTGCTTTAACTCTAAACACCAAAGTCTTAGTAATAACAGATATTTGGGATGTAGAAAACAGGACAAAAATGTTTTGTGTCTAAAAAAAATGTTATAATCCATTTTCACACCAATCATTAATTCTTAGACATTAAAGCTACTCCAACATGCCCTGGATACTCCATAACCAACATCAGACAAAATCAATATGTAATTCCCTCCTCACTTTACCCCATTAAGTTGGGGGAGGATATAGCAACCTGAGTTAGTGACCCCATGAGTAAACCTACCAAGTTTCAAAGTTGCAACAAGATGGGATGAGCAAGTGGGAAGAGTTGGGATCCATCTTGAGAGTAAATGTGATATGGGACATAGCTAGTACACAAATTTTTTAAAAAGAAAGGACAGAAAAGAGGTCATGTATTATGTCAGGTATTTACTTTTTAGTCATTTAGATAGGACTAAGAAACCTGGGCAATTCACATTCCAGCAACTCGCTGGTACAAATGTCACTAATGGAAAATCAGCAGCCTCAGGAACCAAAAAGAACCCAGAGGATCCAGGAAAACCAACATGAGGGTCAAGTAAAACCAGAATTAGAGTAAAGTGGAAAGGTAGCACAGTTGGGATCAAGACCTATCCTGCCTGGCCATATGACCCCTTTTGGGAGTTGGAGATAAAATTTGAATTTAAATATCAGACCTAATTAAGTAACCTTGAACTTCTAGTTTTCTGGGCTTTTCCATAGACTAAATGTGTTTCCTGAGTTTACGAGGCTCATGATAGAAGGAGACACTAGTGATGGTGGATTAATGTAGTTGACTTTATTTCTTTTCCTATCATTATGAGTAAAGAACTATACATAGCTATGCCACGGTTGGGGGAATAACTCGATTGAAACCCAAAAGGTGAAAGAAAAGGGAGGGCAGTTTTCCCCAAAGGAGGAGGGGAAAATTATAACTCATAAGAGTCTGACTGGATAGATCCATACATATGTTAATCCTTTCCCAAGGATTCTCAACCTTTTGTCTGTGAACTTTTCTTTTTTAATATCTTGATAACTATTTACATATAATTGCTTTCCTTTGTTATCTTACTGAATTTTATGTATTTAGAAATACTATTCTGCAAAGGGATCCATAGGCTTCACCAGATTTCCAAAGGGATTCCAAAGATGACACATAAAAAGTTAAGAATCCCTGCTTTAGACTAGCAAGATATGTGCTGCTACCCATAAAAGGGACAACTCTCTCAGAGCCATAGGGAGGCACCTCCCATCAGTAATTTGTTGCTCAAAGAGCACATAGCAACAAGGGTGAGCAGGTAACTGGCCCTCATCACTAAATCAGGTCATGTACTTTTGTCCAAAACTTTTCCATGGTTTCTAGAAAGATGATGATTTGTCCAAGGTCACATAGCAAATTAGGAGCAAAACCAGTCTTAGGATCCCAGGCACCTGAGTTCTGCTTAAATAATGAGTTTACCCGTCTATATAAGTGAACTGAACTGGCAGCAGTTTAACTGAACAAAACAAAGGACCAGATGTTTTGGTATTCACACACAGTCACAATCGGCAAGTTGGTATGGAATTGCATAGGTATGACTATACTCTTTGAATCCTCGTAAGCGTTTCATGTGTAGAAATGTTATGTTTTATATTTATATCCCCAGAGCCTAACACAATTCCTAGCACATACAAGACACTTTTTATTGAATAAGGTCTGTTGCTGGGACTTAAAGGAATGTGTAAAAGCATCTGATGGGCCAGTAAAAATTGAAAGTGGGCCCTACTGTGGCCTAATTGAAGAGTTCCTAAGCCTTGAGGAAAACAATGTGCAAATATATAAGTAAATACAAGATACACATAAAGTAAATAAAAGGAATGGGGGGAAGGGATTCTAATAGCTGGAAGATCAGGAAAAGCTTCCTATAGCAAGTGGCATTTGAGTTAAATTTTGAAAGAAGCTACGGATTCTAAGAAGGAGAGGTAAGGAAAGGGTGCATTCCAGGCATAGAGGACCAGCTGTGCAAAGGTGTAACAATGATGCTGCTAGCAGCTGCTATGGAGGTGTAAGACCAGTAACAAGACCAACAAAACCAGCACAACACAGGAGGGCTGCTAGCACAGGTTCTTTGATCTGCCTTTCTAATGAAAGCAACATTAAGGGCTTTACAATCTCATCTAATTAAACAATACATATATCATTCACTTAGTTCAGGGGAAAAAGTTAGTACCCTGAACCTCAGAGAAAACACAAACAAAAATTACAAGCAGAAATTACATAAACAGAGCAAATAACACAAATCAGCAGACAGGGCTTCTAATTGTCTGTCCATAGCAATACACATAGTTATCAGAGAGAGAAGCACCAACATCTAGGTTTTCAAAACCCAGGGGCTCCTTAATAGCTACCCAGAGTCTCCACATGAACATTCTTCCAATGAGTGAGCCCCAAAGCAAAATGCTAACCTCTGAGTATATATATGCTTCTTCAGGATCAGAGGGCGTCACAACCATGTGACTCAAACTCATGTGATTTATGTCTTCTTGTGACTTAAGCAGATCATCAAAGACTCTTGATTCAAACAAAGGCAAGGCTCAATCAAAGGCGCTTGATTACTTTAGTGCTGGGAATCGCTCCAAAACAAAAAACAGTGCCATTACAAAGGTCAGAAAAGTAAGATATAGAATGTTATGTGAGAGAAGAGAAAGAAGGCCAGTTTGGCTAGATTGTAGAGTATGAAGGGAATTACTATGTAAGGAGACTAGAAAAGTAGACTGGAATCAGATTGTGAAAGGCTTTCAGTATTAAACAGAGACATTTGTATTTTATCCTAGAAACATTAGGGAGCTATTAGAGTTGTTTGAGCAGGGAAATGACAGACATAGCCAGACTTATGATTTAGTAAGATCACCTTGGCAGCTTTGTGGATGATAAATTAGATAGAGAAGCAACGGGAGGCAGAGAGACCAGTTAGTAAACTATTGCAATTGTCTCAATGAGAGGTCATAAAGACCTGGGCTATAGTCAAGGCTAGATGAGTGGAAAGATGGGAGAAATGCTGTGGAGGAAGAATTGATGAGACTTAGCAATTCACATGTGGGTGAGGGAGAGGAAAGAGTCATGGAAGACTCCAGGGTTATGAACTTGAGTTACTGGAAAGATGGCAGTGCTCTTGACAGAAATATGGAAGTTAGGAAAAGGAATATGTTTGAGTAAAAGCAAATGAGTTTGCCTTAGACAAGTCGAGTTTAAGACACTTACGGGACAATCCATTTGGAAACGTCCAACAGGCAGCTGGTATTGTGGGAATGGACTCTGGGAAAAAGTTAAGTGTTAGAGACATAGATATGGGAGTTAGCTCTATAACGTGCATGTAGTGGTAAATTTGAGCACCACAGTGTGTTCTTTGCAGGGAGAATAATGCCATTCGTAATACATATTGTCCTCAGGAACTTTTTGTAGGAGGAGGCCAGCTTTAAACCATAGTTCAGTAAGAGTAAGAGTAATAATTTACTAATAGTAATAAATGGAACTGAGGGAATCAAGGTGAGGGAGGAGGCTCTGGAATGAGGCAGACCCCAGATTCCTTGAGGCTACTCTACATGAAGCTGATTCTGCAAGGGTTCAAGTTTGCTTCAAGGGTTTGCCCTTTTTTCCATAGTTCAGAGATTTTATTCTAATTTATTTAGAATATAATCAGAGATTTTATTCTAATAGCTTTAATTATACTGCTTGTTTATCAAGGGTTTATCTTTATTAAGTCTAGGAGAGTACATACAAAAAATGTGTCATCTTTTTAATGGCTATCCTATTTAGTGGAAACATGTATTTACCTAAGGTTATGATTACAGTATGCCTTTTTTTGCATTGTGACAATTCCAAACAGAATCAATATCTACTCTTCCTTCTGTGTCTCAGCTCACAATGAAATAGAAAAATGTCTATCCTCCTTTTAAAGCAGAGGTTTTTTCAGAGGGGAGAGGAGAGGAGGGAAGGTAAGTGATGAGTGAAGATTGTCAGGGCAATCCCCTCACTCCAAATTAAGGCAGCTGCTGACCCCATGTCATCTTACACAGAAGGGTCTTCAGGCCATAGAAAGAGGAGGTAGTCCCTTCCCCCAACTCAAGCAAGATACTATTGTGAAGTTTTGGTGCAAGACTTCACCAACTTTTCCCAGGGATTTCTGAGTTCATACCTGAGGACAACCAAGGCATCTCCCAGCTTGGATTAGGGTAGCTCTACAGAGTTTACGGGAAGGAGAACAGTTGAAATCTGGCAGAATTGGATTGGTTTTCTACCCTTTGTGGTTGCATTCAGGGAGATGCCAATTAGATAGAAAACTAGGAGTTTCAAAGAATAGACATTTCCAGATATGGAGAAAGTTTTTCCCCAGAAAAGAGTCAGGACAGGAGGAAGGGTATGAGAAAGCAAGGGAAGAGGTATATGGACAAAGAAAGACTAAATCCTTGCCTTTTTCCAGACCACAGCAATCTTAAACACTTGAGTTTTATTTACAATAGATACTTGGGGCATAGCATATAAGACAAAAATATGTTTCAGGTTCAAAAATAGTTTTTGACAGTTTCTTTTAAAAATTTATTATTATGATTATTATTTCCCTGGCATCAAAGCTGCTCAGTTATCCCCTGAAGTGCTCTATAGGCAACATCATAGACAAAGTATAAACAAACAATGGTGACAGTATAGCCCAGAGGCCTCCCTCAAGTGGTCTGGGAATGGAACACAAGCAAACAATCATTTTTCTCTTAAGCTGCTGGGAAAAGAAGAAAACGATTTTTCATTCTGCCCCCAGGAATAGAATCTAACTGCTAGGAGTATCCCCAGGAATCCACATAATAGCACCATTGGCTGAAAAATGAATCACAGGTAATTGCTGGGTGCCAGTAGTTATTTTTTCTGTCTGGATATATGTTTGGATTATTTGTCTTGATCAACTTGACAACTTGCTCATTTGGAGCCAGCATCAAGAAAAATCCATCTTTGCATCACACACACACACACACACACACACACACACACACACAGTAAAATGGTGGAAAGACAGCATTTCATTACAAGGTTTTGTGATTTGAGATTCACATGTATCCTCCCCCATGCTTTTAAGTATGTGTTTGTCTCATCTGCAATGACAAAGCTTTTCTAAGTTCTTGAAAAACTAAGTTACTGTCTTCAGTAACTTCAGAAATTGCTCAATGAAAGAAACGGCTGTTCTATTTGTCTCTGTCTGTCTGTGTGTATATTCCTATAGAGCCTTCCTTTGATGATCACATAGCCTTTTGGGGTTTGTATTAAATTCCTCCCAAAATGAAGAAATAGGTATGAAAATTGCCAGAGAAGGGTTCGTATTGAAGCTTTTATCTACATCAAAAGAATCCCTGAAAGCAAAGACATTGTTTCCAATTACTTGAGAACATTTTCATGCTATCTATAGTCTATTTGGGATAAGAATGTATTTCAGAATGTAAGAAAGGACAGAAGAGGAAAAAAAAAACAATGATTGAAGCTAAGTATAAGCTTTATGGAAATAATAAAAACTACCTTAGAGGAGATTTGAGATATTAGCAATTTCCTACTTTTTGGCTCACTGATAGTACTCCATACTGTGATGTTCTCTTTTTATATGCTATCCAAAAAAATATGAACTAACAGGAGCAACGATCCAAAGTGAATGTCAGAATGTGCTTAGCAATTAACGAGTTCTACTTCTGTGTATAGAAAGAAAATGTTCCAGCAACAAATCTATTGACAGACACAGAAATGACACCCAGGCAAGAAGAGAAATTAATTGAATCAATTACAACCATATTGGCTTCTTAAATTAGGTAAATATTGTTTATTATTATATTACAAAACAATATTTATAGATAACTTTGATATAGAAAGATGTTTTAATTTTTATTCTGTATTCTTCTAACTTGATTCTGGAAACAAGAGCTAATTATTATGTTCCCTTGCCCTTGTACCCCTCCCCCCGCCATCTGCTTATATTTGCCTATTTTCTATTCAAACAGTGTTAAGCTAAAATTTTAAGTTAATGTTTTTGTTTTTAAAATACCTGAAAATCAGTTGCCTCATCACCTTTTCCCCAAATGACAACCTCCCAAAATTCCAGAGACGGTTGGTTGTGAGTCCTGTCAATTAACCTTCTGCAGGCTCCACTAAGCAGGTTTATTAGTACTCTACTATAAACTACTAAAACAAAAAAAAATTTGAGAGCTCTCTCTGCTTTCCCTATTCCCTAATCTACTATTTGACACTCCAGAGCAGCTTAAGGAAGGACAAAGGAGCATTAGCCATGTGCCCAGAAAATCAAACCCAGGACCTCAGGATCTAAAAAAGGTTGTACGTCAGTATGGGAACCCCAAAGAACTGAAATCTTACAACTGTGGCTTCTCAAGATGGGAATAGTAACTATAGCCACCTGCAGTCAGGAAGACCTGAATTCTAATCCTGCCTCAGTCACTTATGTGACCCCGAGCAAGTCACTAAGCTTCTGTTGCTTCAGCTTCCTCAGCTGTAAAATAGGGATAATGATAGCACCCACCTCCCAAGACCGTTATGAGGATCAGATGAGCTAATAACCGTAAAGCATTGAGTACAGCGCCTGGAACATAGTAAGCGCTATATAAACAGGGGCTGTCACTGTTACCATCATAATCATCGCTGTTATTATTCAGTCATTTTCAGTCATGTCCAATTCTCCATAACCCTATTTGAGGTTTTCTTGGCAAAGATTCTGGAGTGCTCTGCCTTTTCCTCCTCCTGCTCATTTTATAGATAAAGAACTGAAGCAAACAGGTCAAGTGACTTGCCCAGGGTCACATAGCTAGTAAGTATCTGAGGCCACATTTGAACTGAGGAAGTTGAGTCTTCCTCACTCCAGGCCCAGCACTCTATCTGCTTTACCACACAGCTACCATATCATTGCTATTACTTCCTAGCATAAACGTAGGAAAAGCAAGGTAATCTTGGAGGGAAAAGGAAGGGTGAGGAGAAAGGAGGCAGTAGCAGCTAGAGGCATCAGAAAAGGCCTCAAAATTTGGAGGTAGTAAAGAGATACCTCTTATTTGCAGCAATAAGAATTAGACATAACTACGGGGCAGTTTCCTGGCACCATATCCATTTTAAAATTCTTTTCTCCCTTCCAACCCTTTTCCCAAATCATCCCCTGTCCCATCTCTTTTGTGAGAGTCTATACCCAGCCTCCTATTAGTCATGCTGCAAAAGGTTACCTACAATCATAGTCCATACTGAAGAAGTGTCAACATCTGTTATTTTCTGCATAGGACTGGGGTTGGGGTAGGAATAAAGAGAGAAGATGAAGCTCCCAAGGTGAACATGTCCCCCGTGCACACATTCGAATGAGTGATTTCTCCAGGATAGCTACTCCCCCCAGTGACATAGATCATGAGTCTTCTTTGCCTTACTAAATGGTCTTTGTGCGTTGTTATAACTGGTAACGTTAATTACCCCATGGCCAACTTTCTGGTGAAAATCCTCTCCAAACTTAGGTAGCCTAGTCCTCAGATGGCAGATATATAATCTATGCTGGGTCTTTCCAGCTTGATAAAACTGGCTATTATTGCCCAGATTCTCACTTTTCACGTGGAATCAAGATCATGGAATAACAGTGGAAACCTGATCGTCTACATCATGTTCTTAAATTCAGGTCCATAAACTTGGTGGTTTTTTTAAAAAAAAATAACCATATTTCAACATAATGGGTTTCTTTTTGTAATGGGACCAATGTCTACTAGTGTTTCCCTACAACATGGATGAGACCTACCTTTCCTCCTTCTCCCCTGCAGCAGGGATTAGTTTTTTGTAAAAAGACACAAGGTAGTCCTGGGACCTGATTAGCCCCTGTTTCCCTAAAGCAGCTTCCTAGTCATGTAAAGGCAAAAAAAAGTCCTGCCTTTGTACAGTAGGGGTCCTCTAACTTGGCGCATTTCTGAAGAGAATACAAGTCTCTGTATCCTTCACCACACCCTACCCTCATGATCAGATGCATTTCCGTATGGAAACAAGGGAAGTAGGGGAATGGCTCTCCAGTGAAGCTAAGTGCTATCGTATCCTAGTTGCTGATCTTTGTCGGCTAAGAGAAAAGGTAAATCTCCTTTTGTTAACTATTCAACGACTTATGCGTGTCTCCTTTTGTCAGAACATGAAAAGTGAACTACCTGTTGCTGGTAAAGCCACCTCCAAATTGAGATCTTATATAATATTTTATTTGCATTTAAAAATATTTTTTTTCTGAGAACAGATCCATTGACTTCAGCAGATTGCCAAAGGAATGCGTGACACAAAGTTTAAGAACCTCTGATTATATAGTTATTTAGCCCACATACTTCTGGCTAGCAGCTGTGGGGGAGAAACTTGTTGTACAAACATAGTTTTTATTCCAACCTTTTTGCTACACTTCAGTCTCAAGTGCTGCCAAAACTCATCTTCTTTGCATATGCATAGCTCAAACCCATCTTCTCCTCCTCATCTTAGACTCTTGGAATCCCGGATTTCCTGCAAGACTTAGCTCAAGTGCTACCTTTAACATGAAGCTTTTCCTGATCCTCACTCCCCCACCCCCAGCAGCTAGTACTCTCCTTCCCAAAACTACCCAAAGTTTTATACATATATATATGTGTGTGTGTGTACACATATATATATGTATATATATCACATATGTGTATATATACACACATGTGTTTGTGTTATATAAGGTATATACACTCTGATATATAATGGATATCTTATGTATATGTAACATGTATATATAACAGAATAAAAGTAAATGTACTTCAAATGTTTATATATATTGTCTGTACTTTCTATATATGAATGTATGTATATGTATATATGTGTTTATGTATACAGTTTGCAATGTGGAGAGAAAGCTGGCCTCAGAGAAAGGAAGAGCTGGCTTCAAGTCTTGCCTCTGATATGTACCGGCTATGTGACACCGGACAAGTATGACCTCTCAGGGTCCATCCCCTACCCCAAACAACACTCTAAAGACTAGAAGTGGCAGAAAAGGTGCTAATCTGCATTGGTAAAGGATTTTCCTCAATATAAACTTCCTTTACAGATTAAATCACAGGTCTGAGAAAAAAAACAGATGTACATGTTTTCACTCTTATTAGAAAGGAAGCTCCTTGAGGTCAGGGACCGTTTCATTTTTGTCTTTGTATTCCCAGCGCTTAATTGGTAGAGGCCCAAGATTCTATTCATTAAACTCCATTCTTCTTCCCTGACACGGACAGACATTAATCTACCCTGTCTCACGTTGAACCTTCTATTTCCCTATCCATATGTGTGCCCTTTGTGCCCAGTCAGGCAGCAGATCAAGGTTCGTATCCTTTTTCTCTGTCTGGCTGCAGGGGTTTGTTCTATTATGATCTTGTGAAATCTTCCTCAAGGCAAGTTACATTATTATGAATGCTAATCAAAATCTACAACATGCCAGATCATAGATTTAGATCTGGAAGTAGCCTCAGAGATCATCTAATCGAACCGCCTTTGTTTTGTAGATGAAGAACTATAGCCCAGAGAGATTACGTTATTTGCCCAAAATCATACAGGTCATGGGTAGCAGAGCCAGGATTTGAACCCAGGTCTGGGGATTCTAAATCTAGCCCTCTTCCCATAATATCACACAGTCTCCCATATCTTTGGAGTGGGAAGTAGAAGGCCTATGGGCCAATACTCTCTTAAACCAAAGCTAATCTAGTTACTACACATACCATTGGGAAGGGGATCAGAAGGTAGAGCTTCTACATACCTGTGGAGTTGAAGGACCATACATAATCTAATAAGAACCAGAGCTTCATTGCCATAGAATTAGGGAATCCAGAACCACTTGGTCTGAGAGGTAGCATGATGCCACAAATAGGGTGCTGGATTTACGGTCTCTAAGAACTAGCTTCAAATGCCACACTAAATATGAGTGCAATCCACGGCAAGTCACTTAGCCACTCCATTTTTTCATCTGCAGAATGAGATTGTTGAGACTGATGGTTTCGAAGATGCCTAGTGATAAATCTATGACCTCTAGTCCCTAATCACGCATTCAGGTAAAATTTTAGAGGAGACTTGCATGTCTACACATGGACAAATATGCGCATATATGTATTTTTTCAAAAAAAATTTAGTTCTCTAAATGGCCCTACATTACAATATTCATAGTAGCACTTTTGTGGTAGCAAAGAAGTGGAAATGAAGCAGGTACCCGTCAATTGGGGAATGGACGACATGTGCATTTAATGAACGATTATTGCACCATAAGAAACAATGAATATGAAGAACTTAGAGAAGCATGAGAAAATTCACCTGAACTGATGCAGTGAATGATGAAAACAGCTGATATGCATACAGCACTTTAATATTTGTGAAGCATTTTACATGTTACCTCATTTTGTTAGTATTATTTACAAATGAAGAAACTGAGTCTGAGAGAGGCTGGGGCACTTGCTCAGGATCGCATAGCCAGTAAGCATGTGAGGTAGGTTTCAGATACAGGTCTTCTTGACGCCAAGGCTACGAAGGCCATCACTATGCTAAGCCAAACTGTTTTGTAGTGATATAAGCAGAGCAAGGGGAAAAAGATATACACAATTACTACAACAAAATGAACAGAAAGAGTAGCAACAAAAATCCAACAAATGAACATTGTTTAATTATTATGACCAAAAATTTGGGGCCTAGAGAAGATTGAGAAAATGAATGTCCCCCTTTTCTTCCTAATCAAGGTGAATCAGTTAATAAGGTCATGTGAACTATTTGTGTTTGATCTGTGGTAGAGCCTTCTTAGATCATGTTGTTCTGATTAACCACGGTCAGACACACTACAGGTTGACCCCAACAAAGTGATGTCATTTTGGTCCTCTTCAAGCAACCATTAAGTGTCTACAACGTGCCAGGCATGAAAGGAGACTATGTGTGTAGAACGGGGTGGGGAATTTGCAGCCTCGAGGTCACATGTGGCCCTCTAGGTCCTCCCTTTGACCATCAAAGGGCCACACTTGAGGACCTGAAGGGCCACATGTGGCCTTGAGGCCACAGGTTCCCCACCTCTGATATAGAATATTATATATTCTATCAGTTGATATGCTGATAAGTTTTACTGATCTGCTTGGTTTTCTTGGGAAGGAGGAGAGAGAGATAGATTCAGAAATAAAGTTGATATAAAAACAAAAAGTGATCATAAAACATTTTAAAATGTAGTTCTTTAAGCTCAAGGCTATCAAAATACCTATTTTCTAAACTATGGGGAGGCTTGTGTTAAGCAAAAAAGTCACTACAGAATTTGAATGCAGAGGTTGCTAATTATCAATCAGCATAATTCTTCTCTTTTTCTCTATTCATTAAACTGCCTCTCTTGGGATATGGAGATCAGGAGATGTGATATACAGTTTTCAGGAAGCAAACGCTCTAGAGACAGACCTCTAGTTATACACAGTGTTGTTGTTATCCTCAATTCCCTGCTTCTGGTTCCCTATTGCACAATGAGGCCCATTGAGCCATGAAGGGAATTTCTTTCCTTTACACTTCCCTCCACTCAGAATTGAGGAGAATACAGACATCAAACTAAGAATCACTGACCGGAAGCAAGGGATGTTCGATATGGCTATTGGCTTTGACAATTCTGGGTCTTACATTGAATGATGCTCACATACTAGAGACATAATGAGAAGGACAGTCCATTGGTCCCCAGAGATGGAGAGTAGAGAAGGAAGCACCAAAGGTTTATATTGCCAACAGTCATATGCATATCCCACAGAAAAGATATTCCTCAAAGAAAGTAAGAGTGAAAAGGAAGTCTATAAATAGCTGTTCCATTCCAAATGGGTCATGGGATCATAGATTTGGATTTTGGATGACTATTAGGTTTCATCCAATTCTAACTCCCCCCTCATTTTACAAAATGAGTCCCAGAAAGGTTAAATTATCTGACCAGGCTCACCCAGGGAAAGAAATCACCGAGTAGGAATTTTAACCTAGATCTTCCGACAATTTATTTCACATTGTCTCCTTTGCACGGACTTATGGAAAACTGTCTTAAGGAGTCAGTCAAGTAACTTAACTGAGCCACTGTTATATGTAGAACACTGATGGGAAGAGTAGGAAGAAGATAGTGTAAAAGAAATAGTTATCATTCCTGCCCTTATATAGTTCATGTCTCACTTAAGTCCTTTTCATGGTGGCAAAGTATTTGAAATTGAGGAAACGTCCAACAATTGGAGAATGGTTGAACAAGCTGCGCGATGTGAATTTAGCAGTATACTATTGTGCAATAAGAAATGATGAACAGGCAGGTCACAGAAAAACCTGGAAAGACTTGAATAAACTGATACAAAGCAAAATTAGCAGAACCAAGAAAAATACTGTGCAAAGTATCAGCAACATCTTGTGATGATCAACTATGAATGACTCAGCTCTTCTCAGCGACCCATTGATCCAAGATGAGTATAAAGAATTCACGAAGGACAATACTGTACATATAGAGAGAAAGAACTGATGCACTCAGAATGCAGATCAAGTAATGTTTTTTCAATTTATTCTTTCTCATGGTTTTATTTCCATTTGATTGATTTCTTTTTCCAAAATTGTGGCAAATCTGGAAATATGTTTTGCATGATAGCACATACATAAATAATATCAAATTCTCTTCAGAAGCGGGGAGGGGAGGGAAAAAGATTTGGAACTCAAAATATTGTAAAAATTAAAGCTAAACTTTTTTCTTAATATGTAATTGGGGAAAATAAAATATTTAGAAGAAAAAAGAAAAAGAATAGATATACACATTAAAATAATCTAAGAATACTTATCATACCAATAAATGAATTTTAATATCATTTTTTCCTCTAACCAATCAAGTATATATAAGTTTAGGGTGATACAGATAAAGTAATTTGTGTCTAAAGTTGTATTAATTCATTCATGATGTTCACAAGTTCACGTTAATTGGAACATAGCTGTAATCATTATATACTCTGCTTCCTGGGTTGTATCATGTCTGACTGAAAAGGTTGATTGAAAAACCAATGACTGTAAATCATTTATGCTAGATATATAAACAGAATGTCAAGAAATCTAGGCAAAAGCCCATAGGAAGTTAAGTGGACCATCTTAGAGGAACCATGGAAGAACATGGACAACAGTAGTATAAAAAGAGATGTAGCTAGGTTGCATTTTATATCTTTTTCAAGTGCATGCACAATGAGATGACAGATCTAATGATGTTTTGATGAGATCAAAGAAAGAGAAAAGATGATCCTATTTTCTTGGTTGTGGGGATACTCCTCAATTCCTGTCATCATATAACAGTATCACCAGGTTCATGGCTTCATTTCATTAACTGTCTACACTGTTACTTTCAAATGAAAATGCTGATGGGGGGAAATATCTGAGAGGTAAGGAGAAACAGCTGCCTTTGGGAACACCATCACAGTTAGTGAAAAAATATTTCACATTCTTGGGAAGGGAGGTTTTCATCATCAGCTGTATTCTGTGCCTTTGTAACTCCAGGATTTGAATAAAGATCAGAAATGATGATGTCATGTTTTTTAAAGTTTCATTAAAGTATTTCATATAGTAAGCACATGACATCTATAAATGCATAGATGTGATGATTATCAGTTCCTTTATCAGATACAGTATTTGAAAAAGGAAAACTTCCATGGGTTAATATAATAACATAGGTCAGAGTCCTTCATATAATGAACCAAAATCCAAATTTCTAGTAAATGATTATATAGACTGAGAGTCAGCATAGTATAATGAATAAATAGATACCCTTGGAGTCAAGAAGACTGGGTTTTATACTGACTATGTGATCCTGGACAGATGACTTAACGTCTCAGTGTCCCAGGCAACTTTCTAAGACTTTAAGAGAAGATTGCAGAGCAGGTGCCAATAAGCATTGAGAGAGGGAGTTTTCACACTGGAAGTTCCTCAAACCAACGAAATCATAGACCTAGTCCAAAAACAAATGAACAAAAAAGATACAGACTTTTAGAGGTCCAAGGAGGTATTAGATAATAATCACTGAATGCCGGGCAATTTTCTAATCTAGTATTTTAGCACTGTTCAAAACTAAATTTCATTACTGTAGTAAATAAGAAATAGCTAGTGGTAAAATGCAGTTTTTTTAAATAATCATTAACCCCAAATTATTTAGTCTTCTTTTAAAATATCGAATCGACAAAAGTATTCACCATATAGAATATATTTTTATTGTTGAGTTTCACCTGTGTCCAATTCTCCATGACCCCATTTAGGGTTTTCTTGGCAGAGATACTGGAGTGATTTGCCATTTCCTTCTCCAGCTCATTTTACAGATGAGGCAAATGGGCTTAAATGACTTGTCCACACCTCATACACACAGCTAGCAAGTGTTTGAGGTTGGATCTGAACTCATAAGAATGAAGCTTCCTGATTCCAAGTCCAGTGCTCTGTCCACTGTGCCACTGAGCTGCCCATACAGCGTATATTGAGGCTAAACTGTTTTTTCCTTTCCAATAATCGATGTTCCACCATAGTTTTCAATATCATCCTGAGAATGACTCAGAAAAATGTCCAAACAAGCATATAGGAGTTACCATTGCTTTCTTAGGAGGTTTTCCAGGAGGAAGCATTGTTCCCCATATGGAACCATGAACTATAGGAGTTGAGTAGCTAACTGAAGTACTTCTATACTATTCCACAATGGGAACTCAGAAAACACACACACACACACATACACACACACACACACACACACACACACACACACACACACACACCTATTTAGATATTTTAGAGCAAATGAGATATTTGGTCCTTTAGGATCAAATGATATAATTTTGTAAAGTGTTTAACACAGGGCCTGACATATAGTAAATGCTTAATAAATGCTTGTTCCCTTCCCTTTTCTCCCTGCCCCACCTCCATTCCCACCATCTTTTTCCTTCTTAGAGAGCTAGTGTGAAAGGAATAACAAAGGTCTAGTTGGTTGGCAGAGGCTTCATCATTAGTTAGCCAAATGACTTACATCAATGGCTTGGATAAAAACATACATGTCCTGGGGTGAAGCCAAGAGGGATAACATATTGGCTGACAGAATCAGGTTCCAAAAAAAGTCCCAAATGGCTAGAATAATGAACAGATTCTAAGAAGATGAAATCTAATCAACATAAATGTAAACTCCTACACTTGGGTTCAAGAAATTATCACAAGTATAAGATAGGGAGCTGTAGCTATACAACAGTTGGTCTAAAAGGATCTTGGGGCAGCTGGGTGGTAGAACACTGGGCCTGGAGTCAGGAAGATCTGAGTTCAAATCCAGCCTTAGACACCTAATAGCTGTGTAACTTTGAGCAAGTCATTTAATTATTGCTTGCCTCCATTTCCTTTTCTGTAAAGTGGGGATAATAATAGGGTAGTTGTGAATACAGTTGGTGAAGCTGAAGACCAACTGTGGAAATGAGTTACCACTGAGATAGACTGCTGAA
>CM053627.1:127563490-127611217 GCA_028646595.1 Phalanger gymnotis
GATACCCATCAATTGGGGAATGGCTAAACAAATCGTAGTATAGGAATGTAATGGAATATTATTGTGCTATAAGAAATGAGCAGATGGACTTCATTATAACCTGGAATGATATATATGAACTGATGCTGAGTGAGGGGAGCAGAACCCTGAGACCATTACACACAATTACAGACACGGCATATGTAAGGACTAACTTTGATAGACTTGACTCCTCACTTCAACGCAAGGTTCAAAGACAGCTCCAAAGACTCATGATGGAAAAAGCTATGCACATCCAGAGAAGGAATTATGGAGTCTGAATACAGATTAAAGCAAACATTTTGCTCTCTTTTTTCCCCCTTCTTTTTGGTTTTGTTTCTCCTTTCTCATGATTCATTCCATTGGTTATAATTCTTCTTTATAACTGAACTACTGTGTAAATAAGTTCAATGTGAAGGTATATGTAGAACCTACATTGGATTACATGCTGTCTTAGGGGGAGGAGAGAGAGGGAGAGAAAATTTGGAACCCCAAAACTTGTGGAATTGAGTGTTGTAAACTAAAAGTAAAAAAAAAAATTACAAGAGAAAAAAGAAATGAAAGGGGAGGTGGTTTCAGAAAAGATGTGACAAGACCTCTACGAACTGATGCAAAGTGAAGTGAAAAGACCAGGAGATCACTGTGCACAGTTAACAAACAAGGTTGTAATGATGGTCTACTTGAAAGATTTGCCTACTTTGATCAATACAATGTACTGAGACAATTTCAAATGGAATAGGGAAGTCTGAAAAAATGCTATCCACCGCCAGAGAGAGAGCTGATGAACTCTGAGTACAAACTGAAGTAAAATTTTCTCACTCTATTTTTTCCCTTTTTTGTTTTTTCAATATGGCTAATATGGAAATATGTTTCACATTATTTCACATGTATAATTAATTAATTGATATATTTTATTTGTCTTCTCAGTAAGTGAGGAAGGATGAGAAGGAAGGGTGATTTGGGAACTCAAAATGCAAAAAAAAAAGTTTAACAAAATAAATAAATAATAAATGTTTGAAATAAAAAGATAAATTACATGAGTAGCTGATCTACAATAGGAAAGACTTTCCACACTGGGAATACCCTACAGTGATTAAATCACAACTGTAGAGCCAACACAAAAATTTGTGTGTAGTTCTACACTAAAAATCATATGATTGTGCTACTTAGAAGAAAACATGGTCTTACTTTTAAATAAATAGCTCTCTTACTAAATCCAACCTGTTTCTTGTCTGATGAGAATTGCATTAAAATGGGAAAGGTTATAGTTTGAATATCTAGATGTATAAGGCATGCTGTAGAATACAAAGAGATATGTCCAAAAAAAAACCCTTCAGCCTTTTGTCAGCCTTGGTAATTGGCTAAGCCAAGAATTACTGATTTTCCTTCATTGCTCTTTCTCATTTAAAATATTTAGGTAGTGGCTGTATTGTCAACAGCATTGTTATGGGTTACTGTTGGGGTTGTGTGTTGGAATATAAAACAATTGTAATTAAGATTTTTGGTGGCCTTGACTGTGATGCACATTGCCTCTGGTTTGCATAATCCAGATCTATTCAGTTCTCTGACATATTTTGCATCAATCTGATTAACATCATTTTCATCTCATTGTTTCCCAGAGACTTCTTTCTGTCTTGAATTGAATCAAGTTAATTCTCTGAAGGTGGCAAAGTCAAGACTCAGCCAGCAGTGCAAATCTGCATAATTCTGTCCATTTTTTCCCAATAAAATCTATACAGTAGAAGGTTACTTGACTCATTAGGAGATTTTACGAGAAAACAAGAACAAAAATTTGCATCCTTAATGTGCTGCATCTATAGAGGTAAAAGCAAAAGGGAAAGAAGTGGATGGGGCATCTAAGTCATGGCAAGCCCAGTAATGGGGTCCCAAGAGCTCTATTCAGCAAAGCCTGTGCATTCCCCTAACTTTGGAGAACTGGAAAGCAGCAGGGACTAAAGATGCTGTCCTCATTGAAACAATCCTTTTTCTTACACACTTTTCTCAGTGATCTCAAAGGTGAAGTGTAACTTCATTTCAAGGGTGACAGGACTTTTGTGGTAATTTTTGGAAAGTCCTTACAAATCTGTGATGGTTAACAACTTAAGGCCTAGGTTGCACAGTGACGATGCTATATCCAAATCTGAGCTGTTCTGTTGCTTGGATCCAGATGGAACACTACATGCTAGCAGCTGAAATTTCCACCTAATGCATTATAAAAAATGTTTGGAAGGAAAGTGGTTGCAATCTTCAATATGGCCTCCTGGAAAGCTGCTAATGTCGGCCACAATCAAACAAAATTTGAGGCTCCTGACAGGGCGATTTTTCTTACTCAGCATAGAAAGATGCTCATGTGCCTTCTGACCCAGCAGCCATGCAAGGTTTTTTCTAGCCAAGTCCAATAACTTTGCCAATTTTCTGTCTTCCCAGAAAATAATCTGCATTGCTTCAATGCCCTTCCTTGGCTCTTCTCCATGGAGTCTACCAATAAAAACAGTTTTGAAAACTAACTTTTCTTTCTCTTTGAATGAGGGCCAAAACAATGCAGCACTTGCTTGGCTTACTCAAGTTAACACTTAGCTTTCCCTCTCCTGACTTCACCATTCCCAGTGAGCTCCAGAAGACATTCCAGATAGAGAAATCTCTCTCTCTCTCTCACACACACACACACACACACACACACACACACACACACACACACACACATACACAGAGGCTACCTTTAAATTATAAAAATTATTAGTTGCAAAGTGAAAAACTATAAGTCACTCAGATCCTGAGCCTAAGAGCATAGAGGGTAGAGGGCGAGGCAGAGAAGAAGGCCTTGACTATGGATGGATCCATAAGTAGAATAAGGTGAGAGGGACTTTGCCCCAGGTTATGAATCAACATATTGTTCCCCCCTCCCCCAACTTGCATGAGGGTCTATAGGAACCACCTTATGGGATCTGTCACCATGGTTCTTTTCTTTTAGGATTCTCCTTCCCCTATTGCAATGTCACCAACCTGCTATTTCCTTTCAGTGTTTCTCTTAATGTCTTGTGCCTCATAAAACTGCTCCTTACCATTGCCAGTAGTCCCCAAGGCAGCAAGGTGATGCAGTGGATATAACATTGTACCTGAAACAGGGAAGTCTAAGTTCATATCTGGCCTTAGACACTTAACTAACTTTGTGACCTTGGGCAAGTCACTTAAGAGCTGTTGTCTGTGAAGATCAAAGGAGATAAAATTTGAAAAGCACATAGCCCAGTGCCTGGCATTTATCAGATGCTAAAAGAATCCTTATTTCCTTCCCTTTCCCCTCTTCTATTCTTGGAACAGCTGAGGTGTGCAGTGGATGGAATGTCAAGCCTGGAGTCAAGAAGACTCATATTCCTGAGTTCAAATCTGGCCCCAGACACTTACTAGCTGTGTGACCCTGGCCAAGTCACTTAACCCTGTTTGCCTCAGTTCTGCAAAATGAGTTAGAGAAGGAATGGCAAGTCACTCCAGTATCTTTGCCAAGAAAACCCCAAATGGGATCACAAAGGCAAGACTGAAACAATTCAACAAATCCCCCCTCCATCCACACTTCCCTGCTCCATCATCTGTCTCTCCTTTGACTTCTCCTTCACAGTCTTGATTTAATTGATTAGTTCTTGTCCTTGATATGTCTTATCACCAGCCATATCTTGCTAAACCCCAACCCTTTGTCACCCCCATTATCTACTTTATTCCCATTCACATGCTGAAGAAACTTATGCAGTAGTGATAACTGGTTTTGTTACAAATTTGACATCTAATCTCAACTTGGCCTTCACTGCCACACTGCCACACACTGCCACTGCCACAAGCAACGCTTTTATTCTGCCCTGATTTTCTCTCTGTCGCATGCTCCCCAGCAATCATTTCCAATCTCCTCTCTCCTTGTACCTCCTATATCACCCACCCCTTCAGAGCACCTCACCTGCCTTATTGAGAAAATAGAGGCTATTTGTTATGAGCTCTCTCTTCTTTCTCTTATTCATGAAAACCCCACTTAATCATCCCCTTTCCTCTCCTCCTTTGTTCTAGTTTCTGATGAAGAAGTGAGCATCTTCCTTACCAAAGCTAAAACCTCCTTCTACTTGTCTTCCTCTGGTATGATAACATCCCTTCCTACTTCACTTAAAAGCTTGCCTCCTTGATTGTTCTCTCCCTTTCTCTGATCATCAATTTCTCATTATTCACCAATTCTTTCATCGCCATCTACACACATGCTCAAGTCTCCCCATTCCTTTAAAAAAAATCTTTACTTGACCTTGATATTTAATTAAATCTCTTCTGAAGCAATGAGGTGCTAAAGTGGATAGAGCACTGGCCTTGGAATCAAGAAGAGACTCATCATGAGTTCAGATCCAGCCTCAGACCCTTACTAGCTATGTGACTCTGGGCAGGTCACTTAACCCTATTTGCCTCAGTTTCCTCATCTGTAAAATTAGCTGGAGAGGAAATGGAAACCACTCCAGTATCTTTGCCAAGAAAACCCCAAAGGAGGTGACAAAGTCAGACACGAATGAAATAAATGAGCAACAACAAAGTCTTCTCCTTTTTACACCCAAATTCATAAGAAGGACTACCTATATACTCATTGTGTCCATTTTCTTTACCTCTTATTCACTTCTTTGTATGACACTGACCCTACTTTGGTGAAACTGCTCTATCTAAGGTTACCAAAGATTTTTTTATATCTATAATACAATGATCTTTCTCACTACTCATCCTTCTTAGCCTCTCTGCAGCTTTTGTTACTATTGACCACTTTTTCTTCCTAGATACTCTCTCTTCTTTTAGCATCCATGACGCTGCTCTCTCTTGCTTCTTTTTCTACCTATCTGACTACTACTTCTCAGGCTTTTTCACCAAATCACCATTTTCCTCCTACCTGATAAATGTGAGTTTCCTCCAAGGCTCTAACTTGGGCCCTGTTCACTTCTCTCTATATTTTCTCCCTTGTGCTGTACTCAGATCTCATGGGTTCAATTACCATTTTTATGTTAAAAATACTCAAATCTATACATCCAGCTCTAACCTTTATCTTAAATTCAGTCCCATATGATGAATTATTTTCTGGGTATCTTCTACTTGGATTCCCAATGGGATTTCAAAATCAACATTTAAGGTAGTTAGGTAGTGAAATGGAGAAAGCTTTGGACTTGTCAGAAAGGCAAGAATTCTGTCTCAGACATTGTCGAGTCATGTAACACTGATGGGATAACTTAATCTGTGTGAGCCTTAGTTTCCTTATCTGTCAAAGTGAGAGAGTTAGTCTTGATGACTTCTACGGTCCCTTCCTGAAAGCTATCTTTACTACCATGCTTAAGTAGCCTTTACTTCCTTGAAGATGCCTCCAGCCTCTAGCCTTTTCCCCTTTGGTTGTAAGGAAGGGTCCCCAGGCCAGAAATGTTATCTCCTTCATCCCTCTCTGGGCTGAGCTTCATGACTCTCTAGACTTCTTTCTCTACCATGCCTCCTTAGGAGTACCTCCCCTCACATACATCTTTCAGTTTCCTTTCATCTGGTATCTTCCCTATTAGAATATAAGCTCCTTGAGGACAAGGACTATCTTTTTGCTTGTATTTATGTCCCCTGTGCTTAACACAATTCTGGCAAGTAGTCAGTGCTGTAACAAATGCTTGTTGACCTGACTTGACTTCCAGCTCTAAATCTGTCATACTGTGCTTATCATGCATTATCTTTTCTCTCAAGAGCAATCTTCTTCCAAGGTTTCCCATTTCTATTGATGGCAACACCATCCTTATAGTCACCAAGATATGTAACCTTAGAATCATCATTGACTCTTTCTTTTCACCCCTATCTCATATATCCAATTCATTGTTAAGAGGGAGAAGGAAAGGGAATGAGACATTTATATATGTGCTAAATAAATAAATGAATACACACACATACACTATATATATATGTATACACATACACACATATATAACATATACACACATACATATATGTATGTAGGTATGCATATATTTCTATGTAGGTATACAGACATACATAAAAATGTATATATGTATATGGGTATATATACATACACATACACACACAAACACCTTTGTGTATATGTGCATATATACAGGCACCATGCTAAGCAATTTTTATTATTATCTAATTGTTATCTCATTTGACCCTCACAACAACCATGCAAAATAGGTGCTATTATTATCCTCATTTTACAGTTGAGGAAACAGGCAGACAGATGTTAAGCGATTTGTCCAGGGTCACAAAGCTAGTGTCTGAGGCTAGATTTGAACTCAAGACTTCCTGACTCCAGGTCAAGCACTCTATCCACTGTACCACCAGCTGCTGCTACAATGTCAAGCCTAGTCAATTCTACATTTACAATATCTCTCACATCCATCTCTTTCTCACCACTCCCGCAGCTTCTACCCTACTTGAGATCCTCATTATCTTCTCCATACCTTCCTCCTTGGACCCTCTATCCGTAGTCTCCTCTCTCTCCAATCCGTTCTCCTGTAAAACATGGATCTGACCATCATACATCCTCCTACTCCAAAACCTTCAATGGTTCTGTCTTGCCTCTATGATAAAATTCAGAACCCTCACACTGCCATTTAAGAGCTTCCAAATCTGGCTCCCACCCACCTCTCTGGACTTATTTCCCCTTACTCCCTTTCCTGCACTCTAATGCAGTCAAACTAGCTGCTAGCTGTTCCTAATAATGCCATTCCATCCCCTTCCTTTGTGCTTTTTGTATAAGAGATTCTAGGTTCCTTAAAGACACAACTCACATACTAGTTCCTACATGCCACCTTTCCTGATCCGTACCGCCCCCCCAGTTATTAATACTCTCTTCCTCTGGAAATGATCTTTAATTATTTTAATATGTATCTGGAGTCAAATATCTATGTTTATCTGATGACCACTACTCTGTATTTCAGATCAGCTCCACTCATTGAGCCCCCAAAACTAAAAAGAGCCATAGAGATGAAGAGAATGTACCACGCCTCTCAGCCACTAGAAACAGGAATTGAAGACTTAAGGTAAGGGACATCAAGCTGGAATGGCAGCCAGATCTGTTTGACAGGGCCTGCCTTTAATTCCACCAACCACCTACCCTACAACGACAATAATAACATCAACAATAAAACAATAAAATTAATATCACAACAAGTAACGGTGGTTTTTTAAAGAAATTGACTAGATTTGGTTTTAGCTTTTTTCTGAAATGATTCATCTCTTTGACTGAATGTCTTAATGGTTAGGTTCTGTATAGACAAGCCAAAGAATTAATGTTTTAGAGACTACAATCACATACCAATGCAAAATTATTTTCAAACCACCGAATATTTATGGCTTTGTGCCCTGCATTCCTAACAGAAGCATATGAGTTAACAAACAGAAGGTCCCTCTGAAAACAAATACTATATTTTAGAAGAAGCACTGGAGGCTATTTTCTGGGCTACTTTGTATAAGGTTATTTCCTCCCCCTCCCAGTTTATGCATCATTCCCAAAACAACCTGTACAGAATTAGAATTGGTCACCAAAGACAATAACTCAATAACTGTTTTGCTTAAGGTTGTAGAAGGTAATATCAGAGAATATTATATTATGCACCAGCTATTTGTTCCATCTTTGGTTAAGAGGAAGGAAGGCACAAAGCTCTTTAAAACGTTGAGCATGAATATATTAAAAAATTTTCATTTAACCTAAGCTCAAAAGGAAATAAAAATATTGCTTTATCTATTTTCTCCCTAAGATATTTGTCCTCCCACTGGGAATAAAAAGTGGAAATGATAAAAACTGTCAGCTTTTGACACTCCACCCCCTGACCTCCCTCTTCTGGATTGTGTCACAAAATTCACAGCTAAGACATGCTATTCTTTCATAGTTAGAGCTGTAAAGGATAAAGGATTTATTTCACTGACTACTCAAGGCTATTATATTATATATTATGGAATAGTAATATTTGAATAAACACAGAGACACATCCATACACTTTAGTACTTCTCAAGACCCACTTGGCAATGATAGACTGTTGAGTGGAAGGGGTATTTTTAAGATCATTCGTTGGAACATTTTCTTTTCTTTCAGAAAACATTCTATCTTTCCCCAATACTAATTAGATTACTATTACCATATTACCTTTTCTTCCAATATGATTTCTTTCTTAAATTTTAAAAATGTTCATTTATCCCAAGATCCATTGGTACTCCTTATAGGCAGGTTACATCCCTAGAATCAATGTAGGATCCTGTTATAATCAGCATCTTAAAGACTTGAGAGAATGAAGATAACTATGTTTAGAGGCTAGAAATTTTATTTTATGAGTTCTTAATCTGGGGCCTAACCTTTTTTAAGAAGTGTTTTGATAAATGTATATAATTGGTTGCCTTTGTAATCCTGTGTATTTAATTTTATGAACTTAAAAACATTATTTGGAGGAGCCCATGGGCTTCAACATACTGCCAAAAGGGTGTATGAAATAAAACGTTTAAGGATTCCTGTTACATCATAAAGATTGGGACATTTATATAACAACAACAACAAGGATGATGACCGTAATAAAAGTTAGCATTTATATAGAGGTTTAAGGTTTGCAAAACACTTTACAAATATTATCTTATTTTATCTTCACAACAACCCTGGGAAGTAGGTGCTATTATAACCTTTTTACACATGAGCGAACTGGACCAAAGAGAGGTCCAATTACTTTCTCAGAATCACACAAGTAGAATGTATCTGAGGTCAGACTTAAATTTTAGAGTTCCTGACTCCAGGTCCAGCACTCTGTTGATTGTACCGCCTATACCTATATGAGAACGGACTCAGTAATATATTGTACCTGAGGAATCACATAAAATGAATTTAAGTACTTCAATGGATTTGTACTTTTACTAATACTGGTACTCCTTCCAACAGCCCAGATCACAACCCTTTCACACCTTAACCTGTATGAAGCTTGTCCATGTCTTCCCATCAGTCCTTAGCAGGGCAGCCAACACTTGTGCCAAAGATCTTTCCCCAGATTTATTTTATATCTATGGGTGCCAATGCAGGATTCAGGTTATCTATCTATGATCTCTTACTCTTGATACATAATCAAGCCATCTCTTCCCCCCCCCCCAAACTTCCCAATCAAATATAAGCTTCTCAAGGCAACGGTTGTTTTGGGTCTTTATATCCCCCCCCCTTAAAGTACAGTGGTTTTTGCTCAGAGTAGGTGTTTAACAAATGCTTGTCAAACTCAACTTAATATGAATACCACTTCTTATGTGCAGGTCATCATTGGTGATATAAACAGTGCAAAAATCATATTGATCACAAGGAATTTTTAAAGAATTTCTGTCCAGGGAAATTTCAAATAAATAATGCAAATGTAATATTAGATCAGTGCCACCTGTCCAGGATAATGAAGCCCATGTGGAAGAGTTAAATGAAATGGAAGAGGCTACAGTATTAGATTAGGTAGCAACAATGGAGACTTTCATTACTGACACATAATTAGTTGCTTCATAGCATGTGAAATGGTATGGTTGAGAATTATGACCAATAACTGCTTCTTAGAACTGGTAGTTTTTAGAATCCACAAGGAAAAAGAAATCAACATGGCTTATTCTGAGAAAGTCAGAAACTGAAGCAGGAAGCAAGGGAATATGGGGGAACCACTAGGCAGAAATGATAACAACACAATTTAGTTCAACATTTTCACAAGAAAGTTAAAGGGATTTATCA
The DNA here is from genome assembly GCA_028646595.1 of Phalanger gymnotis. Taxonomy (NCBI): domain Eukaryota; kingdom Metazoa; phylum Chordata; class Mammalia; order Diprotodontia; family Phalangeridae; genus Phalanger; species Phalanger gymnotis. Next base: position 127,573,236 of record CM053627.1, read on the forward strand.
CACAGTTATTCAATTTTAGAAAGGAAAACCATGAAAAACTGCAGGCATTAAAAGGGGAAATGGAAGAAATAGTTTAATGAATAAACCACTTGAAAAAAGCCTGAAGACTATTTTAAAATAACCTTACTAGGAGCCCAGAATTAATATGTGCCAAAGAAAAAGCCAGGCTTTAGGGGAAGGCAAAGAAGGGGGATGGTAGGGAAGGAATAACTTTGCATACCTAACTGACAAAGGAAAACAAAACAATAAATTTAAAAAAAAACTATTGTTAGAGAGGGCATGCCCCCCCTCCCCCCAAGGAAGAATAGTCCGGGGAAGGAGAGCTGAGCCCAACCAAGGGTGAGGTGAGTCAAGTGCAAGGCAGAAATCAAGAAAAACAAAATCAACACATACCTTGCGAGGGACTTAGGAACATTCTTTTACATACAAAAAAAAAAGGAAACCAGGTAGAAAATTGTCAAGACAATTTGGAGACTGTGAAGCAAAACATACATTTGCCAGGCAAAGGGGAGAGAGGGAGGGAGGGAGGGAGAGGGAGAGGGAGAGAGGGGGGGGGGGAGAGATCAAATTAATCCCTTGCATTCTTCACACTGCAAATAATAGACACTCATGAAATACGTGTTGATTTGGTTTTCACTCCTGTCTTTATTAAAGAAATAAGGATTAGAATAATTAACTGAAGAAAAGTCTTTAAAGCCTATTTAACTGATAAAGGTCTAATATCCAAGATATAGAACAGGAACCATTCCTCATTAGATAAATGGTTAAAGAATAGGCTCCAATTAATAAAAGAGGTAAAAATTAAAATAACCTCTTGGGGTTCCCTTTATTATAACAACACACTGGAAATAAAATAGTTTCCCATTATTTGGAGACGGGCTGGATAAAATGTGGTATGTGAATGTAATATAATATTATTGTACCCTAAGAAGAAACAGGAAGAGACTTATATGAACCAATGCAGAGTGAAATGAGAAAAACTGGGAGTACAATTTACTTGATGGTAGCAATAATCAAGTGAAAGAAAATACCTTTGAAAGATCTCAGAACTCAGACCAAAGCAACAAATAACTGAGACTTCGAAAGACTGATTATGAAACAGATCTTCCAGCTCTTGACAAGAAGTGCTCAACTAGAGATGCAAAATGAGATATACATTCTTAGATGGAGCCAATGTGTTGATTCATTTTGTTTAACTACTTAGTTGATACAAGCAAGGTCTGGGGGGGGGAAGGGGGCGGGGATCAGTGGGTAATGATAGATACACACAAAAGTTTTTTAAGTAACTTTTTTAAAAAAATACTGAAAGTATAGGAGACAAATAGAGCAATTTTGTTACTACTTTGTTTATTTTGTTAAATTTTAATATAAAAAAATTTTAAAACAAGCTGTACATAACAAAAGTTCAGTTTCGTATACATTCCTTTTTCTTCTTTGCACATTTAATATTTGCATGTTGATGATTGCTAAAAATAAAAAAGATATATATGTGTGTGTGTGTGTGTGTGTGTACACACATACACATATATATGTATATGTATATTCAGATTTCCAAATTATCTTTTGAAGAAGACAGAGCCTAAGGACTAGATCAAAAAATGATAAATGTGCCTGATGTCACAGCCCTAATCAGCAAATGAGAGGCTGACAAATCTGTCCCCAAAGGTTTAAAGGAACTGGAGGGTGAAAGTCTGGAATTCTTAGTCAAAATATATAACCTGTCATTGCAAACAGCCACCAAGCGAGGACCAGTGGATTGCCTGCGTGACTTTCATTTATAAGAAAGTTCCCAGAGGCAACCTTGGAAATTACAGATCACTGAGTCATATTTCCACATCGGGCAAGCTGGCATGATCCAAAAGTAAGTGTGGGATTATGAAGAACAAGCAAATAATTGATTTGGGGAAAGGTCATGTGATTTCTAGGAAGCAAATCAATTTGGGTCAATCCACAGCTGCAGAACACTTCAAGTCATTCTTTCAAAACATCAAGAACAAAAAAAAATATACTAATTGCATAGTGAAAACAACCTAAAGTGGTACAAAGTGTATTGTATTTGGAGTCAAAGGACCTAGTTTTGAATCTTTGTTCTGTGAAGTATGAATGAATTTAGGTAAGTCACTTTTCCCTCTTAAGGCCACAGTTTCCTCATCTGTAAAATGAAGAAGTTGGGCTGGATGGTTTCTTAAGTCTTTTCTAATTTTCAATCTAAACCAATATGTTAGAACTCAACCTATATTAGTTCCTCTTCAGAATCTTTGAGATCTCCTTCCAAGCTCCATATTCCAAGAAGATGATGAAAAATTCTCTTCACATTTTAGTGCTAGAAACACACAGTCAAGCCAACTGAGCAATGTTCTTCCAAATATTTTCTCAAAATTACTGAGCCCTGGCCATCTGAAGGAGAAGAGAGCCCTGACTAGTTACTCAACTAGCCAACTAATGCAATAAAGCCATCACTAGGAGACTGGTCAACTACAAAGACAACAAAGAAGTCACCAAGAACTAATCTAGTCAAGCGTGTCGCCGCTAGAAAGAGATACAGAAGAATAACTTTTCAATTCAATTCAAATTAAATCAAATCAACTAAATTTGATAAACATTTGTTAAGCATCTGCTATATACCAGACATTTGTCTAGGCATTGTGTAAATATAGAAGTTTTAAAAAAGTAATTATTCCTATCCCAAAGGAACCAGTATAAATATCTACCCTCTCCCCGCAAAAAGTGAGTATAAAGCAGTGGCTGGAGTGGCGGTGAGGGGAATCAGATAGTGGAAGTTTTTTGTTTGAATTATGGAAACAAATGTTTCAGTTCTTCATTTCACTTAGTTACCCGGCCAGAATTTGCTGTAGAAGATAGTTTTTTTGGGGTGTCTATGTGTGTGTGTTTCTATCATCAGCTGTAACAGTATCTTTGTTTTCCCTCTGAAACAAGTCTTCTCTCTTCTGAGAAACAGAGAAAGCACTCCTTCAGTCAGGTATAGCAGAAAGCTATTTTCAGCTAGTTCCCAAACTATCCATCACTATATACTCAAACTATCTTAAGGCCTAACGCCCCCATTTTATTTCTCTGGTTAGGGTGAAGTGAGGACCTAAGCAGCAATCATAGTAAGTGATTAATATACTTGCTTTGTCCCTTTTCATTACTGAAATGACAGCTTCTTGAGGACAGGAACTATCTGGTAAGTTTCTTGTGAGTAGATTTCATTTCCTTTATCATTTTTTGCATCCCTTGTGCCTTACCTGGTGCAGTAGTGCCTGGCATCTGTCTAGGCACATAGTAGATACTAATGGATTCATTTGTATTCCTAAAACAACACCTTTCACAGAGCAACATTTAAAAATTGTTGACTCCAAGCAGAGAGATAGTCTAGTGACTTGTCCAAGGTGTAAATGGCAGAACTTGGATTTGAACCCAGCTCCTTTGACTCCAAGTGCATTATTTCAGTTACAATCTTACATCATTGTAATAAGAACAGAGACAGCAAGACTGAGAATAAGAGCCAGCCAGCAAGTAAGAGAATGAGAGACAGAGGTGAAGAAAGACAGAGACAGAAACTTACAATTCAGACTATTACTACTTCAGTTTTGTAAAAAGAAGGCATACATTACTCCTATTCCATCTAATGCACAGTTACATCAAAAGATAGTGTTGCTAGTCCTTTGTGTTTGCATTGCTGTTGGAGATTTGTCATCAAATATTCTGGACCTTTCATTCCTCCACATGGAGCAGTCCTATCTACTATTCAATCTCTCATTGGGACAGTGATAAGTCTTGCTCTCATGTGTGACCAATAAAGGACCATGCTCTGTGTCTATAACACACATAGGTTGATATTTTGAAGCTAGATAGAAGTGAATTTCATGAGTCAATTAATTTGTGGTATGTAGTTGGGAAATACATTCAAAATGGTTTATTTTTAAGAATCCATCAAAATTTGGCAGCTTTTGTTCATAATCAAGACCAACTAAATATATCTTTAGCTCTTGGAGGTATACCATACCCCAGCATACTGGTTTCAGTCTAATTATATCTGCTTCTTCAGGCTGTCTTTGGAGTTAACTGTCCACTTGAGTTACAAATGCAAAAGATCTTTTTATAATCTATTTAACGAATAGTATATTGGATGAGATTGACATATGCTTGCTGAAGTCTCCTACCAATACCAAATATCTTTTTAGTCCCCAAAAGCATTCTTGCCAGATAATTTCAGGATGTGCATTCTTTATACTTTGCACAATCCCAAATGGTGACTTTGTTCTTTCTAACAATCTACTTGTTTTCTCTACTTTGGATACCTGACACTGAGTTTTGGTTTCATTTATATTTATTAACCAAATGTCCCATGTTTCATCTCCATAGCTCCTTCCCTAAGAAAAATCCTAACTCAGGTCTGGGGTTCTACTGATGTGATATTATACTCTGTGGTATGGAGAAGTCTATTAGCATGTGTTGTTCTTTTTTAGTATGCCAAATGGCTTTTTATTCCAAATTATTCTAATAATTTGTCTCCAAATAGTCCTTCCTTAATTAACATCATTTTAACTCTATTGAGGAGTCTCTCATCCTCTGTGAGAAGTTTGGCAATCAGATTTTAATCATTTTCTGAAACCCCTATCCAATACAGAATTTTAGAAGAGTCTAATAACCTTAATTAATTTACAAAAAAGTGGACAAAGTTTTTTTTTCTCCACATATTTCTTAGTTAATACCCACATTTTTTCTACCTGTTCAATAGTATTTTATAAAATGGTCTCAATGTTTATTTCTTAAATAAAGTAGAATTCCCTTAATTAAGAGGAATGCTACACCAATCCTACAAGCATGTTACACCTGGATTATTCATAATAGCTTCTGTATTTAATATAATGGTCCAGTAAAAGCTCTGGTAGCTAGGTAAAATAGTGGATAGAGTGCTGGACCTGGAGTCAGAAAGACTACCTGTCTCAGATACTTACTTGGTATGTGACCCTGAGCCTCAGTTTCCTCATCTGTCAAATGGGGATAATAATAGCACCTACCTCAAAGAGTTATTATGAGGATAAAATAAGGTTATATTTCTAAAGTGCTTTGCAGACTTTAAAACTATTATTATTATAAATGGTAGCTATTATTAAATCCCAGATATCACTATTCAAATATTCATATAACCAAAATTATATCACAGAAAATGGTTGCCTAGCAAAAGCAAAAATACATCAGAAAACTGTTTTTAAAATTTTATGTTTTTTCCTCTAGTGGATCCCTGTGACTTTTGGGTATCCAAGAAATCCCAGATGCAGAATCTCTCCAGTAGATCCCTACCAATGCAAATAGCTACCCTAATAAATCCTGGGGTGAGTCTCCACACTGTGAACCAGGCATGGCACAGCCTCCAGTCTCACTCTTTGATGTAACTTGCTCACTCTCACCTCTCAACCTCTAAAAACAGTCACATGCAAATTATCTTAACGAGACAATACTCTGAAGATACCATCATTTCACTGCCCTCAAATCCTTTCAGTATGTTCTTTTGATAAGCAGTTCTCTACCCAATTATCCTAACAATATATCTCTCTCCTCAAATTTTAATGGAAAAACTTTGTTTCTCAACACATGGATTTATTCATTTTTCTTCATGCCCAAAAGATATTTTTCTGCCCCATTCAACAAGCACATTGTTCACATATAAACACTAATTGCAGGATGATTATCTTGCAGAAGCAGATGACAGCGAAATCTCAAAGTATGAGATCTGACTTGGGACCTCTCCTATTTTCTCTCAATTATATGTTAGCTCTCATAAGTTTAACTCTTAATGCCTATGCGGATGACCCCCAATTCCACATATCTAACATTAATTTTTTTTTCCTGAGCTCTAGTTCCAGAACTAAAACTATCTACAGGATACCTCTGTCTAGATATCTTACAGGCTTCTCAAACTCAGCATTGAACTTATTACCTTTCTTCTTACTCACCCCTCTCCCTAATGTCCCTCTTTCCACTGAGGGTATCACCATTCTTCCAGGAATGAAGCTTCCTGACTTAGAGTCAGCTCTTTGTTCTTACCAAGGTATCCATAGACATTCAGTTGCCTTCTTATCCATTTTGCTTCTGTAGCATCTCTTCCATCTATTTCAGAAACTTGTCATCCTTTGCCTGGATTATTTAATGGCCTCCTAACTTATTTTTCTCTCCCTCCCTCCTCCAATCTATCCTCCACACAGCTGCCAAAATTATACTCCTGTAGTAGGAAGGCTGAATTTATGATCTCAAAGAGAATCATACATATGTCTGAACGGTTCAGAATTGTTGGATATAAGAAATTCTCTAAGTAGAAGGCAGAAGGATTAAAACATTTATTTAGGCTCCACAGTAACAGACCCACGAACCAGCCTTCCCATTTTGACACTTTGATCACAAGCTTCCAGGCCCAATAAGTGTGCCTCACAAGAGTACCCAGGAGGCCACAGAAAAACATAATGGCATTAAACCAAATCATATTTATGCTACCAGTAAGAAGATCACAAACTGCCCTCAAGCCCTTGCTTGGCACTCCTCGGTCCACACACGGGTCAGCTCTGCTTCCGCAGCTCCTGCTTCAGCTTTAGCTGTAGCTGTCTCTGCCACCGTCGCCATCTCTTCCACCACACTCTCCAAGCTGTGTCCCAGCTAGCTGACTGCTTCCTCTCTCCTTCAGCTCTTAACTGCTATCACCAACTGCCTCACCAACTGCCTCTCAACAGCCTCTCCAACTGCCTCTTAGCTCTGCTCCAACTTTCAGCAAGCTCCTCCCACCACAGGCTTCTATTGGCTCCAGTCCTAGCCACTCCCCCCAGGATCCTGGGAGGCTCACATCCACATAGGTTCCACACCCAACAGAGCTCTGGCCCTGGGGCTTAACACGTAGCAAGGCTCAAGGAAATACACTGAATTACTCAAAGAAAACAAAGACCATTTTGCTTGTCAACACAACTCCTAAAGCACAAGCCTAATCATTTCACTCCCCTTCTCAAGAAGCTCCAGTGGTTCCCTGTTGTATTTAGTATAAAATAAAAACCTCTCCTTTTGGTGTTTAAAGATCTTCACAGTCTGGTTCCATCTTACTTTTCCAGTGATTATACATTACACCCTTCATGTACTCTGTAGTCCAAATTGGCTCACACAATGTTACCCATACATGGCACTCCATCTAAGGTCTTTATGCTTTACACAGTCTCTCCAATGTCTGGAATCCTTTCCCTCTTCATCTCCACCTTGAAACCCCAGCTCCCTTCAAGGTCTTTCCTGTTCTCCCTAAAATTACTTTGTATTTTTTATATAACTTGTATTTATTTAGTTGCATACACATTCTATCTTCCCAGTAGAATGAAATTTACTTGAAGGCAGGGATTCTCTCCCCTTGTCTTTATATTCTTCTGTCATTTAAAATTTATTTGAATTCAAATAATGCTAAGCTTTTCCAAATAATAAAATCTCATACCTATTAGAGCTAATTACAGAAAGATCTTAGGTATGAGAACAGATAGAGAGGCGACAGATGGGTTTCAGAATTGAAAAATGTAAGAAAAATAATCCAAATTATACTTTTAAGGAGCTATTAGTTATGATTTATCAAGAATATCTAGAACTATCCCAGATCCAAGATCTTTTTCTTTCCCTGTCAGGCCCCAGGAAGGGAAGGGTTAATAGGGACTCCATCCACTCAGAGCAAGGAAGAATTTAAGTCAGCTGGAGAGGCAAAGCAGAAACCAAGAGAAAGCAAAAGATGCTAGATTCGAGAATGTGGAGCTCATTAGCCTCTAGAAGATATATACTCGAAGAAATAAGTAGGCCCTATGAGCTTTTCCACACATGACACGCAGATCATAGACTAATAGTCAGGACCCTCCCAGCAATGCATAGAGTTCACTAATATTATAACTATCACCTGACTTCAGTACCCTCTAGCCATTTATTAGCTAAGATTCAGGAAAGGCAGTAGCAATTAATCATAATGTAAAAGTTGTGGACAGATTGAGAAGACAGCTTTCTGTTTCAGGGCCTTGGTTCAATTACCATCCACAAACAGGAGCATCTGGAGGACCTCACATCTGTAGGAAATCTCTCTTTAACTTTTGCTCTACTGACTCTCCATGACAGTGGAAAACATCTTTGGTGATCATTTGTCTTCCTGTTCTATGCCTCACTTGACATTAATGACCAGAGGCTTATCAAACAAGGATACCTCTGGTATATCTTTCAGGGAATCCTTGTGTAATTTTCACCTATGTACGGGAGGCATCTTGAATCAGGGGACTTTTTAAGACAGCATTTTGTTCTACTAAATCAATCACTTCTTTATTGTCAACGAACGATAACCACAGTAGGATTCTGTCTTCTTTACATCCTTCAGTTGATTGTGTGATGATAAAGATTGTGGCTTGCTGGGGAATATCACTTGTGAAAGTCTGTCTTTTATTTTCCAATAATTTTTTCAAAGACACCCACTATGGGTGTGTGGATTGTTCTCATAAAATTTTATATAGAAATATTTATACAGGTCAGTAGTTATTGATATTGTCTGTTGCCATTTTGGGGGACAATAAGATTTGAGAGTTTTTCCACAGTTTTTATACTTTCTATCCTTTAGACACTTTTGGCAATTGATATCTCAACATCTTCAAAATTGTGTCAACTCTAGCACTGACTTCCTCTATGCATATTTGATCTAATCTGGTTGCTTTTTCCCATTTTATTTTCTTCAAATCCATTTCTACCTTCTCTATAAGTACACCTAAAATTGTGATGTAAAAGTCCAAGTGTGATGGCTCTACCGTCTTTAATAGCAAAAAAAATTGTTGTAAGAATTTTTTACATCTTTTCCATTTTTAGCCACATTTTCATGTCAAGTCCATCCTTAAATATCCTCAGAAGGATCTTTTGCTTTGTTGGTCTTCCTCTCAGCTTTTCTTTAAGCTCACTTTACACACACACACATACACTTTTTTGCCAATTTATGAGGTCACACTATTGATAATTTTCAATCATCTCTTCTGTAAGATTTTACAAATTAGTTCAGGTTTTCTTTGATGCTAGGCCAGCTCTCTATTCATGATATGTAATGTTGCTTTTACATTAAAAAGATTATTGAGGTCTAGGGAAGAAACAAAAAATATGTTTCTAGTATTGAAAAAGTATGGGATAATGGGGGCAGAGGGGAACCCACTGGATTTTAAATCAAAAGACAATGGTTAGAGTTCCAGTTCTGCCATTTACCAGCCCTGTGAATTTGAACCATTCAAATCTCTCCATTTCCTCATCTGTAAAATGGGCATAATCACATGCACTGGATACCTTGCAGGGCTGTTGTAAAGATCAAATGGGTATATAAGTACTCTGTAAATTTTGAAGCATTATATGTCACCCACTATACAAAACTATAGGTGGTCTGCATCTTAAGTGAGAAATACAAATTGGCCTCCTACCTTAAGATAGAGAAGGCCCAATGGAGGGTGTCTATGATAATCAAAGAGTTGGAGGGGTGACATTATAAGAAAATTGAAAGAAGTATAGCCCTTTAGTATGGGAAGATAAGACTAATTCAATTAAAAAGAAATTTCTTAATCATTAGCATAAGGTAGTGAGTTGCTGGGTCCTAAGAGCACAATGCTATCGGCTAAGAGGAGACAATGGATCAAAATCTATAAAACCCATAATACACAGGAAGAGGATGAATACACATTTTCAGAAGTATGGGATAAATAAAATAAATACTTACCTTGCACAGTAAATAATAAATTTTAGTGTCTGGAATTCTTCTTTGCCCAGAACAATGCTAGGCTCATAAGAGAGACCCAATGTTTTCAGACACAATTGAACTTCTAACCTCAAGAGACTGAATAGACAGAAAACAGAAATAGATTCAAAAAGGGTTTGCATAAATTCATGAGGACAAATCCATAACGTGTTAGTTAAAGGATGTTTTTATTATTGGATAGATTCCTAGCCCTTTTTTGTTATCTAAGAGGACAAATGAGTCCTCTCCCAAGATAGTCAGAGGACTCAATGTATGCACCATCGATCCGATCTACTACGGTAGTTCCTTTGTTCTTAGAAACTGTCCTTTTCACGGAATTCATATGACTGTCATGAAGACTTGTATTGTTTCAGGGGTATCAGAATTTTCTACCAACATTATTAATAAGGCTGTTCCCTTTATTCTCCAACGGAATTAGTCAGGTAAGCCCCTAGATCTTTCAGATGTCAACTACAATTTTTGTCATTTATGCCAAAACCAATAACACATATAGATTGATTCTTGGTTGCAAGGTTCCAAAAACAGAAGATTTAGATGAACATTAATTTCTTCAGAAAAAAATATTAAAACAAAATACAGCAAAATAACTCATTTTATAAGAAGTTTAGCTAATTAAAAAATCTTACTAATCCATTTGTATCAAAAACATGAATATAAAAAGGAGATAAAATTAGATAAAACCTAAGATTTCCCTTCATTCCTTTGGCCTTTGGGGTCAGTATTGGAGGGGCAGTGTAACCAAGCAGATGAGTACTGGTCTTTTAATCAGACCCAGTATCAAATCCCGCATTAAAAACTGACCCTAGACTCTGGACAAGTTGTTTAATGTCTCAGAGACTCAAACTCTTTATCTGTAAAACAGACATAATAATTGCACCTAATCTCAGTATACTTTTGTTAAGAGGATCAAATGAGACAATGTACATAAGGTACTTTTCAAACTTAAAGTACTACATAAGTGTGAGATAGTATTATCCTCATTATTACATTTGTACACCTACCCCCTCAAGGGGCAAGGCTAGTGGAGACAGAAGAAATTCTTCCCCCATCTTATAGAAAAACCATTTCCTTCTATCTGTGATACTACTGAATAAACCTAGACTAAAACCCATTTTTAGAGCAGCTAGGTGTAGTAGTGGATAGAGCACCAGGCCTCGAGTCAGGAAGACCTAAGTTCAAATCCATCCTCACGCACTTACTAGCCGTATGACTCCAGGTAAGCTATTCAACCCTGTTTGCCTCAGTTTCCTCATCTGTAAAATGAGCTGGAGAAGGAAATGGCAAACCACTCCAGTATCTTTGCCAAGAAAACCCCAAATGGGGTCATGAAGACTCAGATATGACTGAAACCACAGAACAACAACCTTTACCCTAGCCATACTTCCTCCACAGGTACTCTACTAATCAGCTGTGATGCAAAAAGTATTAGCTATTTCTCTCCCATTGCAATCAGATAGTCCATATTCAGGCTTCCCAGAGGATAGATACCAACTTCTTTGCCTTTTGAGCCGTTTGAAACTGAATAGAATAAAGAGATAGGGACAGTCACAAACTAGGAAAACTTTAAATTTTGCACCTAATTTACAAGTAGAATGAGTGAGTATATTTTTATCCCTGACTTTTTCCAATGTCTTTAATGGACTGTTAATGAGCTGCCAATTACTTATGCAAAATGAAGAAAACACATTTAGCAGTTGCTATAACTGAAGTTAGAGTAAACTACATTAAAGTGTTATAGAATAAATCTTTCTCACTTTAATAATTGTCTCTATGCACATGCTATCACTCAGCTTGTGTTGTTGTTATATTAGTAATTAAACCAAAATGCTACGGACTAACTTGGAAGGTGCAAAAATAAATCCCTAACACACACCTGGAACTGTATTTACAATTTATCGTTAGATAAAATATGTCCTAAATTTTATTCATCTATCTCAGTTGGCATTTATATGGTACCTATTACCATAAGTATTCACTGCACTGTACATAGTGAAATGAACCATAGTTCGATAAAGAAAGGAACAAGAAAGAGAAATGAGGATACAGTTAAGCTTTTAAATGTCAAGTGATACAAAGGTTCACTAAAGCACCTCATTCTGGTGCCCTATCCTTAGAATCTTTGTGGGGCTACTTAAGGGTTTGCTAGGTGATGACCATTCAAGTCAAGTCAACAACATTAATTAAATGCCTACTGCGGGCAATATGTCCAAGAGGGCAAAAGGACAGAGTTGGAATCAGGATGATCTACCTGGGTTAAAGGCCTGGCTTTGTTACATAATAATTTTATTACCACAGTCAAATAGCTTGACATCTCAATGTGCCAGACAAATCTCGAAAACTAAAAGCTACAGATTAATTGATTTGAATCAGTGAAGCAAATTTCTACACCAATAATTCCCTACACCAATAAAGTTGCATATCTAGACTCTAGATCACCCTACAAAAAATGTGCAAGGCCCTTTACTAGGTGCAGTGTTATCCACACTAGGATAGTGTTATCCACACACTCAAATGCACCTGTAGTTTCACTGATGTGTATGCAGACTGGAAGTCATCTATGCCTGCCCAACTCATATGACTTGTCCATGTCTCCCCATTGATTCAGCACATTGGAGCTACCCAACATACTACAATACTCCTCAGTCTTACCATATAACCAGCCAACCTTTTTCAATTATACATTTCTTTTATGACATCCTTTACTCTGATTCTTCCTAATATCGTAATTATCATAGATTTAGATAATGATATCCTAGATTTAGAGTTACAAAGGACCAAGAGGCCATCTAGTTACAAGGGATCATAGCGGCCCTTTATTTTATATATTAGGAAGCTGAGGCCTCTATTTTTTTTTACTTTGTTGTAGTTTGCTCATATCTGCCATGTGCCTCTCCATCGCTCTCTGAGTCATAAACAATTTTAATTCTTCAGAGACTGTGGTGCTCCATCATTTGTAACCATACAACAACATCAGTTGAATATTGGCGTTAAAAGGATCTGCCTTTATATCAGGGAGAAATTTGGGTTTGTTAGAGAAGGTTTGCAGTTTCACAAAAGCAATCTATCCTGATCTTCTTTGGTTGACTTCTGAGCCCAACTCATCTATTTGCAATATCTATCCAAGATATGTAAATAGATCGAGATAGATAGATATACATATAGATAAATATATATATTACATATATTTTTCTAATGTAGAAACTCAATAGACTGTTTAACTGTATATCATATGCCTTACCTATTTGGTTTTTCTTGTCTGGACCAAACTCTTAATTGGCTATGGATTTTGTCTAAGTCTCTGCAACATTCCAGGAATTAATGCAACCAGGACAATGTGACCTACAAATAGGATCATCTAGAGGTGCTTACCATGCACACGGAATTCTTCTTCAACTTGAACTCTCTACTGGCCCTCCTCCGTGACAGTAGCAGGCATAGGTCTACCTGTGTTATATTTCACCTTCTACTGATGAACAGAGAATCACAGCATAAGATTCTCTCCATTATATAAGTCCGATGTATGAATAGGTGACACTTTGTTAGAGGAAAGCTTTTCAGGTAGTTTTTTTTTTGTTTTTACTGAGTCAAAAACTTTTTAATAGTCAAAAAACCATAAGTACAGTGAGACACAAAAATGAAAAACAGCACAGATCTTGTTCTCAAGGAACTTATAGTCTAAAATGTGCACATATAAGTATGCTACAGAGTAGTGTGAGAGGGCAAAGGAGAAATGAGGAGGAAGAGGGAGAATTGTTTAGAGACTAATATGGGTACACATGGTAATTATCTAGAAACTCAAATTTAGAAGAGATGAAGTTTAAATTTAAAAGATTGAAGTAAAGCAAGGCAAAAGAGAATGAATACAAAACATGGCTTGGTCCTATAAACATAATGTGAAAAGCGACAGAGCCCAGAATGAATTGAGATTGTTGAATAAAGCCAAAAACAACAAAAATGCTATTGTAAACTATCATGAGGAAAAGAAAGGGGAAAGAGAGGATCGCTGCTTAGGATGGATGGACAATGATAGCTGATTACAGCAAAAAAAAAAAAAAAAGGATGCTTGCTTCTTATTTTGCTTCTATTTTCTCTGCCAAAAAAAGAATAAGCTCTGAATTAGAAAGGAGAGCGAGGAGGGGAATAAGCATTCATATAGCTCCTACAGCGTGCTACCTTTACTGATATTATTTCATTTGAATCCTCACAATAGCCCTGCTCTTATTGTCCCTATTTTACAGATAAGGAAACCAAGGTAAACAAAAGTAAGTGACTGGGCCAGGGTCACACAACTAGTAAGTGTCTGTGGCTGTTTTTGAAATCAAGGCTTCATGGCTCCAGGCCCAGCAATCTATCCATTGTTCCCCCTAGCGGTCTCTTCAAGACAAAACAAATTTAGATAAGAAGGAAATGATACATAAAATAAATAAAAAGCTAGTAAGAGAGTACCTGCTTACCCTTGAAGCCTTCAAGTCACCTAGCTTGGGTGATCTAGACCCTGGGATACTAAACGAATTGCAAGCATAGTTATTATGCCTCATCAGCGATCTCTGAAAGAACAGGAAGAACGGGAAGAGGTAACATAGGACTGCAAAAGGGTAAATGTCAGGAGTGGTTTGCCATTTTTCTTCTTCAGCTCATTTTACAGATGAAGAAACTGAAGCAAACAGGCTTAAGTGACTCGCCCAGGGTCACACAGCTAGTTAAGTGTCTGAGGCCAGATTTGAACTCGGGAAGATAAGCCTTCTTGACTTCAGGCCTGGCACTTTATCCACTGCCCCACTTAGCTGCCCTCAACACTTGGTAGTGCTTAATATGTGCCAAACACTGTGCTAAGCTCTTTACAATATCATCTCATTTGATGTTCACAATAAACCTGGGAGGCAGATGCTATTATCATCACCATTTTATAAATAAGGAAACTGAGGCAAACGGAGGTTAAGTGACTTGCCCAAGGTCACACAGCTAGTAAATGTCTCAGGCCAGATTTTAATTCAGGTCTTCCTGAATTCCAGGCCCAGGGCTTTACCTACTGTGCCACCTAGCTGTCCATGGTTTACGAGTCAGAAGACCTCAGTTGGAGTTTTAGTCCTAGCATTTCCACACTGTGTGACCCTGGGCCAATCACTTAAGCCCTCTGCTTCCAAATCTCTCCAAAAGAGCTAATAATGTTCTCACAGGTTTGTGCAAGATAATAATAATTAATAATAATCAACATATTTGTATGGTGCTTACTATGTGCCAGGCACTATGCCAAGTGCTTTACAATTATTACCTCATTTGGTCCTCACAACAACTCTGGAAGATAGGTATAGCATATAGGAATCATCCTTATTTTACAGATGAAGAAACTGAGGCAAGTGGAGCTTAAGTGACTTACCCAAGGCCCCACATTGAGTAAATGTCTGTGGACAGATTTGAACTCAGGTTTTCCTGACTCCTGGTCTAGCGCTATACCACTGGGCCGCCTAGTTGCCAAGATGAGTTTTGTAAGCCAGAAAGTACTTTAGACAGGTGAGTTATCATTACTATTAATTATACTCTGAGGGACAATGCTAATGTCTGCCAACCTCCAAGAGAGAAGGGAAAACTGGCACAGTTAGCGTTGGTAAGTGCATTAAGTATTTCCCCATAGCTTTGTTCAAGACCGAGTTAAACCCCAAAATCAGACCGTATATGTTTGTATATCTATACATATCTCCTGAAACTGGAAAGACGACATCTTTTCCTTTACATATGAAAATAATTATGCTGATCCTCTCTCAGTAGGATTGTCACTAAAAGTCATCTCCACAAAGGTTGTGATTGGTCTGCTCCAGTAAACCCTAGTTTGGGCAAGGCATGGGAGGTACACGCCACAGATGTGCAAAGCTGAGGAAGGGCAGAAAGATCTACACAATATGACTCTTTTATCCCAAGCACCCTCTGATATTACGATGGAGAAAAGCAGAATTTTGTATTCTTGCCCAAGGTACAAAATTAGTTAGTTGGAACGTTGTCCCCTCATAATCAGTGATACACACAACTGACAAATGCAGTGCAATAGAAAGAGTTATGGATTTGGAGTTCAAGGTCCTGCATTCAAATGCTGGCTCTATTATTTGCTGTTACCTGACCTTGGACAAGGTACTTAACTCCTCATAGCCTCAGTTTCTTCATCTGTAAAATAGGGTGTTTGGATTAGACCCCCTCTAAACTCTGCTCTGTGATCATATTGGGTAACCTTGGGCAACTCGATAAATCCCTCAGGCCTTAGTTTCTCGCTGTAAAATGAGGAAGGTGGAATAAATTACTTCTAAGATCCCCTCTAGCCCCCTACTCTATAATCCTGTGTTCTGCCAGGTCTTCAGTCATGGAAAGAAGATAGTCTGTAGCCATGGGACCAGACATTGGTTAACTGGCCCCTGCAGGGATGAAAATCAAAAGCTTGGGCTCATTATTCAAATATATCTCTCATTTGACTCATCCTTAAATAGTGCAGCATGGGTCACTGAATTGAAATGCTAAGTGTGTAGATCGCAGTCAGTAACAAGTGTCACACTTCAATGATGAAGCAATTAAATGTCAATTTTTCTTTAAATTTCTGATTTTTAAATTTGACTTTGAATATTTGGAAGCTATCAGATTCAAATTCCAAACATCAAAAGTATCTCATCGTGGTAAGGGAAGAGAAAAAACTGATCTCTCTTCCTCCAACAAACCTGATTGAAGTTGTGGGCAAGGAACCAAAAAATATTTCCTATTAGCTGACATTGGAATTCACAAACGATGTGAACTAGCCAAATGGAAAAGACCCTTCTTTTTTTTCTTCTGGTGATGCTAAACATCCGCTTCAGAATGCAGTGCATTGAATACTTCAACAGAATTTGCAGATTTACTTGCAAAGATTTGCATGGGAACAACAGTGTCTCCCACTGATGTTTATATTAGCACTTATACAGACAGTAATCACAGATTCGGGGGCCTGATGGAAGATAAAAAAAATGTCCTTATCAAATTTAAAAAACATTTCCTGCTTCTACAGGGGAATTCCCATTAGTATTTATTAGGTCCCTAAAACTACCCCAAGGGAGTTAATTTGGCTCAGGCATAAAGCTGTAATCACACCTAAATAGCTCTGCCACTGGCTACAAAGCCAGCTTTTGCAGGCAAGATTCGTAACAGAATCTATTTTGTTTTATTTTTTTTTTCTTAACAACAAAAAACACAAAAGAGAATTCATTCTGCTTCTCCCAGATGCAGGGACCAGTGGAGAGGCAGGAATAGGTTGTCAATGGATTCTTGAAACACCTTTACACAAAAAGATATACAACTCTGGTGCCAGACTAAGAAAATGAATTCTAAGTCTTGGTTTTCTTTGCTTTGAGTTGACCTTGTATACTTCTCTGGGCCTCAGTTTCTTCATCTATAAATTGGAGGGGGGAGACGTTGGAGTATCTCTGAAACTCTTTCTAACCTTTAATAATATAGGATTCTAGAACCAAGGGCATCCATGAGCCCACGTTCTATATCATGGACTGGAGTTTCCCTATCTGCCCAGTTTCTGAACCATACTTTACTTAAGGAAGGCATGACCTGAATAGAAGGATCCATAACCACACTTAGCTGGGGCCACAGGTCATGTAGGAAAAAATTTGGCTATATTCACCTCAAGGTAAGCATAATAACTCTCAGATAGCCACAGTGGAAATAACTTGAGTAACCTCGAGGGAAAATAGTTAGCACCCTTTAAGTCTCAAATCAAGAGCCATTTCTAACAGAAGGCCTTTCATAATTCCCCCAGCTGTTAGTGCCCTCTCTGTCCCAAAATTACTCTGTATTTGCTTTCTACATACTTTGTAATTATTTATCTATCTACATGTCGTTTTTCCCTAAATAAAACATAAGCCCCTTGAGGGAAAGAAGAGGTTTTTGGAGTTCCCCCCTATAGAATATAAGTCTCTTAAGGGGAGGAATGGTTTTGTTTTTCCTCTTTGTATCCCTAGGGCCTAGCACAGGGTTGAGAAGCCTTAAGGTCGCAGGTTCCCCACCCCTGGCCTAGCATATTATAGATTTTTGAAAAATGCTTGTTAAATTGAATGGAGTAACATTCTGTTTTTCTACACCGTAAATTCTCCATAAACCAGGATATAGATTGAGTAAAAACTGCAGTAAGACTTTTGGGACATTCCATAAATGAAAGAAGCAATTAGAACAGATAATAGACAATCAAAAAATTATCTGGAGCCTTCCTACAGGACCACTTTGCAACCCCATCTGGATAACAAGAAACTATTTCCAAGGCTATAGCTCCACTCATCCCTTCTTGGCACAGGAAATGATTCTTCGACCATATGAAGACAACACTCATGCCAGTAATTGGATATCAACCATAATTTATTTATATTTATCTGTATATCCCTGCACTAAAGTTATACTCTGATACCTCATCATGACATGGAAATGATCCTGGGTCATGAGCTCTGGTACACTATATTAAGCTAAAGAAGTGCTGAATTCACATGGGCCAAAATCCCTGGAGATATACTCAATACCTGTTATCACAGACCTAGCCTAACTCATCTCAGATAGGCTTAGCATCATAAAATTGCCCACCAGGTGATGAATTTTTTTCAGTCACAGGAATTCGTAATGATCATCTTGTAAAAGGCATGTAGAGATTGTTGTCTTCATTGATGGAAGGAAAGCCCATGTCAATAAAAAAACATTTAAAATATGAATAGTTTTCAGCATTTAATGAGAATAACTAAAAATCTTAATACGTGAAAGATATAACAATGTTTGATCACAGGTTTAATTTTCTATTTACAAAATATTGATATTTCCACAAATCAAACCCAAGTCACCAGCACTTATTTAGCGCCTATAATGTATACTTCTTATTAGCTAAGCTCTCGGATGCAAAGAAAGACAAAAATAGCCCCTGCCTTCAAGGATCTTACAATCGAATGGGGAGACAATATACTAACAACTATATACAAACAAGATAAATACAGGATAACCTGGAGATAATCTGAAAGAGGAATTATTAGCTTTAAGGGGACTCAAGAAAGGCTTCCTGTAAAAGAGGGGATTTTAGCTTAAGCTTGAAGAAAGCCAGGGAAGCCAGGAGGTTGAGACAAGAAGAGAGAGTACTCCAGGCATGGAGGATAGCCAGTGAAAGTGCAGAGTGGGGACATGAAGTCCCAAGTATGAGGAACAGAAAGGAAGCCAGTGTCACTGGTTCTAAGAGTATGTGAATGGAAGTAAGGTCAAAGAAGACCAGAAAAGTAGGAAGAGAGCAGATTATGAAGTGCTTTAAAAGTCAGGGATTTTATGTTTGATTCTGCAGGTGAGAAGGCGGCACTGGAGTTTATTAAATAAGGGAGTGACATAGTCAGATCTACACTTTAGGAAGACCTCTTTGCTATCTGAGTGGAGGATGAAAAGGGAGAGATTAGAGGCAGAAAGACCAACCAGAAGGCCACTGCAATAGTCCAAGTGTGTGTAGGGTTAATGGAGTCTAAGATCTTCCCATTCATTAATATGCTTATGTGACCACGTGTTCCCTTTTTCTCTTGGAACAGGGGCTGTGTTCCCAGGACTAAAGGTACACAGGTATTTCATTCATGGATGTCTTGCTACTTGGAGCTCTGACCCACTTCACAGCTGTGATACATCCTGAATCACATAGAGTCCATTGGAGTAGGAACTTTCAACTTGCCTGCTTGCTTAAGGGGAGGTTTGCTTGCAGGAAAGCTTTCACACTTTTTGGTACTAAGCTGATTAGGCACTGAGTCATGAGGGTTGTGATGCCTTCTGGCTCTGAGCCTATTAGGCCAAAGTGTATATATATTCTGAGGTGAGATTTTGCTTTGGGGCTCACTCGTGGGAAGGATGTTCGCCTGAGGTATTTGTGATTTGGCCAAATCTGAATAGCCATTGTTAAGGAGCTCCCCAGCTTGGTGAACCCAGATATTGGCGCTCCTGGTCTGGTGATATATTACTCTGTTAAGACAATTGGAGCCCAGTGTATTGGATCTCTGTGCTAATTTACTTCTATGCTTGTATTTTTTCCACGTTCAAGGTGCTAACCTTTCCCCTGAACTAGTGAATGACCTTGACCTTCTTTACTTACATAGTTTAATTAAAGTAGGATTGCTAACCTTTTTGAGCTGTCTTTCCTTTATAAAAGCAAATCAAAGAATCTGTGCTAGCAGGCCATGCTGGGTGTGCTAGGGTGCTTGCTGATACAATGTGAAATGACGACAATCTATGCCAGGGTAGTGGCAGAGTCAGAGGAGAGAAGAGAGGCAATACGAGCAATGATGAGAAGTTAGAATTGACAGGAGTTGGCAAAAGATTGGATACGTGGAGAAATAAAGAATGATGAGTCAAGGATGTCAAGTAGGCTGCCACGCTTGGGTAACTGTGACAATGGTGGTGTCTTTGAAATTAATAGGTAGAGTTTGGAGAAAAGATAATGAGTTGAGTTTTGGACATGTTGAATTTAAGAAATCTAAACAACTCTGAGTTTTATTTCATAAGTTGGGCACGCTAATACACCATTGGCAAAGTAATAAATTGGTACAGCCTTTCTGGAAAACAGTTTGGAATCATACAAGAAAAGTCATTAAAATATGCATCTTCTTTGACTCGGCAATCCTACCAGAAGGCGTATGTCCTCCAAGGAAGTGAAAAAAATGTTCTGTACATACAAAGATATCCATAGAATCAGTTTTTGTAATAGCAAAAAATGGAAACAAAGCTGATACCTATCATCAGGGAATGGCTGAATAAATTGTCAACAGTTAATCATAAACATTTATTAAGTACCAGCTGTGTGTTAGTCACTGTGCTAGGAGTTAGGGATACAAAGACAAGAATTGAGTAGTCCCTGTCTTTAAGACACTTCCATTCAATCTGATACTTACATACTTTAGTATCCTGGAATATGGCTATACTGTAGTAAATGAAAAATATGAAGAATTCGGAGAGACATGAACAGGATTTTATGAACATACACAAAGTAAAGAAAGAAAGGAGAAAAAATTTACACAGTGACCAAAATAATGGAAATGAAAACAGTACCAGAAGGCACCAAAGATTAAATATTATAACCAATATTGACTTCAGGAGATAGATAATGGAGTACACTGACCTCCTCTCAGAAGAGAGGGAAATTATATGAGGCAGGGAAGAGAGAAGGGTAGAGTAACAGGCTGTGGATGTTGAATGTGGCCAACTGGACAGATGCAGTTGCCATATTGGCTGGTTTTACTTGACTTTTTTTTTCTTTATTATAAGAGAAAGAATATGGAAGAATAAGAGAAGGTTCTTAGAGTTGTCTGAACAGAAGCTAAAGCTTATACCAGAGATACAACAAAGCAATCTAGGTATTGTTTCAGTTAGAAGTCCTGCTCTAAGTCTGAGAGTCAATTTGGGATTCAAAGGAGCACACTAGGAAAATAACCTCAGGTACTCACTTCCCTGGTTTCTGCTGTATGGGTCCCAATTCTGAAAGTTCTGTCCCCTTAAAAGCAAAAAAGGCACATATGCACAGAAACACACAAACACAAACCTGTTATTCAGTTGATAGCTCCAAGCTCCCATCTGCATCCTGCTTCTCTGACTTTTCTGACCCTGGCTCATCCTGCCACTTTGCACTGTTTTCCAAGTCCTTTTTCTTTCTGCTTCTACCTGGGTAGGAGCCCAGCTTCAACTATCCACCTTCAGCAATTGCTAACCCTGTGGGATACGTTCAGTATCCAGCTCCGTCTTGGACCATGGACCTTATACTTTGACCAGCTCTATTCTTAATTCAGATTTCTAATTCCTTACTGTTAACAAACTGTAGGAAGGACCCAGCTGTCAGGCAGGACCTGGCCAACGTCAGCTGAGAGGGTCACAAAGGCCTTGAGATTCCATATCTTCTTTAGGTTAAGACTGGAATGTTACGTTCGTCTCTTCCAAAGCCAAATGACAATTCTCTATATAAAATGCTAAGGAAGACAGAGTAGTTATGGGATAATAGATCTAAAGCTCAAGACAACCTCAGAGGCTATTTCATTTAAACCCCTTACTTTACAGATAAAGAAATTGAGGTCAAGTGTTGTTGTCACTTACCCAAGGTCACCTAGGTAATAAGTACCAGAGACACATATATCTAGAACTTGAAGGAATCTTGGAAGCATTTAATCTAAAGTCCCTCAGTTATAGATGAGGAAACTGAAGGAGGAAGTTACTTGTCAAAAGTCACACGGATAGCAAGTAGAGGAGCTGGAATTCAAACTTGAATTCTTTGACTTTAAATCCAGTACTCCATCAACCAGATGAGAATATAGGATAGTGTTAGAATGTAAAGAATAGTCAGGAATCAACTAAATTTTTGAGAAGGAAGGCTTTTGTAAAATATTTCCAAGGCTGCTTTAACTTATGCAAAATGTGAGAAAAGTCAGCATGAGGCTAATGGAAGCTGCTGCTCAATCTTGGCCGGTGTTGCTGGCTTTGATGAATGAATCCCGCAAAGCTCTGAGCTCATCACTGTTCCGCCAGCCACTTTGCACTTCATCCAAGGCCCCCTGTGCACAGAAGGGCTTCATTAGGCTGCTAATGGGTAAACCGTAAAGATGGCATAATAGGATGAGTCCAAGAAAATGCTTTAGCACATATTATTTAACAATTATTAAAATTATTAAAAAGCTGCATGATCCTTGACACCATATAGAACCTAAAAAAAGAGCGAAGCTTGTACTGACTAATGATGTCTCCTTTTGAGTCACTAGTTGGATGAAATCCTAGTGGCCTCAGCTTTTATCTGAGTAGTGTATGAAATGAACAGGTGGTCTCCAGTCAAATTTTCCTTTCCTCCACCAAAAAAATACACCAGTAAAAGAGATATATAATTTATTCATTCATAACAAACCTTGTTCAGCACAATAAGAATGTACATCTCCTGCATACTAGAAGTGACAGCTTTGTGTTCACCATTTGCACACGTTATTTCTTCTGATAATAAAAATAATCCTAAAGGAGCTAGGTATGTCAGCTATTTTCATCTGCATTTTACAGATGAGGAAAGAAATTCACAAAGATTAAATGACCAGTCACACAATTAATAAATGATGGAGCTGGGACTTCAGGCTTTTTACTCACTGTCTACCAGAAGATATCTTGAACTTTCAGTGGCTGAATCTGTCACTCACTGGCACAGATAGCATATGGCAGAGCCAAAGACTGAGCACTGAAAAATCTGATATTCTAAGAGCAGCTAATCCTCATGGGATTAGGTATCCCTAATGGGATAATAATAATCCATCACAGGATAGATAGCTAGGTGGCACAAGAGAGAGAGTGCTGGCCTGGAGTTAGGAAACCTGAGTTTAAATACGGCCTTAGACATTTCCTAGCTATGTAAAACTTAACTTCGAATTGCCTTAGTTTCCTCAGCAGTAAAACGGTGTAATGACAGCACCTACATCCCAGGGCTGTTGCGAAGGTCCAATGAGATGACATTTATAACACACTTAGCACAGGGCCTGGCACACGGAAGGCGCTATATAAATAATAGTTATTATTTATTATCATTATTAGGTTTCAACTGAAGAAGCAGAGTACAGCAAAGGGCCACTTATTCTGCTGTCAAATGTGTCATGCCTGATCTCCGCAGGCTTCTGGCTCTCTCTCCCTGTGCCCCATGGATTCCTAGACATCCTCGGTTAAGTCACTGACTCCTTTGACTCTCAGATTCACTATTTCTCAATACAGCAGCAAACTTCTCAATACACTGCTCTGAGCTTACCACTGTCCTGCTGAGAAAACTTAAATGGCTCCTAAACACTGTCTGATAAATAAAGTGCAAATTATTTAGCCTAATAATAAATGCCCTTTGCCATCTGCTTCTGGCCTACATTTCTAGGTTTATCTCATTTGACTCAATCTCCATGTACGTCCTCAGTGCTGCAATCAAATTTGCCTTTTCATTATTCCTCAAAACTTGTCTTTTAACTTTCCTACCCTTATGTCTTTGCTCATATCAGCACCTACCTCTTAAAGTTTTCCAACTCCTATATTTAACTGTCTTTATCCTTCAAAGTTTAATTCAGGCTCCACTTCTTTAAAAAATCATAGCTGTAGAGTTAGAAGGGATCTTAGAAGTATCTAGTCCAATCTCATTTTCTAGATTAAGGTCCTCTGACTCCACATCTAGTCTTCTTTCAATGGCCATGCTGCTTCTTCCATGAAGCTTTCCTCCATCTCTAGCCTCAAATATTAACTCCCTCTGAATTCACATAGCATTTTATATTTCTTTTAGATACTTATATTCTAATTCATACCCCATTCTAGTTATTATCTATCATTCTATTCTAGTTATTTGTATACAATTCTTTCAAGATATCCATTCAGACATTGGGCAAGGATCTCATATTTAGAAAGCTAACAGCTAAATCAATGTTCGTAGTTGGTCTAAAATGGAGTGATCCTTATTACCCTCTGCTCATTTTCCTACCACTTTCACCATCACTCCAAAAGCAGAAGGTATTGCACTGGGCTGAGGGCCATTCTGCATCTATTGTTTCTTGAGTTACTGTGGCCAAAGTATTTATCACCAAATGGACAGCAAACTGGTGAAGAGTCTCCCTACATATAGTTAGGTTGGCTCTTGGAAAGCAGACTCAGTGTGTTGCCAGGATATCAAAGTCTTTCCAGCATGGTAGAATCAGTTAGAGACTAAGCCCCACTGGCATAGCCTTCCATAATCCTGGATTACCTCCATGCCATCATGAGGCACTGGAGTAAGGCTGTGAGGAAGACTTAAAGTAGAAAATCAGATCAAAAGTCAAAATATCCTTTAGGGGATTACATACTGATCCCAAGTGGCAAGATGGCCAACATTTTTATCATTCGAAGGGGATAAGCCTGCCATTAACTAGTTCTTTAGACAAGTTTCTTTATTTGTAAAATTAGAAAGTTCCTCTCAGTGAGCTTGTGGGAAATACTGTACAAAAAAAAACAGGTGCCTTATTTTCAGTTAGCAAAAGAAGATGGATAGACAATTCATGTGACAAGAAGTCATAAAGGAAAGTAGGAGAGAGAGGAGAAAAGGAGAGCAAAAGAAATTTTACTGACCCAACTCAACGTAAAGAAGAAACTGAATCAATAAGGAATGAGTGGGATGTGAGTAGTTGAGTTCCAGGAAGCAAAGTTTTTCAGTTATACCTTTCAGTGTTTGGACCTGCTTACTTAGGCAAGAAATGCATTCTTCTGTGTGCTGTCTGCCTTTAGGTCCCTTAGCACAGGTGTGAAGTATGGTTAAAAACCTACGAAGGAGTTTTTGTGGGTTTTTCCACCAGCTATACATATATAACAAATGTAGGAATGTGGACCAGGGGCATGAAAGATGTGACCTTACTGTTTTAACAAGTTTCCTAGGTCCTTCATGTTGGCATTATCCTGTACTTTCCACATATCCAATCAGTTGCCAGATCTTGCATTTCTCAGATCCAACCCTTTTTCTTTCCCTGACAGATACCACCTTAGTTCAGGCCCTCATTACCTGGATTAATGCAATAGCCCCCCAATTGGTTTCCCCTGCCTCTAGTCTCTCACCACACCAGTCATCTCGCTTCCAAAGTAATTTTCCTTAAACGCAGATCTAACCAGGTGATTCCCTGCTCAACCAACTCCAGTGGCTTCCTATCACCTCTAGGATCAAATAGAAACTTCTCAATTTAACTTTTAATCCCCTACACAATCTGGCCTCAATTTCTTTGCAGCCTCATTGGACGCTACTCATTCTTCTGCACTGGCCTTTTCTCTATATCTCACATACAACATTCCATCTCCTATTTTCATTCCCTTGAACTAGTGGGGCTTCATGGCAGGAATGTACCTTTTCCTTATCACTATTTCACTGCCCCAATCCACCCCCAAAATGATAGAGCCCAAGCATCATCTTCTGTATGAGACCTTTCCCGATCCTCATACCGAACCCCCAGTCTTTCTCATACTACCTTGCATTTAATGGTCTTAAATTCATTCTCTTTATATTTATGCTACATATACATATATATGGATGCATAACTATTACATACATGTATGTGTATAGGTATGTGCGTACATACACACACATACACTTTTTACCTCCCTCAGTAGAATGTATGTTCCTTATGAGTAGGGATTGTTTTATTCACTGCACTGAAATCCTCAACTCCTGGTACACAGTAGAGACCTAATATTTACTGAATGATTCATTAGCTTTGCTTTTGTGCTTGCTCAGAGTTATTTACATGGCCAAGAGCCAAAGGATCTTAAAGAGCAATGGAATAATCAGTGTCTCAGCCCTAAACAGTTCTTTGGGCTTTTCGGAAGATAGCCCTCAAAATGGATTGAAGGAGAATGAAGATCGACAATTAGGAACTCACTGGAGTTAAAGGGGACTTTCTAACTCTGCGTCACATAGATCCTTGAGATAGAGATACTGATTCTAATAACAGTAGGAAGTGAATGAAAGAATACACTTAATCCTAGCCTGAAAGTACTACAGCTGATTTTCGTTCCAGATTTGGCTGAGTGTGGGGCTCAGTGCTGCTCATCATGATAGAGCAGGCAACACTCCCTGGAGCCAAGATGTCCAGAAGGTAGGCTGAAGAGATAAATATAAGAACCTATCGACAAAGAGAAGTTTGGCAACTATAAGAACAGCAGAAGACATGTGACAAGACAGAAGATACAACATGCCTAGTTGGGAAAGACCCAGAGAGAGCACCACGATGTCATCATCGCTTTAAGACACTGGTAAGATTATAGAATTAGAGCAATTAGTTGTCTCTCTTTGAGTGTACCCTAGCCATATGTTGCCTACATATATGCCCTATATACATGTTCTATAGTAATATTCCTTATTCCCAGTGATAGTATATGTTTGTAGAATAATAGATCATAAGATAATGGGGGAAATGTCCTATTGCTGCTTTTCTTAATATGATATTTCATTATGGAGCACATGCTTTGAAACTACTATGCCAACTCCCATTTATATAGCCAAATTGGGTCTCCACAGTGTATCTCCAAGGTCTTCTCATGGCTCTGGGTGTTGTTTTCCTGTTGCTATAACTTATGAGCCCCTGCTAATGTGCATCTCTCCACAATTATCAGTTATATGTTGGCCAGCCAGACAATTAGATTTTAGAAAGGTGTGTTTACTGAAGTCATATGATTGATACAACTGGTATAAACATTGCCCCCAAAAGCCTGTGACATACTCTCCTAGAAGTATATACAGAGTCTAGAGGAAAGTACACCCAAGCTTAGAGAGCACATGTAGCAAAGGAGTAATTCATAGCTTTTGGAAGTACTTTTGCTTGAGTCTTCAGAACATTCTGCTTAGGTATAGTGTAGGTTTCTTGTTTGTTTAAGTTTGTTTTTCCTGGGCTCTTGGTAGAGCTTCAAATCCATGTACAATCTGTCCTTAGCTCGCAAATCAGACACTACTGTCAGATGTCCCACTTAAACAATGCCAGTGAAAAGATGGGAATCTCTGACAAAGGAGATGGGGGAAAAAAGAAGCCAAGGTGCTCTCTTCCCCTTCTGAACAGTTCCTCCTCTGAAGTTTGTTTGGAATTCTTTTTCTTAGACTGCTGCTCATTCAAATCTCAGATTCCAACTAGCTCTATGATTTTATTCTGGCTCCACAGGGCATGACCAAGCCTCTCTGGCAATCCAAACAGATTTCATATCTTACTTAAGGAGGTATCCAGGCCTTGTTCAAACCTGGTGGAAACAGAGGTGTTTATTATCTAATAAATTTATTAAGATGTAGCATCTTATCAATCACTTTAAGTGAGGTAATTGATCAACTCGCTCAAGGACCCCTACCCTTACAATTAAATACTTTTGGTTTTAAATAATTGTAGCTGACTAGTAAATGTAAATACATCCGTTGGAGCTAATAAGATGAGGTTTTAACTGGAATCAAATCCATAGAGTATCTTGAACCCATACTTCTTTGGTAGATAGTATTAGATTCCTATGACAGAGAAAGACAAAGAAAAAATTGCCTTCAAGTAAATGACTGGGAGGATTCTACCAATGTTAACATGTGCTCCAGGCTAGCTCAGATGTAATTGGCACTTTTCAAAGGCTGAAAAAGTAGCTGGAGATGTAAACTATCTAGAAGAGTTGGTTTATCTTGAGGACTTCATAGTTTTGATGAAGACCTTGGAAAATCATAAGGAAAAACTAATGCAAGTACTAAATTGTTCTGGATAAGTTGGTATGGAACTGGTATTTGACAAGTGAGGGAACTGAGGCGATTAAAACACCAAGTAGTGGTAGGAATTAAGTGAACCACACTCATGCTACCTTGTGAATCAGTTCTGGAGTTAGCTCAGTTATCTTTCTCTTCGATTTTGGGTCCAGTCCAATTTCTGCCATCTGAAAAAAAAACAACTTGTTTCAATTGTGGAAATTGTGATAAAACTGTGTTGCCCTGTTTAAAACTAGCCCTGTGTGGCTGAGAAGCTGGACCACTTCTACTTGCTGTTTAGAGACCTTTAACTAAGGACATAGGATATGCTGACCAGAAGCCTGGTCAAATGTGAAGATTGATGCAAGGAGTTTTCTCATAATTATGCATCTCAAGCAGTCCATATGTCTTATCTGAAAAATGGCTCCATAGTGATCAATCAATTATTGTTTTTGTGTTTCTTTGATTGTTCACAGACAGTTGCAGGGAGGATATCTTCTTCTGATTTCAGGAAATTGCCCCTGTTCACTCTCCCCTTCCAGCTTGGAAATTCTCAAATCTTTCCTCCAATGAGAAATCAGATTACCTAATACTATACCTTAGTTAATTGTTTCCTTTTAATTAATTGGCCTTATTTGATTAGTTGTTTTTAATGTATAAAGAATCTGTCTCCCCTTACATTTGAAGTCCTACGCCAAAGCTGAGGAGGAAACTAATTCCAATTTGGGGCAATTGGCTTGCATTGCTTATATCGATACGCTCAGAAGCTCGATCCTTTGTTTCCTCAGTCATTTTATCTTTCACCAGCCACGAAAGTACCAATTCTTCAGAGACTCTGGTAAATGTGTAAATTATAATGTTTCAACAGGAAATAAGTAATGATCCAGAGAAGATAAGATGGTTTATCAACAGGCAACACACAAATATTTGAGAACTAAAGACTTTTCTAGGATTTTGTCTTACTTGTTGATAAAAAAGGACAAGAAAGGCCAGACCTTTTTCACACCATTTGGAAGTCATTGGGTCAAGAAGAATAAACAATCTTTCAAGGACTTGGCCAACTGTCTCATTCATGCACCAATGTTTGTTTTCCAGATAACTCATTTGTGCTGCAGACTGAGATTAGTCTAAAAGAGCTGGCTTGGGGAGAATCCTTTACCAAGAGAGTGATGGTCACCCAAAATCAATCACATTTGCCAATAGAAGATTTGCTGACAATGATGCTTGTTATCCCCTGCACAAATTAGAATGCTCGTCTTTGAAACAGATCATCATCAAGAAATTCTGAGAGTATATCCTTGTTGTTGTTGTTGTCCTAGCCAACTAATTGTGACTCCATTTGGGGTTTTCTTGACAAAGATACTAGAGTGATTGGCCATTTCCTTCTCCAACTCATTTTACAGATGAGAAAACTGAGGCAAGCTGTGTCAAGTGACTTGCCCAGGGTCACACAGCTAGTGAGTGTCTGAAGCCATATTTGAACTCAGGTCTTCCTGATTTCAGACCCAGTACTATATAAACGGTGCCATTTATCTGCCCATACATATGCAGGGATTAATTAATTTGAAGCATGAATTGACAACCATCTGTTGACTTTAGCCAGCACTAAGTTGACAACTGACTGTCAGACACAGGTTGTATCCAGCTCTTACTACTGGTGGTATAGACCTGTGGGAGAAAGAGCAGGCACCAGAATTATGGGGGAAATGTGGTATGGCTCCTTTCTCTATGCTATCACATCAAATGCTTAGGCTTTGACTTAATTGTGTCTTCTGGCTGATTAATAAAAGTGAATGCATTGGTGAGAGCTTGTAAACTAAAATTTTGAATGGATGTGGAACCTGTGACAGCTTTTATGAGAGCTCTAGATAGGGCTATGCAGGTGCTACACTGATAGAATAATTTCCCCAGTGGAGGTTACCTTTACTATTATATCTATAGACAAGACCAGCGTGAAGTAACTGTACTAAGTTCTTAATAAGGTGCAGTAGGGAGTATACAGAGGCATCTTATCACCCAAGCATTAAAACGAGGTTGACGATCAAGCAACCTGTAAAACCAAGATAATTTTTCCCCAATTCAAGTAGCCACTGGAAAGCTTCATTACATGCCTCAAGTTACATCACTTAGCAACAACATTTCAAAAATTCAGCTTATCAGCATGATCACTAATAAGCTAGTAAGCTGCAAAAGCTGGATGCATTTGCATTTCAAAATAAATGAGAGTAAATGTCAGATTGTGTTTCAGAACATAGCCACTCTTCTTGTGCTAGCTGCACTGAATTTTAAAATTGCAATCATACCGGAGATATTTTTGATGCAAAATCTCCCTCACTTCGGTTTGTCCCAGTCTGTCCATATAGATGTGACGACTGTTTTATGCCAAACAGTAACTTAAGTTTGTGTCTGGTTTCCACAAAGATGAATTTCAGAAAGGGTCCCCTTATGTGAGGATCACAGTAGCACAAATAAAAATAATATTGAAAGACTTACAGAATTTTCATCAACTCCAGATGATTTCAGAGGACCGATGGTGAAACAAGCCTCCCATCTCCTGGCAAGAGAGGGTTAGACTAGAGGTAGGGAATGAGACATACAGTTTTTGGACCCAGAAAAAGGGCTGATTCGCTTTGCTTGTCATTATGAGGAAAAGTTCATGTGGAGTGTGTGTGTGTGAAGGGGGTAATTGGAAAGTGACAGTGATTTTTTAAAAAGTTTCAATAAAACAAAAACAAAAGGAAAGGGACTCTTTATTCTCTAATTATAAAATAGTTTTCCAGTGGAGAAGCATCATTCTTTCCTCTCTCTCTCCAATAGAGACATCCCTTTACTTTTGTTATGTTCATATATGCAAGCACCTTGAACTGGCCATACAAAAGCTCCTAGTACCACAGAATTTAGAGTCTGAAGGGTCCTTGAATATTCCTTCTGGGGCCATCTCCATTCATCCTGATCTATATCTGGACCCAGATGGCTCCAGAGGAGAAAGCGAGGCTGGTGACTTTGCATAGCCCTCCCTCATTTAAATCCAATTCACTTGCAAGTCATGGCATCACTTTCCTGTTGTCATGTTCCTCTTTGAGAAGGAAGGACAAATGACATCTAGTTCAATTCCTTCATTCTATCGACGAGAAAATTGAAGTCGAGAGAAATTAAGCAGTTTGCCTAAGGTAGCAAAAGCAATAAGTGCAAGACTTGGGATTTGAACCCAAGTGAATGCTACATCTAATTTTCTTTCTTTTCCTTAATAAGTCAGAGAATGATGCATGGAGACATCTTATTACTGAAGCATTAAAACGAGTCTGATGATCAAGTAACATATATAGAAGCCAATGTGATTTTCCCTAGAATCTAAGTGGACTTTCCATGGGTCCCTTCTTGTATAATGGGTCAATGAAAGTAATATTCATGAACTGAGAAAAGAGAAAAACACTTTATTTCTTGCCTAGTATGATTGCATTAATTTTTCCTTGTTCTGCATTGTCTTTTGGACTTTCCCCAGATAGACCAGGGCCATGCAAAAGTAATTAACCCACAACTAGCTACCTGAAGCATCTTTAGCAACTGATCTCCAAGGATCTTCAACAGACAAACTGGGTTTTTGGAGTAAAAGTTATATGTAAAGTCAAGGTTTTATGAAGCTTACCATCATGTTGTTGTGGTGGTGATTATGGCTGTTGTGGTTGTTCCATCATTTCAGTCATGTCTTTGTGACTTTGTGATTTAGGGTTTTCTTGGCCACCATACTGGAATGGTTTGCCATTTTCTTCTCCAGCTCGTTTTACAGGTGAGGAACTAAGGCAAACAGGTTTAAGTGATTTGCCCAGAGTCACACAGCTAGTCAGTGTCTGAGGCCAGATTTGAACTCAGAAAGATGAGTCTTCCTGACTCCAGATCCCACATTCTATCCACTGCACCATCTACCTGCCCCAGATTTAGCTTAGAGTAGGAAGGAAATTTAGAGGTCATTATATTCAGCCCCTTTTTTTAGCGATGATGAAAATGAGACCTGGAAGGTAAATTGGTCTGTCTATAGTCATATTAATTGAGATTTAAACCACCTGATCCAACATTTATTCCTATGTACCATCATTACTAGAAACTTACAAATATGTTTTATTGAATTAGCCCAATGAGGCTGTGAGTCTTGGCACTACAGGTACAAAGTCCTCTACTCCAGGATCATCCCTGCCCCACTGGAACCTTGGACTACAAACCTGGGGCAACCCTGGGTGCTGATAAGCCAGTTTGTACCTTACTCACCCAGATCCAAGTCTCCATACTCCTTCCTAGCCATCTCTATGTCATGTTGCTGCCCATATCTCTGTCCCCTCCAGTTCCCCTTTTATGTCTTATTATCCCTCACTAAAATGTAAGATCCTTGCAGGCAGGGACCATCTTGTTTCACTTGTATCTCCAGTGTTTGGCATGGTGCCCAGTGCATAATAATTGCTTAATAATCTATAGCCATTGCAGCACAAGGGCTCCTTGGTGGTCACCATACCCATCTATGGATATTGAACTAATTAACCCATGTAATTGAACCAACTTTTAACTAACTAGAGTGCTCTTACCTGAAGCCAGTAACTTCTGACCCTACAAGATATCATTTGAGATCCAGAGAGATCTCTGGTGTCCCCCCAAAAAGTATGTTTTGAAGAACAGCAGCTGTGTGTAGCATCTCTAAAGCATATGTAGTTAATCATTCTGCATTCAAGAAGCTTTTTTCCACCTGAATGTTGTGAGCCTTGAGGCTAACAAAAATAGACTTTTTATGTCAAACAACCAGCTTCCAAGAAGTGAAAACCCGGGTCAGCAAAGGAGCGGTAAAACGAAGCCAGTTAGATGCATGAAGAAGCCAGACAGGGCAAGGCAATATTGACGGTTTTCTTGTGCGATCAATCATCAAAAGCATGACAACAAACGAAAGGCTGCCTTCACCTAGTGCTAACAAAAGTGAAAAACTGTTTCCCTGAGGGAGGTATTAGGTCCTCCCTCCCTGCTCCCCACCTCCTAGGAGACTTTTTGGTTATTGTAGGTGTACTCACCTCTCCCAGTGGCAGAAGAATTTGTTTTGACTCATAGCCTTTCTTCCCTCTAGAAACACACGACAGTCTTGAGAGCACCAGAGGCCACTGTTGCAAGATGGAAGAATAGCTTGTTTTGGACAAGTTCATTACTGGAAAGTGCCAGAAAGAGACGGGAAAAATCAGAAGAACTTTATTGAAGAGGACATTCCTTGCTAATAAATTAAGCTATCAGTGCCAGATACGATGAAGACAGGAGGGGATGAAGGAGTGCCTGAAGGGTGAGGGGACCAGGTAAGTTGCTAACGTCCACACTTAGGGTTCTCAAGGACCAAAAACCATGTATACGATACAAAAATATTTATATTTGGATTATAGTTTTAAGGCTGGAATTTAGATCTCAGAGATCTAGCACCTTCATCTTACAGATGAGGAAACAAATGCTCAGAGAATAGTATCTTGGCAGAAGTCACATATTTTAAGTGGCAGATTTGAGATCTGGACCCAAGTCTACTGAGTCCAAATCTTTTCATGGCACCATATTGCCAAATATCTGTGTTTATACAAATTAATCACAAGCTTGGACTCAGAATAAAAGGCACAAACAAGAGATTTACAAAATCATAGATAGGACTTAGGGTTGAAAGGAAATAATCTAGTCCCACTCCCCTATTTCATTGAAACTAATTAGTGGAGATCAAAAGTGAGTTGCAACTCACAACTAAATTATCAGAGCCCAGGATTCAAATCTAGATTTTTTGACTCGAATTTGGTGCTGAGCTTTGATGTTCTAAGAAGACTGTCTCTACAGATTTCCCCTGAAATGGAAATGTTCAGTTGAACCCAGAGCTGAGAAGCCCAGAAAAAGAGCTCCTGTTTCAAGCAGACTTCTCCCAGGAATTTTCCAGGACTCAAACCTTTGAGTCACTCTACATGTCCAGAGTAGAACTCCTTCTTTTTCTCCCTAAATCTCACCCTTCTCCAACCTTTTTGATTTCTATTAAAGGCATCAGTATCATTCTTCCCAGTGTTAAAACCTTAGAATTAATCTTAACTCAAGTCTAGTCCTAACTTAACCCTCTCTCAAATCCCAAATCCAAGCTCTTGCCAAGTTTGTCAGTTTCTATGTTGACAACCTTTCTCACATGCATCTTCTCAGAGCCACCATCTTCAAGTACTCACCACATCTCACCCAATCTATTACAAATAGCCTCCTAATTGCTCTCCCTGCTTCCACTGTCTCCTCTTTCCCATACATTCTCTATGATGGCTACCAATATAACAGATGTCACTTTTCTGTTCCAACCTTAAATGGCTGCCCATTGCTTCTGTAATAAGACTGTCAGCAAGCATTTCTTAAGTGTTTACTACGTGAATTTGTTGTCATGCTGTAGATGCAAAGACACACTTGAAAGCCTCTGCCTGCAAGTTGTTTGTTTACACGCTGTTGAGTGAGACAGCACAAATATACACATATACACATCTGTGCGCATACACACATATAAAATATGTAGATATGAATACAAAGTATCTTGGGGAAGGAGTATCTGGGGATGATCCAGAAAGGTTCCCTGGAGGAGGTGGTGATTGAACCGAATCTTGAAGGAACCTAGGGGTTCCAAGAAGTAGATATGAGGAGATCTTTTCTAGGCTGGGGTGGACAGTCTGGTATTTAAAGTCTTGCATAATCTATCTCTAATCTACCTTTCCAGACTTATATCAAACCACTCCCACATGTTCAAGAGCCAAAAAGATATAGCAGATCGACAGCCAGCCTGAAAACCAGGAAAACCTGGGTTCAAATGGCCCTGGATGTTTAATCTCTCAGTGTGCTCCAGGCAATTCTTGGGGGCTATAAATTCAATTACAGAGAAGGTGCTGACCTCTAATAGGAGAGGGAGTTTCCTTATCTGAGGTTTCCCTATACCAGCAAAGTCACAGGTCCTTGTTTCTATCCTCTTGTACACAGTCTACGTTCCAGCCAAACTGGGCAGTATTCCCCTAACCCAACAGGGCTCCAATATTGTTCCTGACCCTCTTTAATTTCTATTCCATTGAATCCTGATCTTCTTTCAAGGCTCAACTCAGGTGCTACCTCCTCCACGAAGCCTTCCCACATCCACCAACCCCACTTCCCAGCTGTTAGTAATCTCTCATTCCTCAAATTGTTTTATATTTATTTACTTCATATCAGTCCTGTGAAAATGTAAGCTTACTAAGGACAGGAACTATCTCATTTTGTCTTTGTTTCCCTGGTTTTTACAACAGTAAATGTACAAGCAGTACACAAATACTGCTTAATTAATATTGGTTGAGTGTTGGTATAATTTAGAGATCGGTGGTTCTCAAACTTCAGTCTCAGGAGTCCTTTATGCTTTTAAAAATTATTCAGGATTCTAAAGAGCTTTTGTTAATGTTGATTATGCCTAAACATCTTCCGATTATTGTAAAAATAGTTTGCCCTCCCAGATCCCCTGAAAAGGCCTGGGGACCCCTTAGGGTAGCTGGATTACACTTTGAGAATTGCTGAATTAGGCAGTTATCTTAGTCTGTGCTTCCCTCATAGTGAGTGAAGCAGTGGCTACAATGTGAAAAGGTCCTGGTGCAAAGACAGCCAGAAGGACAATTTATTTATCTAAGCTAGAAATCCACTCCTCACACTTTGTCTCCTGCATGTGCCTCTCCCTGTTCCTGCCACTGTCAAATAAGAATAAAGTATTTTCAAGTTTACACATGAAAAAATGACCCCTGGTAAGAAACTAAGTAACCCTGTCTGTCTCCGGGAAACGAGTTATGTCCCTTCCTCAGTTCATAACAAAGTTATGTCCCTTCCTCTGTCCTTCCCAACATCAGTTCCATTCCCATTTCTCTTTATATTACAAATGTGTCTTTCCCGAAAAGATCATACTTCCAGAGAATTGAGCCACTTCTCTTATTCTCTGTATCACCAACTGTTTCCTGGTCCCAGAATATTCTGGGCTGTTGTTCTCCCTTCTATCAGTCCTGCTATTAAACTGCACTATGGAAAAAAAAAGAAAGTTAAGGAAATGAAAAAGGATAGGAAAGAGAAAAGGAAAGGAAGAAATACTTAACAGAGAAGGGCTTTGTGCATAGAGATAGCTATGAGGTCTCCCTTCAAAACTAGGTGAGTTAAAGGCTAAGAGGCCCCTAGAGTCATAGAACAAAGAAGATAACAAGATTGCCAAATTCTCACTGTTACTCAGTTTTCTTGGGGCCTAAAGATCTCATACAGACAAACTTGTAATGCAGATTGTTCATTGCTCTATAGAGAAGCACGATATTCATATCCTTTAACAGAATGATAAAATCCTGTTGAGTTTATCTCATGACACCTCTAGCCACTTAGCAGTCACTCTCAGGCCAAGGCATTTTGAAGATCAGATATTCTACCTTGCTGGGGCCAGGAACACCTGAGGACTTGAGCCCATAATCAAACCAATCCAAGTTTAAAGAATCTGCTATCTTATTAGGTGGGGGAGCAGGCAAATGGTACTACTAAGGAGGTCAGTGAAACCCATATAGACTCACTGATAAATCAACAAACTAAATGTTAGGGAGAATAGAAGCTACACTAATTCAATAGAAAAAAATTTTTTTTACATTGTGCTATTATAATTCTAAAAGGTTTAATAAAATATTCTGAAATCACCTACTTCGGTTCAACTTTCAAAATTCCCATAGCATACATCCCACAGGTTAAATCTTTTCCTTAGTTTTTTGGAAATTAATTACTCTATAATCAAGCAATTGCTAAGTACATTTATGTGCCCAGGACTATGTTAGGTTTATGGAGTTCTGATCTGCACCAGGAAAGCAAAAAAGCAATCAGGAATGGCTTGTATTCTTACAGAGTTGACAAAATTTTTATATATTTCAGATATGAGACCTTTATCTGAGAAAGTGTCTATAAAATTTTTTCCCAATTTTCTGCTTTCCTTCTGATCTTGGTGGCATTTGTTTTATTTGTACAAAACTTTGTTAACCTAATATAATCAAAATTAACCATGTTACAACTAACTTTTCTATGTCTCATTCATAAGTTGTTCAATGGTAGCCATGGAGGGGAGGCGGGAGGGAAAGAAAAAAAAGAAATTTGCATGATAATTTTATTATTTATTTAAACAGAATAGCGAGTTGTACATAATAGATTTGCAGTTTCATGTGGAATCATCTTTTAAAAATTATACTATGCTAAGGAAATGCTTGTTTTATTCCATAAATTAAAAATAAAAGAAATAAATGGGGGTGGGGGAAGAAAGGCAAGGGGGATCATGTTTAGGCTAAGGTAGACAGCTGTTGTTTATTTTTGGAGTAACAAGGTGTTAGAGGGCAAGCTCTTTCTGAAGTGATTGGAGGAAGGCTGGCCCGTGAATAGTTATAATTATGACAAAAGTTCCAGATCCTCAATAGCTGGTTGAGTGTGAGCACCTCCCTTTCCTCGTGAGGAGTTTGAGAGGTTAGGGGGCAGAGGTGGAGCCAGAGCCTCACAAGAGCCAGTTAAAAGGCCAAGCCCAAGGAAGCCCTACAGATCCCTGCCGAGGGAGGGATCGCCAAAAATGTTCTCTGTTTCCTACACGGTATTGGTGAGTCTATTTGTTTTGAAATTTCCATGTTTTAGATTTATGATTCGTGTTAGTATTGTAGTTATGAGTTTCTTGCTTTGTGATTTTTTTTTTGCATAGAAACGCTATTGAATTGTGGGATGATACCTAAAGTACTATACATTCCTATAGGAGTACAATTCATAAAAAAAGTACGATTGATTGAACTCCTCTATCTTGTTATGCTGTGATTTTCTAACTTGGACTAGAGGTTGCCTCTGGTTAAAGTATTAACTATTTAAAGGATACACACACTTTACTTTGTGAAAGTTACTATGTTGACATATAACAACTAAAGTTCATATAAACTCGTTCTTTTAAAAAAAAAA